>BMAW01130256.1:184148-207682 GCA_019974015.1 Nephila pilipes | reverse complement strand
ACACGCGAGTCATACATACACACTCACACTGTCTTACACATATAACTTCTAGACTAAGGTGACCAGGTGTCCCGATTTTAGAGGGATAGTCCCGATTTTGAACTATTTATCCCGCGTCCCGCGGAGTTTTAAGGAAGTCCCGATTTTTAGAAAATAATGCACGTCAAGCTAGGGTGGTGATGATGATGATAGGGAAGTTTTATTGGCGCAAGAGCCAGATGTGGCCATACAGCGGCAAACAAGGTAAATCTGTGATCTAGACGTTAAAACAGTGGAAAAAGATGGATCGACAAGAAGGGTCAAGTGAGAAAGTAAAGTTTATTGCCGCAAGAGCCAGATGTGGCTATGCTGCCCCAAAAAAGATTTAACTGTGGTCTAGACGAGAAGAAATTGAAGAAAAGACACAAACTGGTTGACAAGAAGGAGGGTCGAAAATAGAGAAGGATCGCTGGGATGTCCCGGGAGAGCTTAACCCGTACGGCAAGCTAGGGAACGGCGGGAGAATGAGAATGGAATATACGGCTTTCGACTTCCATGTAGCTGTTTCACCAGGATATGAATTTTATACTAATTTTGTAAATTTTATAATGTTACACTTTAATAATATAAATAATTGTTGAGAACTGATTATCAGGAACTGCTTATCAAAGTTCGCCTCGATCAATTGCTAGAATACGACCATCATTATTTGGACTTAATGAACAGTGGCACTTTTCGGCATAGGCAGCGACGAAAACATTTTGTAGCTGTAACAGGAAGAGAGAACACTTTGTACACTTCCACAGATTTTATTCTTATGGCGACATGTTCCTCTAGTGATCTAGCATCATTTGGAACATTGTTGCAAAGGAATTACATCGTATACGAAAATTGGAAACGGAGGGGAATTTTAGAGAGGAGAAGGGTCAGGGTGTAAAGAGTTTGTTGGTCGTCCACGAAATAACGCCTTCGCATATTGAGTTTTGTAACTGTCTCAGTTACGATACACATTGCACTGCATGCTAGTTAAACAAGTGTTGTCAACAAATATGCTATTCAGACGATTTAGGTAAGTAATTTATTTAAGTACCAAAGGTAGGTATTTTTAGGTACCAAATTTTTAATCAAGACCCCACTCCCTGCCAACGGTGTCCCACTTTTCGAATGTTAAAATCTGGTCACATTATTCTAGACGCATAGCAATTTAACACGCAATCACCACAACATGTAGCTCGAATTAAAACACGGCATCGGTATCAGGTCACCGCGTATCACTTCCTTCAGGTAAATCAATTTCAGTGTTACGTAGCCGTTAACTTTCAGCCAACCTGTTTTAATAAACTTAATTAGTGCACCAAATAACTGTTTTTATCTTGAATAATTTTATCATTCATTTTATTTCATTCTCATCTTTGATAGGAGCTTCTCTCTCCCCGATACGATCATATGGCCATGTTAATATTCCTAGATGTAGTTAATCACAAATTCCTAATTTAAAGATAATTTAATTAATCTGAGAGAAGATTCAATTTCACATGCTTCTCATAAGATATATGCATAATCATACGCGATATGGTGTATCAAATTTCTTACTCAAATACTGCTTATACAAAAGGAATTCAAAGAGAAATATTATTTCTTCGTAATTTCTTTAGCTATATTTTAAAGCTGTTGTGTTATTTTCTACAAGCTCCCCCCATGGGTCGAACTTTTTCCAAACAGTAGTTATAAAATAAGTACATATAGTGATAATAACGTATTATCATTATACTATAACATGGGGTAACCTGTTCTGCGTCAAAATGCTTTTTTGTTTTGTTTTTGAGATAATTGAAGACGTTATTATCATTACACCTCAGTGGGATGGTGTTGATTAATGGCGCAAGAGCCAGATGTGGCCATATTGTCCCAAACAAAATGTAATTGTGGTTCAGACGCTTGAGAAAATACAATATAGGTAAAAATTTATTGACTAGAAGAGTCGAAAATACAGAAGTATCTCTAGGGTTCTCGGGGGTGCGTCACCCGTGTTTACCAAAGACAGTAAGCCCTATAAGAAAAAGAGCACTAGGATGTCTCGGGATTGGGATGCCGTATTTTCCTGAATAAGGCAAGTCTTTGAGTGGCATATCTCACAGATAACGCGTTATTATAGTACTATATGTATTTACAGCAAAAATAACATCACCACGCACATTACATGCACACATCGCATCCTAAATTAATGTATTCGACGTACTATCTCACGAATAGCGTCACTTACGAAACACTAGTTAAATACTATGGAAAAAATATTTTTGAGACATCTCTGTCCTCCACATTAATTAATTCAAACAATTAAATTTTCCATTTCCTCTCATATAGTTTTAAATTTCTTTATGGAAATATCTAGTCTAAACAATCTAGTTCTGGATGAATGTACAGAAGAACAGAGGAAATTTAATTTTATTTGAGGGAACATTGTGAAAAAAGTATTATGTTTGATGTATTTACCACTTATAGTTTCTAAAAAATATTTACAAAATTATTCTTACTGCACATATCCCGAAAAGAATACAATTAAAAGTGCGATTTCAATTAATAAAACTCCAAAATTAGAATATTCTTAAAATTTAAATTGTTTCAATTAATTTAAAATCAATTCATTTTATAAAGAATTTAGTCCACTTATTGGTAGCTTAATAGGAGAGACCATCATAAATTTATTAACAAATCTCAGTAATTAAAGCAATGAAAATCTCAAATCTAAATTGAACTAACGTAATGTTAGCAAAAAAATTATTCCTCATTATGTAGAACAAATAGTAATAAAATTCATAATAAATTTTATAAAAGAGTCTAATTAGTTTAACTTGAAATATTTTTTTCACAAATAAATTCCCAAACTTATTAAAACAATATAATAACCGATTCAGTGTCCAGATTTGATAATTTTAAAAATTGAAAAAACCTAGACCACCTTCGAAAGAACGATCAAAACTTGGAGAACTTCAAAGGAAAAATTCAATCCTCACTATGTTGAAACAACTAATTCACATTATTTAGCAAATTTTAGGTAGAGATTTAGATTTTTAGTGATTACTTCAGATGTCCCGTAGAAGTAAAAAAAAAAACCCGATTCCGTAGCGAATCATTCATTTGCATTGTCAGTGCCCTCCTTTTCATACATTAGCGACATTTTTATCAAAATCTTTAAAAATGACATCAAAAAGAAATTAAATGTTTTGCCTTCCTTCTTGAAAAAGAAAATTACGTGAAATTTTTTTGTACTTATGCCACGTTTATGTCTTTTCTAGACATCATGACGAAATCTTTTTGTTTCGTTTCGAATCAATTCGACGACGCAGACTTCCTGTTCTATTGCTCTTTTGCAGACGTAATCTACTAACGTTTTCAACATTCTGTTCTCTTACTAAAGCTTCGTTGTGTTATAAAACACAATGTTATAAAGCTCTGTTTAAAAGAAATTTATACGTATATGTGTGCGTACATATGTACACACACATACATGCACACTTTTAATTCTTTTATTTTTCATTATTAAAAAAAAATTCAATTTATATTTTTAATACAAGCAGGCAACAAATGATAATGAACAAAATGTACAGGTATTATTTTGATAAAAATTCCTCGAAATCGAGTTTTTCATTCATATGAATAATGTAATTGCTTGCAATAATGTCTGCTTTACTTCAACGAAACTTCTATGTTTGTTTCAATATTGGTTTAAAAAGACTGAGCGTGTTTATATACACTGATCATATATTAACAAAGAGTTGGCTGGAAAAAATTATTAAATTTAAAGAAATTAACAATTTGAGTGATAAATATTGGATTAAATTTCTACCTCCTCTATTCGTATAAGATACCGATATCTCGAAATGTTAAAAATGCGATCCGTGATATTGTACTAGGCATGGCTACGCTCCTCATGGCCGTCTACCAAGCAACGGGTTCGAATTATGATTCTACGAAAAACACATCTTAAAGGAGCTACAGCTGCACATAAAATTGAATTAGAAATGGAATTCTTAAGAATTTTTTGCAGCGAAACCTCTTATATTCAAGATCAGAGGAAGCTATTGATGATTTATCGTTTAATTAACGTCGCACTAAGAAACGTCACGGTTCTCGACAAACCTCGTAATATTAATTTCGATCAAGTGACGAGGACGACCCCAGAAACTGGCGTTCCATTCTCGAAACTTCCACATCATTCTAAGATGAGGACATTTAGATTCGAGCATGAAGGTGAATGAATGATGGTGGAGCATAATTGCGCAAGTGCCAGATACGGTTATTTTGAGCCCAACTAAGTGCAATTGTGATCTAGACGTTTGAAAAAATAGGGGTATACAAATTGGTTAACAAGAAGGGTCCCTAGGATCACCCATGTAACAAACAGTAAACCCACGGGAAACACGTGATGCAAAACGATGTGTGAGAGAGGGTTTATTAACGAAGCACACTGAGAAGCAACACGAAAGCTATTGGCAATGGACCACAAATTTTGAACCTAGGTCAAGTGACGAGGACGACACCCGAACTGGCATCTCTCTCTCCTAACTTCCACTCCATGCCAATGGAAATGCTCGAGACTTCGACGGATTAAAGACTTGCTGCACGGTGGGTCTTTAGTGGCATCAGGGCTCGCACCCACGACTCGACGAAAACCACAGGCAGTAAGTCTGCGACTATGACTTTATATAATTCCGACCCCGTGGAGGGGGAAGAGATTTCATTTTGGTGAGCGGCGTTTCGAACCCTTCACCACTGGGTCCAAAGAAGAAAAGTTGACCAATAGCTTTTGGTCGCTTAATCGATCAAGCTAAAAGATACACGCCTTTTAGGCTAACTATTAATCCGTTTTAACTTCGGTCGTTACTGCTGAAAAAAGTCGCTACATGCTCCCTCTCCAGTATTATCATGATGGTATGAAGAGAAACATTCGGTATATTTGTAGAGAAGGTCGCTTTTCCAGCCATTATGGCAATTGCTAACATCCCCTCTTCGGTGTATTAAATTTTGCTTGGAACAGTTTCCATTTGACGTCATCGGCTGTCTGGAACTGAATGGCGGGTCTCATTGAAATGCGTGTGCTGTAGCCGGTATATCTTTAGTTGTGATTTATGTGCGGGTGCCTTAATTATACATTCTGAGGCAAGTTTCTTGCGTCAAGGACATATGTAAGCTGCAGTTTTACTCCATCTAGTGTTCAGATCCTGAATCACCACTTCAGCGTTAGAAGTTTAAGACCTCGTGGAGGGAGAAGACAGTTAGTTGACCTTTGAGTGCCAGTGGTGTTTAGAATCCTTCTCCACTGGCTCTAAAGAAAATTTTCTCCGGTGTCTTTTTGCTGTGCCTTAATCAACATGCCAAAAGAGACCGCCCCTGTAGATTGGTTTGGTTTGATTTCATTAACTAGGAGCAACACGAGGGCTATTGGCGATGGACCTCGTAATTTTGAACCTCGGTCAAGTGACGAGACGCTACTATAGAGTTAGTTTTTAAGGAGTTTTTACTGCTGTCGTTGCTGTTGAAGAATACCACCGCAAAACTAAATAAGTCTCAAAGTCTTCACAAGCTGTGGTGACGAACTTAAAGAGGGTATATCGGTTTAAGTGGAGCACTCTCATCTCTTGAACGTAATTTTACGAGGTACCTCGTAATTTGATAAAAACACAATGCTTTCTTCTGGAGAGAAATATGAGATACCTTCAAAGTAATTGCAGAAAAGGAAAATGATACATGAATAAAGTTACACAAATATGCATATCAGCCTTTACAAAATACATGAAAAATAAATTAAGTTTAGTAAATTTTAAGTTTCCCAGATTTGTAACATCTTCCCTCCCTTATTTAACTCTATAGACATTGTAAATATTAATTAAACAGTCCATACGGTCACAATTACAACTGGTGACGTCAGAAAAAAAAACACATTTTATTAACATTTTCACCGATTGTGCAAGAGAGCACTCTCTGTGAAATAACGTCAATATGTGTCTGAATCCTAGTCTAGAATTAAACAGTAAATTTTTAGCTTACTTATGCTGAATGAGTTATTTTCCCGAATTCAGCAGATGCGTCTCTTTTAAATTTCATTTTTACCCTGAATCACTAATAATCGATTTTAATCAAAGACGATTAATTACTGCAATTCATTCCAAATTCTAATTTATTGAAATATGTTGGCTAGATACTATCAGCTATCTTCTTTACTTCCAATTCTATTTTGAATATATATATATATATATATCCTCAATTCAATTCATTACACTTCTTATATTCATCCAATTTGCCTAAATCACCTTTCATTTGTTTGGAAAGGAAATGGAATTTTATGCGATACAAATTAGAAAAAAAATCTTGGAGGTTAATGAAGAGAAAAACGCGAATAGCGTTGTGTCATAGAATTAACAAAAAATTAATAAATTAAAGAGTGAATAAAATGGGCGAATAAAAGTAATAAAGGACCAATAATTGAAAGGCAATATCATTCAATAAGATGAAGAGAACTATGTTTTACTTTCAAAATGAATTTAATTTGATAAGGAAAAAAAGTTAGCAAATTTTCAAGTTTATATTTATTTAGAAGACCGAAATAACTTTTTGCTTAGTAGTTGATGAATTAACTAATATTCATCGACCATCTTAAAAAATCGTGTTTAGATTATTTTTGATCTCCCCCAATGTTATTCTTACTAAGCCATCAGCTGCTTTTTAATAATTATCAAATAAGTTTACAAGGAGGAATTCAATTGTTTCTAAAAATATAATTAATGGAAATACTCATAAGTGAATAACATTATTCAATTCGATCAAATTTTTTTGTCTAAGAGGCCTCGGCAGCCTAGTGGTCATGATCGCGGGATCTCAGCCAGTGGTTTTCATCAAGTCCTGGATTCGAGCCTTGATGCCACTTAAGAGCCATCGTGTAGCTGGCCCTGATGCCTGTTAAATCTGTCAAAGCTCAAAAATCCTCCCGTTGACATGGTGTGGGAGTTAGGAGAGAGAGGAGTCAGCTCATGTGTCTTCTTAGTCACTGGATTGAAGCTCATAATTACGAGATCCGTTGCCAATAACCCTTGTGCTGATTCTAGTGCAACATCAATAAAACCAAACAAACTCAAACTAACTCAAAATTCAATTTCTAATCACAATGGCCCCTTGTTTTGAAAATTTCTAATTTCAAGCCCCTACCAAGTCCGAAAGTGCGGACTTAAACGTTTCTGAAACTTATTCGTATCCGAGTCAGTACCCAAATTTTAATCCGAGTCCTACTCTTCCTGGTGATTTCTCACTTCTGACATCGAATCATCCATTAATTCTTGTTATCATTATAAGCGTACGTCTATCTTCGATAATCTCTCCTCCAATCTTTCACTCTTACCGCCAACCCTCTTATTAAGCATTACTCTGTTTACAAATGCTATCACATCAGTCTCATATACTACATTTCACTATTAATATTTAAATTTACGTAAGGCACGATTCATTTATTAGAAGAGGCTCATGTAACATTCAATGAAATACAACATATAATGAAAGCACTCGAGGATTAGTAAGGGAAATACACGGGATAACTCCTTTGTAAGGGAAAACGGGAATGGGACAACTCACTGTCGTTTTGTCCAGTGATTGTTCCTCTTCCCAGGTCCGTCGCCAATAGCCCTCGTGCTGCTTCTCAGTGTGACGTGAATAAAACCAAACCAATCTCTTTTTTCTAACTTGCTTAAAAAACATTTCTTATATAATATGCGTCAAATGAAATTATTTTTTTTCTATTGCTTGTTTCTTAGATTGCAACTTACCTGTTCGATTTTTTCTGCGTAGAAAAAATATCTCCAAACACGTCTATAGTTTCTCTTTATAATTTTCTTCCGCTTTGGTCTCCCTCTTAAATACACACACACACATCGATGTTTACACAATAAACCGGGCCGCGGTAGCCTAGTGGTCAAGGTCGTGGACTAGCGGTCGGCGGTTTTCGTTCAGTCGTGGGTTCGATCCTTGGCCGCCAAAGACCCGCCGTGTAGCCGGGGCTGATGCACGTTAAATCTGTTCGGGGCCCAAAGTCCTCCCGTTGGTGTGGTGTGGATGTTAGGAGAGGGGGGTGCCAGTTCAGGTGTCGTTCTCGTCACTTGACCGTGGTTCAAAATTACGAGGTCCGTCGCCAATAGCCCTCGTGTTGCTTCTAGTGCGACGTTAATAAACACTAAACTAAAACTAAATTACACAATAAACCAGAAGCGTTACAGCCATTAGAGCAAATCCTAAAGCCGCGCGCACTTGCATATCAATAGTCCCATTACTCAATGTGCCCGTTTAGATGATATCGCCTACACCATCAAATATCACAAAAGGTATAAAACGAGTTGCTTTTTATTCTTTCGTAACAGATGACTTTCTTCAAAAGTGAAGAGCAGCCGATAAAAAAAATAATTGAAAAGCTCATTTTCCAGTCGAGCAGCCTTTTCTCTTCTTCTTCTGTCATGCTTGTAAAAACGCTCCAACAAATCCTTTGACCTACATAAACCCGTCCTTAGGTTTGAACTGGAAAACGCCAACCGAAATAATGCTCTCCGCTTGCGTGACTTAAACGATATCTCACGTTTATATGCGTGGGATAGAATACACGCTACGCATAAAAGATCAACGATCGCATGATGAATTAAATCAATAAAATGTAGGGCTGAAAGAGTGATGTCTGTTTTCAATACTTTTCATTGTGGAAATCGGGTCGTGTAGGTTTTTGTTTCTACCCATGAAGAAATTGTCATTGCTGTACGCATTGAGAATTATTAACATTCCACAGGGAGAAATTCCAAAAACACCCCCCTCCCCACTTTAATTTGAAATTCTCTTCCACTTTCCTTGCATATTGCGGCCGTGGAAGCCAAGTGTGAGTTACCACAAGTTAGTTTATGGTGCCAGAGCCAAATATGGCCAGACCGGTTAAAAACTGCTCTAAATGGGCAAAAAAGGAAAATGTGGTTGACAAGTGAGTGATAATAGTTTAATGATGCAAGAACCAGATGCGGCTATGCTGCTTAAAAAAAAAAAAAAAAGGTAATGTTGTGATCTAGAATTCAGGAAAATTTTTAAAAATAAAAAACTGGTTGACAAGAAGGAAGGTCAAAAGTAGAGAAGGATCACTAGGGCATCTCGGGGACACATTACCCATGTTTACCAAAGACTGTAAGCTCCATGGAGTGAGTGAGTGAATGTTAAGTTTATTGGCGCAAGAGCCAGATATGGCTATGCTGCGCCAAACAAGATTAAACTGTGGTCTAGACGTGAAGTTGAAAAATAGATAAGTGGTTGACGAGAAGGAGGGTCGAAAATAGAGAAGGATCGCTAGGGTATCCCGGGAGCGCGTCCCCCGTGTTTACCAAAGACAGTAAACCCCTTGGGAAAGAAAGATCACTAGGGTACCTCGGGTTCGTGAAGTAAGCTCCATGGAAGCGAAAAGATCACTAAGGTACTCCGAGTTCGTAAAACCCGTACCTACCTAAAGAAGGTAAGCCCTTGGGGCAAATAGTGTATAAAAATGATTGATGGCTTGATTAGGTTTTGTTAACGTCGCAGTAGAAACTATTGGCATCAAACCTCAGTCAAGTGATGAGGATAACACCTAAGCCGGCACTTCCCACTCCTAACTTCCACACTTCGCCAAAGGAAGGACATTGAGCCTCGGCAGATTTAAACGCGCATCAGCCCCACCCCACAGTGGGTCTTTAGTGGCCTCAAGGCTGAAACCCACGATTCATCCAAATCCACAGCCGCGAGTCCACATATATAACCACTAAGCTACTGTGACCACGCTGAAAAAAAGAGTCGAAGTTGGAAATGAATTTCTAGGGACGTCTTCCGTGTTTACAACAGGCATTAAGGCTCCATGGGAAATAAAAATATCACTGGAGTAAAGTGCTTACCTAATGTTATCAAAACATAATAAATGTTTATGAAATTTGTTTTTAAGAAGATTTATCGGCAAATAAATTAAAGCTCCCCATGGAAAAACATAGTATTCAAGAATTTTTTTAAATAGCTAACAATATGGCCACGGTAGCTTCACGGTCGCGAATTCGCGGCTGCTGCTTTTTCTATCGAGTCGTGAGTTGAAGTCTTAACGCCTCCAAAGTCCAGCCTTGTAGTGGGGCTGACGCGCGTAAAATTTATCAAAGTTCCAGGTCCTTCAGTTGGCGTGATGCGGGAATTTCGAGAGAGAATTCCAAATAAGGAGTCTTCCTCATTTGAGCGAAATTCAGAATTGGGAGGTAAGTAGGCGATACCACTCCTGTTGCTTCCAAGTGCGACGTTAATTATCAATCAATTAATTTATAAAAACGTAGATATTCTTCGCTATATTTATTCTGAATATTAAATTTAAAATGCTGATTCACAAAAAAATTTCTGATTACAAAATGCTGACTTACATATTTTATACGCAGTACAATTTTGGTATATCGTACCAACATAAACAAAAGAAATAAAAGTATTAAAGTAAAAAATTAATTTTAACAAGAAGCAGAAATCATTCTACGTATTATGCGTAGCGATGAGCAGACTTCACCAACAAAGATGCTCGATTTTTTTTAAATAATTATTAAATTATTCATTTAAATATGAATTGTAAAGCAGCCGATAAAATATTAAAGTGGGCAATAATATTCTTTTCAGATATTAATAATAAAGAAGCTATAAATTATTAAATTGAATATATTTTAAGCTAAATGTAATTACTGTTGCCGTGAAATGAATTAATTTTTATAAATGTTCTATTTCAATTCAATAAAAAACTTAGAAAATAATTTATAACGACATATTTTTGAAAGTTAAGTCCGTTAATGGTGAAAGCAGGCACCGAACATAAGAGCAAAAACTATTTCGATAAAATTTTGAAAAGAGCTCGGGTAACCATTTTAAAACAATAGCCGTTTTGAAAGTTAAAACTTGTCCTTGCCTTAAAAAAAAACACGTAACCTTTCTCGATGACATCAAGTTTGAAGGTCAACCTTTCTGAGCAGTCACTTTCATTTTTCACTTTTCACCTGCTTTAAATTCGTGAAGAGAGAATTACGCATTCTCCTCCTATCCACATCTGCCCTCCAACACCTGGAGATGAACGATAAATGTCACTGCAGCAAAGGTCAAAAAATGGCAAGACCCAACCGGTCCAACAAGTACTATGAAGGAGCAATGAGCCCACATTCGACAAGAGACAGTGGAACATTGTCTCGAGGAATCATGCAAGAAATTAAATTCTGAGGCGACAAGATTTTCTTGTGTTGAGAATCCAGTAACATAATTTGCCTTTCTCTGCTTCAGAAACTAAAAACGCTGAAAAACGATTAACATATCAAGATGCATTTATTATAGTTTAATGCATTATTCCAGATATAATTACAATATCTATAACAATATTTCATATGTCATAAAAATTTTCGAATTATAATAAGATTTCACATAATTAAAGATTCTGATATTTTCGTCAACCCTTTAATTAATCATGTGTCCATTTTTTAAAATCATGTATTTTTGTGTGCACTCTTTAATATTTTGTAGCTTTTTCATTTTCCTACGGTAATATCTATCACAAAAAAATAAAAATTCAGAATATTTTTCTAAACTCGTTTGAATTTTTTCCCATGAAATTCTCAGTCCCATTTCTATTTTTTTAAGGAAATTCCTTTATCCATTAGGGAAAAAAATCACTACATATCTCATTAGTTTTAACACGTTCTATAAAATACGTTATTCAATGAACTTCTTCAGAATTCTGCAATTAAATCTAAATCAAATGTTTTCGTAGCCATTAAAGAAAATGGTACTGAAATAGGTGATCGAGTTTTCTTTATACAAGAAGAAATATCGAGCTTCTTTCTTCCTTTCTATTTCCTTACTCAGCTTCAAATGAAATTTAAAAACTCAAATACTAAACATCTAATCAAAATAAATGTAAATCGAGTTCTCTAGTGGTCATGGTTTGTGAGCTCATTATGGGCTCTGTTTCCCACGAGTCGTGAGTTCGATTCCCGATTTTGTTAAGACTTTGCCGTGTAGCGGGACTAATGCATATTAAATATGCCAAAACCCAAAGTCCCCCTGTGGTGAAGGGCGGAAGTTTGGAGAGTGGAAGCAAGCTCGGGTGTCGTCTTCGACAGTTGGTTAACGTTCCAGATGACGAGGTCTGTCGTGAATAGCCCTCGAATAGTTTCTCTGAAATTTCAATTTTTAAATATCAGTTTCATTTTCATTTATTTGTAATGAAATTTACGAATAAATGAAAACTTTGACTAAACTTTCTCATCAAGCTTAGTTTAGTTTATATTAACGTCTCACTAGAAGCAACACGAGGGCTATTGGCGACGGACCTCTTAATTTTGAACCTCGGTCAAGTGACGAGGACGACACCCGAGCTGGCAACCCCCTCTACTAAATTCCACACCACGCTAACGGGAGGGCTTTGGGCCCCGACAGATTTAACGAGCATCAGCCTCGGCTTCACGGCGGGTCTTTGACAGCCAAGGCTCGAACTCGTGACTGAACGATAACCGCCGGCCACGAATCCGAAACTAAGACTACTGCGACCACTTATTCGCGTACAACGTAATGCACTTAGTATTAAGTGTTTGCGTGATTCGTGAGTGTGACATATCCGAGGAATGTGTCGGTGTGTCTTGTGAGTGAATGTATCAAATTCTTTGCAGGTTACTTTAAATGGGACGCCAAGAGAGGTATTGAGTAACCACAGGGAGAAAGCGCCCTTTCCTCCTGAAAACAAGATTCACACAAAGAACATTAAACGTACAATATTATCCTATAACGGTCACATTCATGAGAAAATTCAAAGTGTCCAAGAGGAACCATTCTAAATTAAAATTCATGATCGTGTGAACCCCATATCACTGTGCAAAAGTAACGTTTACTTCGGTTTCTGAATTCAGTATGAGAAATTATATAAACAGAATTATTCCTTCGTTGAACCCCAACAATCTTTCCCTAATATTCCTCAGCCCACGTCAATTCTCCCCAATATATCAAGAGACTATGGTGAAACTTGGTACTACCGAGATTAAAAACGTGACACCTGTTGAAACACAATATGCTTTGATCATTTAAAACAAAAAATATTATTGTTCGGAAAAATAAAACTTAAGACTATGATCGCATGTTAGATGATCTTGATGAAACATCGCACTGGAACCTGTAAGAAGGATATTAGTAATGGAGCTCATAATTTAGCCTCGGTAACTTGACGAGGATGACACCCGAGCTTGCTATCCAAACTTCCTAAATTCGCCACAACACAAACTGGAGGGTTTGGAACCTCGACAGATTGAATGTGCATCAGCCCCACTATATGGTGGGTTTTCAGTGGCATCAGAATTCGAGCCCACGACCCAACGAAACAACGCTGACCGCGAGTTCACGACTATGACCGCTAAGCCATCTGCTACTCGAGTCCGGCAGAAATAGACAGCCGGAAGAGTTTAACCAATTCATTTGAGCATTCAGGCTTAATATTTATCGATATTATTAACTAGATTTAAATACAAGTAATTGTAAATCAATTCCATGATCAGTAATATTGAGAAATTATGAATTCCTTTATTCATAATTTCTCAATATTACTGCTTATAAAAATAAAGAAATCAATTTAAAAAATTTCATCAAAAGCTGCTGATAAAAACATTGTCATATTATTAAACTTTGTGGCATATGCAGTATAAGTTAGATTCAATCAAATTATTCACATTCTCCTTTCAAAAAGTTCAATTACAAGCTGAAAATTGAATGAATATATACAATATTCCTCCCGATTACATCGGCATAATTCAGGAGTTTTATGTTCGAAAGAGAAAACGTTTTATTTAATAACATTTCTTTCGAAGCGTGGTTTCAACTATATTAATCTTTAAAGCAAATAAAAGGTTTACTATGCTACTGGGTTATTCATAATGATTCATCCGATTTCAAAATTCCACATTTTCAAAAATAAAAGACACATAAAGACAAGTAATATATTAATGCAAAAGAAATGTGAGAAATAGATGGCCTTCGTGTGTTTTTGGTGAAGCTATTTCACGAAAGCTATTTTAGAAGTTTTCACGGAACTACCTCGCTGTTGGGTCGGTCACAGTGAACCAGATGACCTGATGTTGCAAAGTTGGCCACCTAAATCAAATGTTACGAGCTTTATGTGATTTCTTTTTTTGAGGATTAGTAAACGGTACGGTATAGGCGCCATCATTGTTCACAAATATATGTGAACATAATGGATCGTACGGCTGCAGAAATCGGTTATCACTGGCACTTTACGTGTTTAGCAGTAATTTACATATCGAATTGACATATTTGTAACTAAAGGAAGTTTCATGGAACACTTGTAAAAGAAAATTCTGTTTTCCATTTGCATTCATGTATTACATAACATTCCGTGTCATTTATTTATGAAAATATGGAGTTTTAAAATCGAATGAATCATTTTGAATAACATTACTAAGGTATAGTCAGTTAAAATCTCATTACATTCTCTAAATTTTATCATTTTTTCCAAGATGAGTTTCAAACTATATTTAAAGTAAATGAAAGGCTAAACGGTTTATTATTAAATTATTTTCTTCCATTTAAAACTAAACATCTTATTTGAAACTGTATCATGTTTAGAATCAATTTCTTATTGCTTAAATCCGATACATCAGTTTATTGCTTCGATTACTTTTGAATTACAAAAAATAGCCTTATTAGCAAAAGTCCTAATTTCTATTACAAAGTAGATTAACGCTTACTCACTCGAAATTATAGCAGCTTTTCCGACAAGTAAACCCCCTACTTTTCATCGCCGTGTGTTCTAAATCCTTAGGTCATACTGTTATTTCACTGGCAATAAAAACTAAAGTAATTGCATCGTCTTATTCTTACTATTCTTCCAGGTATTCATAATAACTATTTGCCCAACGCAAACCATTGATTATGTTACATAATCTCTTAATGCTTCGTGGATTTCGCATTTCTTCAAATAAGGTATCGTCCTCTAAATTTAATCCAATTCAAATTAATCTAATATGTTGATATTTTGAAGTTCAGGAAGCTACTCTTAAGTTTATATTTATTTAAACTTTTTAAATTAATCCCTTGAGTGAGCTGCGTAACGGATCGCCGGTGAAGAGCCAATCACGCGTTCAGCTAATAATACCTCCTCCCTCTCTCAATGTCAAATTCTTTCAACATTTACTTCATACCAATGATCTCGAACTCGCAGTCGGCGGCTTTCCTTTGTGGTTTCGAACCCTAATTCACGCTAAATCTGTCGGGGGCTAATGTCCTCCAACTGGAGAGGTGTGGAAGTTTGGAGTTTTCAGCTCAGGTGTCGTCACTTGACCGAGACTCAAAATTACGAGGTCTTTCTCAAATACCCCACGTTTGCTTCTGAGTGCGACGTTAATAAACAATCACAATACGTCATATGATGAATCGTGAGGATCGGTGAATGAGAATTAGATTAGTTTAGTTTAGTTTATATTAACGTCGCACTAGAAGCAACACGAGGGCTATTGGCGACGGACCTCGTAATTTTGAACCACGGTCAAGTGACGAGGACGACACCTGAGCTGGCACCCCCCCTCTCCTAACATCCACACCACACCAACGGGAGGACTTTGGGCCCCGAACAGATTTAACGTGCATCAGCCCCGGCTACACGGCGGGTCTTTGGCGGCCAAGGATCGAACCCGCGACTGAACGAAAACCGTCGGTCGCTAGTCCACGACCTTGACCACTAGGCTATCGCGGCCCGAATGAGAATTAGAAGCGAGGAGGCAAAAAACGTATAGACAAGTGAAAAACAACGGGATATGAGGGAGGTGGAGATACTATCGCAACATTTTAGAATTCATCAACAGAATGCGCGATGTGGCGCTATTCGCGATTTTCGCTTCATTAATCTAGATTGTTTGGTTGGTTTTATTAAAGTCACACTAGAAATAACACGAGGACTATGGGCGATGGACCTCGTAATTCTGAACCTCGGTCAAGTGACGAGAACGACTCCCGAGCTGGCATCTACCTCTCCAAACGTCCACACCACGCCATCGTAGGACATTGAACCTCGACAGATTTGGCAACCCTGCTACACGGCGGGTCTTTAGTGGATGGAGACTCAAACCTGCGACTCAACAAATACCGCCGACTGCGAGTACGCGACAATTACCACTAGACTACCACGGCCACTTCAATAATCTCGAAGATTTTTTGGTTATTTCAATTGAATAAAATTAAAACACCTACCCAATCAAAATGAACTGTAAAACTAAGGAATAAATTCGAAGATAAGAAGTGTAGTAAGTTGAATTAGAGATCATGATATATAAGAGAAATAGAATTGAAAGGAAAAGAAAAGAAGACAAATGATGACACGCTGATAGATGTCTGTATAAATTAAAGTGAATCTTTGTAATTAATCATTCGTATTGAAATTAGTTTGACTCGTAAGAATTCAACTTGTGAAAGTTTAGTTTGGTTTAGTTTTTATTAAAGTTGCACTAGAAGCAATACGAGGGCTATTGGCGTCATACCTCGTAATTTTGAACCTCGGTCAAATGACGAGGACGACACCTGAGCTGGCATTCTCTCTCCAAACTTCCACACCATGCCAACGGGAGGACTTTGGGCCCCGACAGTTTTAACAGGCCTCATCCCCGCGACTGAACGTAAGCCGCCGGCCATGAATCCGAAACCATAAACAGGCTACCACTGCTTAATTGCTTAGTTTTAAGATTGTTAAATCAGTTAAAAGGGATTCGAAAGAGTAAAAATTTTCAAATATGTGTCAATAGTTTAATCAACTGCATTTAAGTCCTATTAAATTTAGCGTATGATCATCTTTTATTCCAAAAAAACGTTATTTGAAGGAATGAGTGAGTGAAAGCTTAGCTTTATGGCACAAGACCCCAATCTATCTATGTTGCACCAAGCAATTGGTGTGATCTATTCAAAAAGAAAAAAAAGGTAAAAATTGGTTGACAAGGACGAAATTAGAGAAGGATCGCTAGGGTATCCCGAGTGCACGTCCCCGTGTTTATCAAAGATAGTAAACCCCAATGAAAGAAAAAGTTCACCAAGGTATTTCGGGATCAGGATTCCGGTATTTACCCAAGGAGGTAAACTCTTGAGGGATTCCTTGATGGAATCAAGATATTTTTCCATTATTTACCGATTATTATTATAACAATGATAGAAAGTAAAAAAAAAAAAACAACACATGAAAAAATAAAAGCACTGTTTATAAATATTAAGAAAGAAAATTAATCAGAAACAAATATTAAAAAAGAAAATTTACATGCATTGTAAAGGAGGAAAATTATTATATTTTTATGCTTTTTCATTTACGTTTCATGCCATTTTTATTTAATTGGATTGAAAAAATTTGGGAATAAACAAAATAGATTTTCTTCAAGAAAATTAATATTTGGCTGCTTCAGTAACGTATCCGTTAACACGCAGTCATCCCATTTGAATAATAAATTGCTTAATTTGCATTACAAAATAATTACCAGCTGAAATCGTTTCAAAACAAGTTATAATTTCCAATTACGCGCATCTTCAAAATCATTTTAGCATATTTGAACACCTGCTGCACGCATTAAAATGTTTCCAGAATTTATTCTTTCTTACAATTTGTCGATACATTGCTTATATATTTTTTACTAGTTTGTCTTGATGTAAAGTAGAACCTTTGGCTTTTTGCAAGATTTAATAACATTTTAGAGACTTCAAAAAGTAGTTTTTTTTTTTTTTTTTTCGTGTAGTTATATTTCCATGTCGTGACCCTTATATGCATGTGAAGACTACCGAAAAAGGAGAACTTTAAATAAATGTTGTGGGAGCACGCAGAGAACTACTCCGATGCCCCTAGATTTTTTTGTTTCTGTTATCTGGTTTTTAACTCATCATGTGGGAGATCAGGTTGTTACTAATGGAAGTACTGAACGGTCACCAGACGATAGACTTCGCAAGGCAATTTAATGAAATAAAATTTTCTTCGGATAAAACTATGAAATCGAGCCACTGCTTGTAATATGTATTGCTGTATAAATTATTAAATTATATTCCGAAATAAATTACCGTCACTTTAAACAAAATCCTCGCTTAAATAGAATTACTGGTTGAAATTTGGAAGCTTTAAGTATTTTATTGACGCCTCGGCTTTGAAGCAACACGAGAGTTAGCTTCAGAAATTTTGGATTCTAATCTTTAGATGATAAATGTAATGAGTTTTTAATTATTTTATCAGTGAACAAATTACAATGAGCATTTTCCCAATTAAAAAAAAATTCGATTGTGATGATTGAGTGATTGAGCGTTTGCAGCAAAAGTGTCACAATTTTTAATAGTTTCACTTCAACCAATTTAATATGACATAAATGTTTTTGAAAATGCTTATGTTCATAGAAGATAAAGTCTACTTTAATTCATTTGTATTGTTTATTAATCTCGCGCTGAGAAGCAACTCGAGGGCTATTGGCGACGGACCTCGTCATTTTGAACCACGGTCAAGTGACGAGGACGACACCCGAGCTGGCACCCCCTTCTCCTAACTTCCATACCACGCCTACGAGAGGACTTTGCGCCCCGACAGATTTCACGTGCATAATCCCCCGCTACACGGCGGGTCTTTTGCGGCCAAGGATCGAACCCGCGACTGAACGAAAAGCGCCAGAAACGAATCCGAAACCATGATCACAAGGCTACCGCGGCCACGAGGGCTATTGGAGACGAGTCTCGTAATTTTGAGCTTCGGTCAAGTGACAAGGACGACACCTGAACTCTTCCCTTTCAAAATTTCCATACTACGCCAACGGGAAAACATGAAACCTAGACAGAAAATGTGCATTAGCCCCACTACACGGCGGGTTTTCAGTAACTTCAGGCTCGAATTCGTGACTCGATAAAAATAACATCAATCATGAGTTCACAACTATGACCACTAGACTAAATATACGATAACAACATTAATTTAAAATGTACCGATTATTTTTTTGAATCTTAGGTTTTGTTTGGAAAAATAAAAAATTAATTTCTTAAAAAAAATTATTTTGAATTGATCTTGTTAAAAGGCTTCAATCTCAATATCAAAAAAGAGCTATACTTAAAAATACTAAAAGTATTTAAAACAGTAAGCGATTTAATTATTTGTATTTCATTCATCATTTATTTTTCTTCAACATTATATGCTTGGAATCTCTTGCGGAACTAATTTTTTTTAATTAATTAGATTGTTTCGTTTGTAAAAAAAAAAAAAAAAAATGTGCGAGTTTCTCTTAACTCTCTCTAATGAAGAGTTTATTTTTTTACATTTTTTTTTATAATTTCCTAGTTTTAACGAACTAGAATTAATTTATATATTATTTTAAAAGTCAACTTTTCGCAAATCAACTGTCGAGTTTGAAAATATCAGAAAAATAACATCTTTTCTTGAAATACATTTATAATAGTGTTTGAAAATTCTTTGGATAGACTGGATTTTAAGCAATCTAAAATAACAGAATCATCGAGCAATCGACTATGTAATTTTGAATGATTGAAGCAATTTGCAATAACTTTAATTTCAAATATATTAAAATATATTAAATCTCACTGAATATGGTTTATTAAAATTTTTAATAAATACCTAAACTCAATCTTTTTTTTCCTTGAAAAATATATATCAAGTAGATTTCGAGAGAAGATTTCGATTTTTGGAAATAGACACATTCTATAAAAACTCTACTTCTGTAGTTTAATTTGCATTTTTATTATTTTTGATAGCAGCGATAGTTCGACAAAAAATATTTTGAAATTAAAAGTTACCAAATACCAACTTTCGTTTAAATTATAAGAAATATCAAATATTTTTTTTTTTTTACTAATTCCATTTTATGTAAAAAAAAATATGAAAATCTATGTATGTGCAGTGTGTCATCTACAAAAACTAAACGCTCACATTTTCGTACAAAAATAAAAAATATAGCTCTTTATTAAATAAAATATGAATATGTATTTTTGAATATGTACCGTATGGAAATAATTCACGATGTATTGCTTATGCTGAAAAAAGGGCTACACAAAGAAATTAAGCGAATCACGATTTCTGAAAAAGAAACCTATAATTAGAATTTATTTAATTGTTTGATGTTGGTCTTTGGTTTTATTAAAGTCGCACTAGAATCAACACTCGGACTATTGGCGAAGGAACTCGTCATTTTGGGCTTCGGTCAAGTGAATGTTTAATTGAAATGAGTGAACTCTCTAAAACTCAGGATTTTTTTTATATTCATGAATTCCCAATATAGTTTTTAATAGACTTTCCTTTTATATCTTGTAGTTCTTGGAGTATATAAAGTTTTAGTTTTATAGAAACTATTTATTAACTCAAGCAGTATTCAAGACAATAGAAAATATGCCTTGTGGAAATTTATGTCAAATGATGGTAGAGAAAATGACATAACACTGTTATCTAACTATATGATAATTAGAAACAAGCATTCCGAATTGCTTTGCCACATTTTCAAATGTATTTAATACACTTAAGAATTCCTCGAAATATTTAAAATATTTTTTAAGATATTTAAATAGTCTTTTCTGCATTTTCATACCATTAACGCTAACTGCATAAATGAGAGTTATGTCCTCTTTACTCTTTCTATACATCTTAATTTTAATATTACGCAAAAAACACGAAAAATTTAACTTTAACTTGTTCTTTACATCTTTCAAGGATAACTTTTAGCTCTTCGCGGAATATTTAGTAATCTTAAAACGTTCTTTGTGATTCATTTCACAGATGAAATGCTTCCTCAGATATTCCACTATTGAAACCACAATTTCTACCTTTTGTTTTGTTAACACAGCACGATTAATTTCGGTGTCTTTAGTTTTTATAAAGCATTACAATTTTTCTAAAAACTCAAAGTACAGATTTTTCTACCAATTACTGTTTGGAAACAGGGGGGGGGGGGTCTTTAACGACTGATTTTTTTTTTTTTTTTTTTTTTTTTTTTTTTTTTTTTTTTTTTGTTTCTCATCGTATTTCCAATAGTAAAAGTAAAATTTATTTTTTTTCCCTCGAATGTGAGATTAAATTGCTCTAAATCGATCAAATATTTCTACGAACTATTTATATTCAAATGTTATTTTTATTTTATTTCATTTCATTTCAGAGAAGCAGAAATGAGCGTTTGGATCTTATTTTACGAAGTTGTAAAATTACGATATTTTGTGCAATACTTTTTCATAATAACTTATTTAAGTTATTTTAAAAGTAAAATATATATTTTGCAAAAATAATATTGGAACGAAACGTTAAAGTTATACATATACTTTTTTTTTTGTCATAAAACTAAATCAGCACTTAATTTTGTGGATGATATAACATAGTTTCATATAATCTAAAGAACACCAGTATAAATACAAGAGAAATATATTATTTTCAAATGTATTCCAAAAATGAGTTTCAGAAGTTTAAGAAATACATCTGAAATAAAAATAAACTTTATATTCTTCAAAGAAAGCATGTTTTTTAAGATTAATAATTGCACATTTTTTATGGAACTCTTGCAAAATCAAGGAGCATAATCCAACTGAAATTTTAAAATATAATTAATAGAACTTTTTACTTATATCTTTGTTTTAAAAACCATTAAGAAAAACATATTTTTTCAAAGTGTTTGAAAATGAGAACTATTACGACAAAAGAAGCGGAAAAAATTGTCACCGGAATTTCGAATCAAAGCAACATCTCACCTGGAAGCACACCGCAGTTATCGTCAAACATCCAAACACAAGCCACATGTTATCGGAGATAAATAAAAATATCGTCTGCACTGTGAAACGAGAAGAATCGTTATTACAACGGATCTGTGCGGCGTCCGGTTCCTTCCGCGACCTCAACAATTTTGTCCAATCACGATAGAGCACTTCTCTCTTTACTTTTCCCCAGTAGTACAACTTGATGGTTAATAACAGTTCTTGAAAATAATAATGAAAAGGTGATCTCCGAGATAAGTGAAAGTGTTTATCCTTCTTATAAAATTGGTAATTTACTATGACCTTGACTAGCTTGGCAGTATACATATTTTCATCCAACAATGGTTTCCAGTTAATCTAAAAACTGATAGAGTTCTATGAACTAATCATCATACTTAGTTTGTGCAATGACTAATGAAACATTTTGAAGAATAAAATGTTCTCTGAAAAACTTAATTTGTTGGAATGTATATTTTAAGCATCGATTATTAGAATTAATCACTTAAATTCAAAAATATCAACAACAACAAAAATCTTTGTTAGCTGTAAATGAGGGAAATTGTTTACACATAATAATAAAAAATATATCATTTCAAGCTACAATATAATTCCTTATGTTTTGTTTGATTGATTGATTGTTTATTAACGTCACCCTTGGAAGCAACTCAGGGGCTCTTAGCGACTGTCCTCGTAATTTTGAACATCAGTCGAGTGAGGAGTGGGGTGATGACACTCGAGCTTGCACTTCCCTCTCCAAACTACCACACCACACAAACGGGAGGACTTGGAGCCTCGACAGATTTGACGTACATCGACCCCGCTACACTGTTGGTCAAGTGATATAAGGACTCGAACTCATTACTAGACATAATAACACAGGCCTCGTATTCGCAACTATGACCACAAAGCTACTACGGCCACTTCTGATTATTTAATCTGGTAAATATTTTTAAAAAAGCCAAGTAACCAATAAAAAATGCATCGATTAGTACATTTCTTGTGATATAGCTAAAATCCATTTAAGGAAACAAAAGTAAATTCGCTGATCAGTTGCAACGGTATTATCAGATTGTAGATTTATACAATTCTCAATCAAAATGTCCTCATTTGAATTTCAAGGCTGGCAGGTGGCTGTTGTAGCCTAGTATTCATGGTCATGGAATTGAGGCCGGCACTTCGTCGAGTCGTGGATTCGAGCCTCTAATGCCCTTAAAGACTCGCAGCGTAGTGGGGTTGATGTAGATAAATCTCTCGAGGCTTTAAATCCTCCCGTTGACGTTATGTTGAAATTTGGAGAGCAAGGTGCCCCCTCAGGTGTCGTTCTCGCCACTTGACCGAGGTTCAAAATTACAAAGTCTGTCATCAATAGCCCTCCTGTTCTGTATACTTACGGCCCGTAAAATTACCTAACAAATTTGTTAATTGTTTCAAACTTTTATTATATTTCTCAATATTTTTATCATCTCTTACTGTGTAGCTATAATTGTATGTCTTGTATATATGCTCATACCTTTCCCTAACGCTTCATTTTTGTTTACAAGTTTGTGGACGCTTTTGTATTGTGCCATTTAACCTGTTGCGCATCTTATTTCTGCAAGAAAATTTCAACTGTTATTTTGTGTGTGTGTTTCTGTCATGTATATTTTTTTTTTGTTGAGCAAATACCTTGTACATTTTATTTAACTTTTATTTCTAAATTATGTAAATTTTTTTGTTATTTTGTCAATAAATGCTTAGTGCGGGGGTGATTGTTTCCCGGGGGG
>BMAW01130256.1:111445-164148 GCA_019974015.1 Nephila pilipes | reverse complement strand
TGGAACGCAAATGGTTTGCGTTCCAAAATTGACGAAGTAAGAGATTTCGTCACAGAGCATAATTTTGATCTGTTTTTGGTTCAGGAAACAAAGCTCCAGCCGGGGCACGAACCCCAGATCGCCAACTATCGTCTTTACAAAGACGATAGGATTACTTTAACTCCTCGTATCGACGGAGGCACCGCTATATACTGTAAACGAAATTATGAACATTGCAGAGTCCTCTTGCCAAGGGTACAGTATATAGATGCTACTGCTATTGAAATCAAAATTAATAATTACCCTCCACTGCGAATAGTTTCTGCTTATGTTCGCAGAGCCCCATTAAATAGACATCAGTTTCCGGAGGAGGATTTTATTAAAATCCTTAATTCTGGTCAAAACACGATCATTGCTGGAGATATGAATGCCTGTCATAAAGACTGGCACGATACAAGATCAAACACTTTCGGCTATAAACTGAAAAATTTGATAAGCAGAACTCCAAATGTTAGGGTTATCGCACCGTACACCCCTACGCACATAAACCCTAGGTCCCGGCCGGGGGCTAGGGATTCTATTATTGATCTTGCAATCCTCAAAAATATTCCCTTCAATTATGATATAAGAGTCATTAATGATCTGAGTTCAGATCATTTACCAGTCATTTTGACTCTTAATACAAACTCTGCATTTTTGAAATTACCAGAGCAACTCTCTACCAAATGGGAGAATTTTAGATTTATTTTAAATTCTAAACCCCTCCCCATTCCTGAATCCTCCAGCAATGCCGATATTAAAAATTCTATCGACAAAATTGGTGAAATTATTTCCGAGGCACTTGTGACGGCCTCAAAACCAAAATTTAAACCACCTCCTCTTCGACTCCCTATAGAAATTAGAACTAAAATTCGTCACAAAAATCATGTATGGAGAGTCTGGCAAAGGACTAGGGATCCGGCTATTAAAATTGAACTCCGTGCAATCAGTAATGAGATATCGAGAGATATTAAACACTTTTTCCAGTCCAGGCGGGAAAAATACATTGAAGGCCTCTCACCTGATACAAACACTCTTTGTAGGGAAACCTCCCGACTCAGAAAGCCTTTTCATACCATTCCGCCCTTGAAGGGGGCTTTAGGCAGTATTGCTGTAGTTCCAATTGAAAAGGCAGAAATTATAGCGAACAGCCTTCAAAAACAATTTGAACCAAATGCTGACGATAATCCTAGATTCTCAGAACTTACTCAACGAAAAGTCCAAAGATTTTTGGCATCCCCCACCTGTATAGACCTGGAACCAGTCCAGGCTAGCGAAATTTTGGACTTTATCAAAAGAACTAAAATCAAAAAAGCACCGGGATTGGATCTTATTTCAAATCGCATCCTTAAGAATCTCCCATTAAAATTTATTTTTCTTTTTACGCTGCTCTTAAATTATTTGATGGAGAACTGCCATTTTCCTAAGGCTTGGAAGACAGCCGTGGTGGTCCCAATTCTTAAGCCGAATTCTGATGATACAAATTCTCAAAATTATCGCCCCATATCACTACTCAGCTCGCTGAGCAAAGCATACGAATATGTTATTCTGAACGCCTGGACCAATTCTGCTCAGCCAGGAATATTATTATTCCAGAGCAGCATGGCTTCGTCCCAAAGTACTCTACTGTAACTCAGTTACTCAGGGTCACTGAGACGGTCCAAAACGGCTTTTCCAATAAAAAAAAGCCACGGGTATGCTTTTTATCGATATTGCTAAAGCTTTCGATAAAATTTGGCACGTTGGGCTCATTTACAAGATGATGCGACTTGATATTTCAGACCAATTAATCAAAATTATTCACTCGTTCCTGGATTCTCGTAGTTTCCGGGTCCGAGTTGAAAATGCAGTCTCCTCACCCAGACCAATTCTCAGTGGCGTACCACAGGGGTCGATTTTAAGTCCAAAAATCTTCTCCTTATACGTAAATGACATCCCAAAGGCGTCCAACATACATTTGGCGATGCATGCCGACGATACTGCCATCATGTCCCAAGACATCTGCAATCGTAAAATTATTGCAAGATTGCAGAAATATATCTCTCGATTACAGCTCTGGCTCATTAACTGGAAAATTAAAGTTAATGCATCTAAAAGCACTTGCCTCCTCTTTACGAAACAACGGTGTATTGGCAATTTGCCAACAGTCACCATTTTCGACCAACCCGTCCCCTGGGTCACAGAATACAAGTACCTAAGGTTAATTCTTGACTCAAAATTGACTTTTGCCCACCATATCCGAAAAGCCTATCAAAAGGCTTGCGGAATGAGCAGATTGCTCACACGCTTGATTTCTCGCAAGAGCAAGCTGGCGATCCGGGACAAAATTTTGCTCTACAAGTCCATCTTAAGACCAATCATGATGTATGCTTCGCCCATATGGGCGTCAGCGGCAACCACTCATCTGAAACGACTGCACATCTTTCAAAATATTCAACTCAGAAAAATGATTAATGCTCCTTGGTTCGTTAGGAACGAAGTCCTGCATAATGATCTAAAAATCGAACCCATTTTAGATTTCATTAAAAAACAATCTCTTACCTTTTTCAACAGGATCCCTCAAATTCCTAATGAATTGCTTCGAAATCTCCCAGCTTATGATGCAACCATTGCATCATCGCAAAAAAGACCAAGGGCCGCATTGGGCCACCTTTATCAACATTTCCCAGTGCTTAAAAGGCTGAGAAATCATTGAAGCAATTCTATAGTGATATCCTGCACGGTTGTTTTTTTTTCCCTAAATTTCTGGACTTCACATCATTAAAAGTGACAATGTTCCACGGCTAAATTGGGCCTCGCTCATCACTGTCGACCACTTTCCAAAATTTTAAAAATCTTTTGACTCAAAAATTTTAAAGTTAGATTACCATTTTTTGAATAAAATCAATTTTGACCACCAGGCGTCACTAGTGGGACTGCAGTTCCTTACGTTTCATTCTGTCTTTTCAAACTCATTCTCCTCGCGTTTTAAAGATTTCTCTATAAAATAGCAATATCTTCCCTAAAATGATATCGGAACGGCATTTCTTCATTATTTCATTTAATTTTAGCCGAGTTTAAACTTCCTTTTTAAACCACTCTACTGCCCACGAACTACAGTTTTCCAGAAGTCGTTACGCCTTCGAACTGAAGTTCCACTCCCTGATCATCTATCCGCCTATTGCTATACATGCTTCATAGCTTTCGACTATAGCATCCAATGGCAATACGAGCTTTCACAACTTAACATACTCTAAGTTTGTTTCGGCAGTTCCTCACTCTGTCGAATACCCAGGCTTTCGTTGCCTTGATCCTATTTCTTGATAACAAATTCTTAATTATGAAAACTGCTTAAATTATGATCTTAATTTTATTTTAATTATGATGAGAGGGTAAATTAATAATCTTTAATCGGTACCTCGTAATTTTAGTCGTTACCGTTACCGTAGGTTCGAGTTCTGCTGCCTGTAAATACATGTTGTGTTGCGGAGATGATGCACTTTAAATCTGTTAAGGTTCCCAGTCCTCTCTTTGGCGTTGGAAGCTTGGAATTCGTTACCAGACACATTTAACTGTTTGAAGAAGGTGTCTCGTGCTATTTTAACCATATTTTCATCTACCTATGACTGCGAGACATTATTTTCAGAGATGAATAACATTAAAGACGCGCTTAGAAACCGTTTGACAGATATATCCAGTTCAGCATGCATTTTGCTAAAAGTAACATCTTACAGCCCTTATACAAATTATGTGTTATCTAATCTGCAACAACAGAAGTCATTCTAATGTTACTTTAATTTGAATTACGCGTATAACTGAGGCATTGTAAAATGTTTTTCTAAGCGCGTCTTTTATTTTTTTAATCTTTTTTTATTTATTATTTTTTATTTTTTTATTTTCAATAATATCGAAATCAACATTAAACTTTTTTTTTAGAAAAAAGGGCACGTTGATATATAAAGGTTCATCGCCCCTGCATTAGGCTATCGCGGTCACTAATACTGATTGAAACCTTTGAAGAATTTTTATGAACCTTGACGTAGTTTAAAAATTATAAGTGTAAAGGAAAATTAATTATTTTAAAATAGTAGCTAACACAAAATTTGTCATTAAAATATTTGATTCTCCCCCCTCTCCTAACTTCTACACCACTCCAACGGGAGGACTTTGGGCCCAGACAGATTTAACGTGCATCCGAAACCATGACCACTAGGCTACCGAGGCCCACATTTCTTTGGAAAAGTTTTTAAGTTGTAGATTTTTAATGATATTTCCCGATAACTAAATTTTGTAATTTTACAAAAGTACAGAGGGAATGCTTGCCTCTGTTTTACTCTATGCCTTACCTCTGTAATAAAATGATCCTTGGCTGCCAATGACCCGCCGAGTAGCCGAGGCTGATGCACTTTAAATCTGTCGAGGACCAAAGTCCTCCCGAAGGCGTGGTGAGGAAGTTAGGAGAGGGGGGTGCCAGGTCAGGTGTCGTCCTCGTCACTTGATTCAAAATTACAAGGTCCGTCGCCAATAGCCCTCGTGTTGCTGCTAGTGCGACGTTGATTAAAAAAAAACTGAGCTAAACTGTAATTTAATGAATTTTTGAACAATTGATGATAGAGGACGACTTTTTCGAGACCACCAGGAAAAAAAGTAAGCATGTAACTTAAAAAGAACACATGGATTGTCCATCTATGTAGAAAAAATATTTAAAATTATATATGCTCTTTAAAAAAAAATTTCCTTTAAAAGTCTAAATTAATTTTATAAAAAACATAAACTTTTTAGATTATGCTAATGCTGTTTTGTTTACTAGATAGCATCTTAAATATACCCTGGAAAATATTTTTTAAAAATTTTTTAATTTAGTAACTTTGAAATAATCTGCATTAAATTAATTTTGTTTAAAAAAAAATCTTAAATTGGAATTTTTTATAGTCTGTGGAAATTCGGGTAAAAGTAGCTTTGAGCGTATAAAAATTTTCTGTATCTTAATTAGTATATTAATTTTTCAAAAAAAATTGCATTTATGTTAGATCCATGTAGAAAAAAAAGCTATTGAGCGAAATCATTAAATTTTTTCTTCTCTTAAATTTTACCGTCTGAATCGAAACTTACGTTATAATGAAATAAAATATTTTGTATCTTTTATTGGAATGGATTTGAACTGTTGAATCCAATATCAATTGTTTTCACCTTCCTTTTTATGGCTAATTTAATGTTTCAAACCGAGAGCAAGTATTTTCCTAGTTTTGTCTTCACGTGTGGTAAGACGTTAAACTTTTTTCCTTCCGGAATTGTCCGGTTAGCTGCAGTGCATCATGGTCGAAATGTAGGGGTCGGAAAGCATTTTATTAGACATTTTTATTTTTATGAAAATATGGAAATTTTATTGACATGAAAATTTTTAATTTTTATTTTATCTCATTTTCCAATAATATTTTCGAATGCGTAGAAGAATCAATATGTTAAATTCGAAAACTGATATTTAATATCTTGAAATTTTTGCAAATTTGAACTTTTAACCAACTTTTACAACAAACAACAAATAAAAAATATATATTTAATTAACTCCCAAATTACCAGTACTCTATTAAATAAAGATTAAAGTCAAATTTTTAAATGAATTTGAATAATGATAAAATAGTTAATATTATTGATTACAATAATAAAAGTTGAGATAACTTGCAGACGAATCTGAACTTCGTGGGCTACTTTTTGAAAAAAAAAATATTTAAGACTTTTGAAAATTGATTCCAAAATTTCAATTTGAATGACAATATAATTTTGAAAATATTAAAAATTACATTCTCATCTATGTAATACATTTCAATAAACAGAATGCAGAGGGAAGGGGGAGAGTTTACAACATTTTAGTGAACTGGCAGTGTGGTGGGGAATTTAGGATAGAGTGTGATATACCAGTTCAGCTAACACCCTATTTTAGAAATTATAAGTACAATACACAGATAAAATTTCCACTGAAATGACGCTGATTGAAATATTTTTAACTTTAAGCCAGAATCAAAAACAAGTATATTAAATGTAATAAAAATATTCAAGAAAATAGTAAATTGCATTATTGCAAAATGCTTGGAGACTAGGAGAATCGTCACTAGGAGAATTCTGAAAAAATCCGTAACTTTCCTCACAGTCGAGATATAGATTAGATTGCAGCATTTTCTAGAAACTTTATTTGTCTCCAAGCCACCAAAATGGTCTCCAAGGTTAAGAGATCGCTGCCTAAGTTTTCCTTTGTTGCCTGATGAAATCTCCGTTAATATATATTTTCCCTTGCAAGAGAAACGCTACAGGGAGGCATCATCGCAAGTTCGAAACACTGCTCACCATCTCCAAAGACTGAAATCCCGGCAGTCTCATCAAATACAATAATGATCAGTTAGCCGATATGGAGCTTTGTGGATGAATTTTGGTCTAGCGTTGAGCGACCTCTGAACTTTGAAGGTAACATTATTTCGTTTCTCAATAGCCGTATAAGGCTCCTGCCGATTCCGTTGCAGTTTAGAACTTAGGCCTCTCCATTGCTTCCAGTTCCTCCGTTCGTTAGTCGGTATAATCCCTCGTTTCCAGTTCATTCATTCATTGGCCGGTTTAAGCCCGTATCTGACAAGCGCAGGTACGCTTTCCGAACCTGCCTAAATACCAACTGTATCAAAAAAAATTTCAAGTTGCGGATGAATAAAAAACTGCATAACTGTTCCTATTTACGTCAATGCGTGTAATGTAGACAGAAATATGAAACTCTAATGGACAACTTCCTCATATGAATGTCACTCGCTTAATTTCATGATCTTGTACTTTTAAAAAATATTCAACACCTTTAACAAAAAAATTTTCATCATTGCCCAGAGGCGGCAATTGATCCTCAAACGTCTTTTAAATTATACTTGAACCTAAAACGGACCATTAGAACCTCATTAATGCCCACGAATGGTTTTTAGATAAATTTTAATCTTACAAATTTATACGTTGACGTTAATATCCTTCCAAACATGATAAGGTTATAAAAGTGTTTTTTTTTTTTTTTTTTTTATCAATTTCAAGAAATGAATGGTTGAAAAATTTAAGCTTTGGGAAATTCGGGAATACTGATGCCTTGTATCTGGAAGAAGCTATTTTGTGTGTGAGCATTCCTAAAATTTAATAAGTTTTGTCTCTTAACCTATCTCAACTATTTCACAGTGTTCTTTGTCATAAATTCATTTCTGGCTTATCATCCTTTTTCAATTAAAATAAGTATATACATAATAAAACCTATGTTACTGATCAGTAGTTTTGTGGGATATGCACCAAAAAAAAAAAACTGTCTAGTATCTTCAACTTAAGTAAATTTGAACCAAATTAAGAGGTCCGCCGATTTGAAGAATTAAAGTCCACTGATTAAAAAAAGAATCAATCAATAGCTAAAGAAACATGTTTCATTTCTGAAATGAATGAGTAATTTTTTCCATTTCCAAAAAGGGGAAGTGAAACTGCTTTGCTTTGTCCAATGAAAAACCAAGAAACTATTAAAAACACGAACCAATGAAAAATAAGATATTTCCCTTTAAACAAATCGAAGAGAATGTCTGCAGCAGGAGCAACATTGATTTACTCACTGTCTTTAACGCCTGGTGTAATTTCAGCGGTGTAAATAAACAAGAAATTTCTGAGATATATTTCTTTTTAAAACATTATATAAGAATTTTAATTATTTATGGATAGTTGAATTATTACTTTTAATCCAATTTTACTGATGCTAATATTAAATATTATTATGACAGTGTTCATAGCTTGCGGATAACTTAAAAGTAAATCATCACTTAGAAATTTGATTGTATAAGCAAACAGTAACATTACATTCATATTGAACTGTTTTTCTCAAAAAATGAAAACTTTGTAGGATAGGTATGGTTAATCAAAGTAATGTTTATCTTATCTGCAAAATATCACCTATATTTGATTGTGTAACCTTGGAGAAGTACATATTAACTAAAGATTTTTATTTGCCCCTTAGACAAATTAAGGATATGGAAGAAACTGAATATTCTTTTGTTGATAATTTGAACTCTCTTAATTTTTCTGAAGTATTGGATTCTAACAGCATTGAAAATGACACAAACGATAATATTTGTTCATGTATTGTAAATGCTGTCAATGAAACATATGCAAGAAAAATGATAGTCAAACTAGATGCACTGATGTTTTCTATTATTACGTTTGAATTAAAAAAGTCACAAATATTTCGTTCGAATGTACTTTCGAATTTTTATGCGTTTTCAAGAAAAAGATTTGTTGGTCAGAGATCAATTTGTCCAACATGTGCGAGGTTATTGTGTTTGCAGTATGTTACAGTATACTTGCAATTACCCAAAAAAAACATTATTGATTATAAATGGTACGTATAGAAACTTACATTTTGATTATTTTTTGAAACTCATTTTACTTATAACTCTGTTTATCATGTATTTATTCCATATACAAAACGAGTAATTATTTGTTTATTTTGTATCGTTTGTAACCTATGAAAAAAATTAAGCTGTATTGTTGTTATTATATTTTTTGGTTAAATTTCCATTTTGTTTTGATATAAATATATTGAAATAGAAAGAGAATTGATAAAACTTGTTCCTAAATATTGAATTTTCAATATTTATTACCAAAACAAATTTAATTTCATGAGAATAGTTCTATTCATTAGTCTATCATTTCTGTTGAATGAATACATCAGATAGAATAAATATTTCATTATGTTATTTTAACCAGGTTAAACTAGGGTTTCCTTAAATATAAAGTGGAAATTTGATTATTAAGTTGACTAATTGTTGATGACTGCTTAATTATAAAGTAAAAAATGATTTTTGTTACTTGCATTGATTATAAAATATTACATATATGATATGTCAATATGATTTTTCTGAAGAACAGTCATTAAAATTTCTTTTATTGTCAAACTATATATATTATTTATATCAAATGAAAAGAAATGAATAGTGTATGAATTGTGTTATATTTCATTTCAAATGTATTATAGCATTTTCTGTTGAAGTCTTCATTGGGTTTTTTCCCTGTGTCACTGTAATATCTTGTAAAAATATTGAATATTTAATACTGAAAAATGTAAAATAAATGCTATAATTACTGATATTATAAAACTTCAAGTGCAGATATATTCATGGAAATAGAAATTATTCACATCTAAAAGACTACATAATTTTTTTTTCCAGCTTATCTTTCGAAAAAAGTAATTTATGTATATTATTTTAAAGAAGATGAGAATATGTAAGCATATATAAAGCATCTCATTTGATAATATTAACTGTGTATAAGTAATAAGTAGAAAATATAATTCTGTAATTTATTGTTATACATTTATTGTTAAAATCATATGTGCAAACATTCAGTATTTGATTGACACATTCGACTTTATTATCCAGGTTAATCATGTGTTTTGGTGTTTTTGAGTTACTTGGTAAATTTAAAAACATATTCATCACATAATTTAATGCAATCTAAAATCATTTTATCATCATAAAATTTATCTTCAGCAGAAGGGGAAATTAAAAAATCCTATGTTTTTAAAACCATAGATTATACTTAGTTGAACAATTATTATTGTAACTGTTTATTTATTGTCAAAATTTTATTTATTTATTGATCCCTGCATTCTTAAAGTCTACTTTAGCATGAAATCCCTTTTCAGGAATGAAAGAATAGAAGTTCTTGTATATGAAAGGTGTGAATTGGAAAATGCAATGGCTTGGCTTTCTACATTAGGGGGAGCGTTTTCAGCTTTAGGTGACTATTTTACAGATTATGTAAGTGAGTTCTTATTAGTGGAAACAATAAGTAAAATATAATTTAGTTACATGTGTGTATACATTTTGTTCATTTTAATTACTTCAAAAAAAAAACACCTCTGCAGGATTCTGTGTTTTTTCTTTTGGTTTTATACTGTATCATTTTGGTGACCCTACTTTCTTTGACAAGTTAGGAATTATACCAAAAATCTGTATGTACAAAGTTTTAATGATTTAGTTCCAATACCAAACCAAACTCTGTCAAGTACTTTCTGATTAGTAAACTTGCAATCTGACTATGACTTTACAGATTTGTTATAAATTTCATTTAATCTTTTTCGCAATTTCTTATTAAGCCAAATAAAATATGTATCAATGGCAGAAAACCAAACTATCAAAAATACAGTAATATTTGCTGAAATATTTAAAACCACTCTTGTGGTTGCCATGAAGTGTTTACATTTTGCTATCAGAAATTGATGAATATCATTTATATGTTTATAATAATGTAATGGTGCCCATTTTTTAATGGAAAAATATGCATTACATGTCCAAGATTTAAAAAATTAACATGGTATTGTGATGCTATACAAATGTTTTAATTCAAGGCTGACTAACCATTTTTGTTTTGGAAGATCCCATTAAAGTATTTGTAATCTACATAGGAATATTGTAGTTTAATTAAGAGTTGCACTATTCATCTGAAATTAAATCTAGCTGTATTAAAGAAATTGTCCCTGTGCCCACCTGCGGATCTGCTCCTGCATATATATTAGTAACAAAATAATTATTAATGTTCAGTACATACGAAAATATAAAACTATTAACATATTACAATAATGTAGTTAAAATAAAATCATATTGAACAACCATATCTAAATCCAATAAAAACAAGACAAAAAGGTTAAATTAATAGATTAAACTAAATTTTAAAGAGTACTAAAAGCTCTAAAATAAAATAAAAAAAAAAAAAAAAAAAGAAGAGTATTTAAAATGATTTTTTAAGTATAATATTGAAAAATGTACAATATTACAAATATTTTCTTTAACATGAAGGGATTGTCAGGTTTTTAGAAACCATAGGGATAATTTCTTTTTTTGGGGGGGAGAGGGGGAATGACAAAAAAAAAACAGAAACCTTCTTTACCTACTAACTTCTTAAACTTAGTTGTATTTTTGATAAAGAATATATTATTATAGTCAAAATTTTCTTCACAAAAAAAGTAAACATGCCTAAATGTTAATACTAAAAGTAAGTGTACGAATTTTTGAATTTAAAAAATATATATCTTCTTTTAAAATTATAAATAATATTCAATATTGTTTTTGAAAAATTTTGTACTGCCTTGGTTATTTGCTTGAACTTAGAAAAAATTCTTCAAAAAGAATAATTTATTATAAATGTTAAATATATTATTTTCAGATTAAATGTTTTAAAATTAAATTACATTTTTTAAGATTTTTTTTTTTTAATTTGATTATAAGTTATCTAGTACAACAAAAAAAACAACACACCAGGAAGGAGTTGCCCGATTGTAATGATATTTTGTATGCAAAGACATTTGGACCAAACATGCAAATGATTAAAATTTTGGTGTCCATTGAATGAATAGCAGGGGCAACAGTGCATTGGAACTGCACACTCAGCAGGTGTATATAAGAAGCGATTCTCAATCTGATGGTCAAATTTTCTGCTGCATTGCAATTTAGGATACCTTTCAACGACTGAAAATATGCCTTTCCACAGGATTCAAGCTCATTACAAGCAACTGTTAAGAGTTTGAAACAGGTAATATCATTGGATTGAAAGAGACAAGTTGGGAAAAATTGGAGAATCGCTCATGATATGGGTCAAAGCAATGCCGTGATTAGAAGATGTTGCCAAGAATGGGTGGACAATTTCAAATTTCAGCATCTTGCTGGTAGCGGTCGACCTAGGTCCACAGCAAATTGGGAGGACAGAGTGATTGTCAGTTGAGCTGTCACAGCATCTGATTCATCGTTATCAACCATCAGATGTGCGACCCGCACACGAGTGTCCACAATGACCATTCACAGACGGCTGATGGAGTGAAATATACGCATGCACTGACCACTACGCCACCTGCCACTCACGCCTGATTGATTTTGAGCCAGATTACAGTGGTTCTTGGCTTGATCAGGTTGGAATGATGCCTACTGGGGACGTATAGTGTTTAGCGACGAATCCCACTTCCAACTGTGTCCTGACGATCATCGAGGACGTGTCTGGAGATGCCCAGGGCAGTGTGCCAATCCTGCTTTCACTATTGCAAGCCACACAGGCCCTCAACCAAGAATTGTGGGGTGGGGTACCATTTCCCTTGATAACCAGACCCCTTTAGTTGTCATTAGAGGTACACTTACAGCACAGCGGTTCGTCTACGTCATTCTGAGACCTGTTTTGCTATCATTCCTTTTGTAGTACCCTGGCCTTATTTTTCAGCGTGTTGCTATGAACTGTCTTACAGCTTGTCAAACTCTTCTTTGGCCAGCCAGATCTCTCTCCAATCGAGCATGTCTGGAATATGATATGAAGGTGACTGCATCTTCCAGGGAATGTTGATGACCTAGCCCAACAATTGGAGCAAATTTGGCAAGAAATATTGCAGGAGACCATCAGCGAGCTTTATCACTATGCCTCGTTGTGTGGCAGCTTTCATCCAAGCTAGAAGTGGGTCAACACCTTATTGAGCTCGTTACTTTGTAACTATGTAAATCTGAAATAAATCATTCAATTTTTTGAAATGTTAATCGTTTTCTTTTCTGTACATAATTTTCCTATCTGCCAATTTTGTCTCCATCAGACTACTCCTTGGTGTGTCATTTTTTTTGTTATAGAATGTAGGATAACAATACCTTACTTTTAATTAATTGATTTCAAGAAATATGTATAACCAACCTATTTCGTTGTTACAAATTATTATAAATATAATTTACTATCCAATTCATGACTTTTTTTTATTTATAATTTGGTTTTTATTGATAGCTAATAAAATGAATATTCAAAGGCTGTGTTTTATTTCCCCCCCCCCCCCCCATTTAAACTACTGCAAAAAGAAGATTCTGCTGCTGGTATCTGGCAAAATTCTTTTCCATAACAAATAACACAGCCACTAACTGCTTTCAGAGCAAAGCTAAGATGGTCAACTTAAAAAACTATTTGCACAACTTTAAGCTTGAGATTTAATTATTAAGTCTTAGTCTTAATTTTAATTTATATAACAAATTATGGTCAAATTTTAATTCAGTACTAATGATTAGTACATATATATTCTTTTATACAAGAACAGACATTTTAATTTCAACACTTTCACCCATAGAAAATACAACTATTTTTCTTTGGTTGCAAAAATTTTAATCCTTACTTTCTTATTTCATATGGTCAAAATAAAATAAATGTTTCTATTTTCTTTTAAGGCAGAAAAGGCTGGTCTTATATCAGTACAACAATTTCGCTTAGCTTTAAGATTAGGTGATCCATTAACAATTTGTCGATGCAAAATATACTTAACTATGAGCTTGCTGCAAAAAGGATATTATGCAAGAGCTAAAAAGATCATCAGGTATGTAAAAGCTCAAAAATTTGTTTCCCTATTACATAGCTTTCTTCATGCAATTTTTATTTATTTTATCAAATATTATACATTAGAATTGGATTACTAAACGAATGTATAGTTATTAACATAACTTGGGTTATGATTGTGTCATTTTTTAACAGATCTATTGCACAAACTTAGTAAAGTGTATAGAACCACATTATAACACCCAAATCAAAAAGGCATATTTATTAAAATGTTTAATCAAAAATTTGTGTTGGCTCTATTAAATAATCTTTTTTATAGTTTTTCCAAATGTTATGATTTTTATGAATGTATCTTTTAATTAATAACTATCAAAACTGAACTCTCAGTTTTCTCACTTAGAATATTTAATTTTTGATTCACATTTGAGACTGTTTGCTTAACTATATGATTTATTGTGCATGTGTGTGCTTTGATAAAGATAACTGATAATTTATACAAACTATTATTTTTTTATTGATAAATTTTCTTACATTTAGTGGGTATCCCAAATTTGCAAATTCAATTTGTTCTTGTATGTGGTTCATATTTTGAAATCCTTCCAATAATTTAAAACATAGTATTGATATTATTTCTCAAGAAAATGGAAGTTAATACTATCATATAATTGATTATCGAAATTATGCTAAATGCCAATGTTGTTGATCCTGTAACTTGAAAGCAGTGGCATACTCGGGGGAGGGGGGGTAAAGGGACATATTCACTCCCAAGATTTTTTTCTTGGAGTTAAAATACTTCAGAAAAATTATTTTAATATATTATTTATAAAAGATGTCTTAAACTATTTTTAAAAATTATTTTTTTTTCTTCTCATGCTTAAATTTTTCTTATCAATAAGATAAGAAAAAAGTATTTTATCTAAATTAAATCCAGAGAAAAGAATGGAAAAATCTTTGATGTCTCTGTAATGTTCTTCTGGGCCAATGTTTAAAGATTGAGGTGCATCTCTATAAAAAATGCCCCACACAAAGTTTCCTTGGGAAATAATTACAGGAGGCATTCTTTTCTTTCACTATAAGCACTTAAAACAGGTCCTCAAAAATGCCTATTCAGTGTATTACCTCTCAATGGAATTGAATCGTCGATGAGCAGTAGTCTTGGCTGTTATAAGCGAACAGTAGTCAGGAAATCTGGCTCGATCTATTTTCTTATGATCAAATTGTTACGTTTTATAATTTTATAACTTCAAATTTGGCTGAATCTTTTTCTTAAATTTTGATTTGGCAATGAGTAAGAGAAAACATTAGTTGCTTTTAAATTATTTTAACTCAGGTGGGGGGGGGGAATCCAAGTGCTATTTTGAAGCAGAAAGTAGCATCCTTGATCAGTTTAAAAAAGGATAGTAAGATTGATATACCATATTTTTTAGTTTTTATCCAGTGGTAATTCTAAACTAAGGAAATTGCTTCTTCCATGTCGATGACAATATGCAAATATTAATTTCTGGGTACGCCACTGCTTGAAAGTATTTCAATGTATAATAATATTTTGATTTATATTTTTAAACCATTCTAGTAGTTTAAAAAAAAAGATTTCTTTCTTTTTTTTTTGATAGTGTCTGAAATAAATACTTCTGACTTTTAAAAAAGTAGAAAAATAGCTTTAAATAAATTCATATGAGATACCAATTCATACAATATATCTGTATTTTGTGATTTCCTGAATAAAATATGACAAAATCTTAAAAATAAATTAAATGAAAAGATAAACAGAAGAAAATGTTTTAAAAGTATATCAGTGAGATGGCAAACTTCTCTTTATTTTTTTTTTAATAAATTGAAAAATAACTTCATATGTTAAATAGTATAGCCATATTAATTTCATCGATTTTCACGGTGCTTTAATACTTACACAAAAGCAAAATTGGAGTAATCGGTTAATAAACTTGGCAAACAATTTTGTGAATATTTTTTTACTCATGATCCAACTCTAATTTCCAATTAAATTTTGATTTAAAATAGTTTCCCATTTTTAAATTAAAATATTCATATTCTATATAAGCAAAGTAAATAAAGAATTATGATAATGATGATGCATTGAGAAATCTGATTTTTTATAATTTGCAATTATACTAAAATCCATTTTAAAATGTCTGATTTAAGATAATTATTCATTTGATTTCATAATGATTTAACATATTAATTTTTTTTCAGAGAATTGTACAAGTTTTCTATAAGTCCTGAAGGCTCAAAAGACTTTAGATTGAAAAACATGTGCATAGCAGTTTGGAACAGGCTTAAATATGAAATATCTCTGAAAGCTATCTCATCTAGGTCTCATGCACAGTTAGAAGCAAATTTTACATGCGATTAATTCTTTATTTTGAATTTATATATTTAAAATTTAAATATACTTATGACATATTTTTTTACTGAATTATGTCCAATTATGTATTTGTATACAAAAATACTTCATTGTACGATTCACCAGCATTAAATATGAGACTTCAATGAATCATTGTATCCCATTCTTAAAAACTATTACCACACCCACTAAGGCGTTAAATGTTTTTATCATATCCAAATAACACTTGTTGCTTGATGAAATGAAATTTTCCAATTCGAATCAATTTAAAATTGCAAATTCATAATTTTGTACTTAACCGAATGTAAATATTTATTTAAAAAATGGCAAACTTTAATTTTAAGTATTCATAGAAATTGCATTGATGTAATAGGAAAAGGGCTGTTTAATTTTAACTAAAATTGTGATTTTTCAGTTCCATTAAAGTAAACGAATTCTACATGAATAACAATTTAAGAAATGTAAATACAAAGCATATGATAAATATTTTTAATCGCAAAACCTATATTTTATGTTTTTACTCTGTGTATCTCAGAAAAAGTCCCAAGATATATTTGAAGCTATATTTAGGAATATAACAGAACAGTTATTTAATTGTAAGCTTTTTTTATAAGCTCACAATTTGTACTTATGGTTACAGTATGGCACAAGAGCCAGATATATAGCTATGCTGCACCAAACATGTAACTGTGGTCTAGACATTTGAGAAAAAAAAAAAGGTTCAAAATGGAGAAGGATCACTAGGGTATCCCAAGAGTGTATCACATGTGTTTACCAAAGACAGCAAATCCCATGAAAAAGGTAAAGATCACTGGGGAGCCTCAGGGTCATATCAATATTTCCGAAAGAAATAGTTACATTTCGATGGCAAAAGAAAAAAAAAAGATGGGTAATTGGTGTGCAAATTAACTCTGTATTTAGGAAATTGGAGAATAAATTTCATAATTTCAGCTATTTACATTTATCGTAAAATTCAGACTTATTTTCAATGATACATTCAAGATTCATGAATAGCTTTTTTAGTGTAAAAGATAGTAATGATGGTAAGAATAATTTTTTTTAATAATTTTCATTCTGATTAACCAGATAAATACAAAGAGAAGGGAGATATTTATCAAATAGTATTATTATGAAATTGAAAAACTTCTCAATTGGAGCTGAACACCAAGCTCAACTGACGGAATTTATGAAGAATATTAGTAAAACGAAATGTTGAAAACCACTGATTATTTAACATTACAGCCAAGATTCTAATTTGAAGGTATTGAAAAGCTTGGGGAGAACTGACTTGCTAAATGAAAATCGGGGAGAGGGAGAAACATAATTAACATGGAAGTGAAGATAATGGTTATTAAAGTGCTTGTAGAGGGACTGCAAATGAGAAAAAAGAAATTTTGCATGAAGAAGAAAAAAAATTATCCACTCATTAAAACTTAAGATTTGTTTCAAGTAATAAGTTATGAACATAAAAACTAAATTAAGGTCATCTTAGTAAATGTAAATTTTAGATAATATTTATTGAAAATAAATTTTAAAGCTAGATTGAATTTCTTAATCATTTCAATATTGATGCATCAAGTTGTACAAAATCTGATGTTGCGAGTTTTCATAGGTAGATCATGCAAAAAAATTTGTAACATTTCAACTGTTGATAAGGTTCAAATAGCAGCATTTATACCTTGCCAATACACATACAGGAAATATGAATCTTAGAGATCATACTTTTATATTAGAGGTGAAACTCTCATTCCATGTTTTGTATGTCACATAAAGAGTAAAATGCGAGAAGTTAATGTGTTTTACTCATAAAAATTATGCCTCATTTAACTTTTTGTATCCAATTGTAATCAATATTGAGAATTTTAAAAGAAATGCCGAAAAACTGAAATGGAAACATAACTATTTATAACCTTCAGCTCACTTATGACTATATAGAAATTTTAGCATCTGCTTTTTGGTGAGCTTTTAGAAACCAATTAAATATTTCATCAATAGGAGCATAAGAAATGTGACAATTGTATCACACTCTAACTTTTGCCTAAGAAAACAAAGACTATTTTTGTAGGTGTTCTTAGAATAAAATTAATTGAATTTGAGATGAAAAATCATTTATTGAAAATGGATACTAAATGTAGTGTAGTGTAGTAAATTTATGTTGCTTCACTGCATGATATATGAAAAAGATATGAACTGAATATTTGGAAATTGGAGATGTATTGCGAGGAAGAGAGCATATTTAGAAAAATTTCTGAAGACAGCTAGTGTCTTTTAAGTTGTCATAATCTGATGATACAAAGTCCAGGCCACTTTTTATTAAAAACAAATATACAAAAACTTATTAATATTTTAATAATATAATGACTTCTCATTGACAAAATTACTAAATTTCTACAAAAGAATTGGTCAAGATTTATATAACTAATGGTAGCCACACTCGCATCTCCCCACATTTTGTAATTTTTACAGATATTTAATACATATAAAGTAATTTTCATTTAAAGAAGGAAAAATGTTTAAATAAAAGGCAAAATAATCTAAAAACTGAAACATTATTTCAATGTCTCTTTCTGACAATAAACTCATACATTTGCATTAGACTAAAAAATCGCCCATTTCTGGAATTTTTCCTGAGATCTCTTGCAAAAAAAATATTTGTTTCTTATGGTACTCATGTTTCAGTGGTTTAAACAGTGAATTCAATTATAAGTTCCAGTTATTGCAAAACTTTGAGAAAAGCTCCAATCTAAAAGTGATATATATTCAACAATTTTCTTAAGTGATTTTGGAAATATATTTAAAAAAAAAAAATGTTACATCCATTGTGTTTCATCAAAATGATGTAAAAGAAAGAGAGAAAGAAAGCTACTTGTATTAATAATAATAGTGTTACTGTAATAAGAGATACAATAAAATACATGCTTCATAAAAACAAAGGTAAAGTTTCAATATACAAATAAGAAATTTATATATAAATATGAAGTGGGCTAAAAACTTTAAAATATACAGTTATACTGTCAAGAATTTTACTGTCCTGAAATTCCATATCTCAATTTTCCATTTTTTTACTGGTATTTTAAAATTTTAGCCTTAAAAATAAATGTTAATCATAACTGATTACATAATATTGTTTTGAATTGTTTATGTTATTCTTTGCCAATAATTATATTTTTAATTTGATTTTTTTTCTCCCATTTCCAATAACAATTTCTCTACCATATTTTCATTCTGGGTATCGAAGACTAACACATAAATATTTCTTATCAAAATAAACTGCATATTAATGCTTTCAAAAATATATTATGCTTTCAGCAATAAACTTTTATGTCAATAGAAATAATCAAATAGTAATAAGTAATCAAATTACCTTTTAAATGAAGTATATTTCTGTAAGTGAATTGAAATTATTTTGTATAAGATAATTATGTGTATAAAATGAGAAATATACTTATGTATACATTATTCCCCTCCCCTATAAGAAATAAAGATATTTTATTGTTATAAATATCCAGCACCTAGCCTTTAATTGAAAAGAAAAAGACATTCATATCACAAATACTTCCAAAATTTATTATCACATACCTCATTACAACAAATTCAATTCTCAGTAAGTATTAAGTACATGATTAGCAAAACCACACAAATATAGAAATACATCAGTCAGATTCTTCTTGAAAAGTAAAATCAACTTAAATTTAAGATATCAATGTCACTGTATTGCATTTGGCAGGATTTAAGGGTTTTTAACCCTAATACAATGAAAATAATCAAAAGATGTTACTAACATCTTAAATTAAACACAAAGAAATTTTTAACCAAAATATTAAATAAATCATAAAAAGTAATTTTTAACCAAATACATTTTTAATATAAAATGTAATAATTTCATATTAACTCAGCCTTAATATATAATGGCAAGCAATATAATTTCTCAAACATAGCATAATATTTTCTCAGTATCATGTTTGATTTATTTTAATGTTAACATATTCTTGAACAGCTTTCTCTGTGTGTGGATTAGTATTTCATACTAATTTCCTAATAAAAACAACATTAATGAATCTTTAAACTTTTTTTTTTTAAAAAAATGGCATTTTCATTATATTTTAAAATATAAGATAAAAGATTCCTACTAATTGAATTCAAAAGTTGCTTGTCTTTTCTAGGTCAAGACAGTTAAAATGAAAGTTCACTGACACTTTTAAAATATTTGTATGAATATTGTACTGAATCAAATAGGCTGCAAATTAAAGCAGTAGTTACCAGGAATGATTAAAAAAAATATTGATGGTGTACATGAATTGCATAGAAAGTGGATTTATTAATAATGGAAATATAAAACAATTACGCAATGACAATAAAAATAAATAATCAAATTATGTCTTTCAATTTCTCTGGCTTTATGCAAATTTGCTTCCTGAACATAACAGGCATATCTGAATTCATTGTTATACTCTTATAAAGCAAGAGTGCCCATAGGATCCCATGCAGGTAAAACTTTTGGCTCCATTTTCATAAGATCAGCAACTTCTTTGGGTACATATTGCTTATCAATGACAACTTCAAAGCCAAATTCTTCAAACCATTCAGTTGTCATTACCATATATCCTATTAATGGGAAGAAAAAAGGAAATATATAACAAAACATAATTTTTTTCATTTAATGAGAGTCATACAAATCCACTCCAAACATACAAAATCTAATTCCTACACAACTACAATTGTAAATATCGGTAAAAATGACAATCATTTCTTCCATATAAATGACAACAAAATTTTCAACAAACTTAAAAATATGCCTACCTTTTAACATAAAATTTGGAAATTATTTTTTACTACAGCTTTTTCATTATGTTATGACAGAAAAAGAATACTATTTCAAGATCATCATTATCAACAGTTGATCAAAAAAATAAATTGAAATAAAGTTTTAACTATACACTACAAGATTTTTAACCCTTTCCGGACAGCAAGCCTCTGCGTAGGATGTAGGTATGGGACAGAGGGGAATTGGAAGGAAATGTAACACAGGCCAGTAGATTTGCATCACTAAGCCTAACCTTAGAAAAAAATCACAAAAAAAAAAGTTTTCACCCTAATGTTATCATTTCCGGTAAAACTTTAAAATGTTATATATTTTGAAATTAGCATTTTTAATAATATTTTTCCTTTAATTTACAGAAAAATGTATATAAAGGAGTGGCTATGTTGAGAAATAAAATTTCAGTAGCGCTATTGAAATTATTCGGAAATTTTACCGACAAAAACATCAATAATCTTTAAAATTATTAGAAATTATACAATAAAGACCATTTACAAGAAATAATGAAACATAATGTGAAGACCGAGCGTGGTAATTCTCCAAAACGGAGAAACGCAAAATCCTGTCTTGTCCATCGCCGACAAAATGTCTGCACTAGAAATATTCCTTTCAAACCTTTTAGAAAATTAATCACACTCTCATCATTAATTGGCTCATTAACTATATGATTATATTCTTCTAATAAAACACTTTCTCGCAATTATAAATAAATTTTAGTTTTTATAAACGTCGCACTAGAAGCAACACGAGGGCTATAGGCGACGGAGTTCCTAATTTTGAACCATGGTCAAGTGACAAGGACGACACCTGAGCTGGCAACCCCTCTCCTAACATCCACACAACACCTTTGGTGGCCAAGGATCGAACCTGCAAATGAACGAAAACCGGCGACCACGAATCCAAAACCATGACCACTAGGTTACCGTGGCCCCAATTATAATTAGAGTCAAGGCTTTCTGATATAAAAAGGAAAGTAAATGAAATACATCCAAAAGCAACGCAAAGTCAAACAGTACTGACGGTACAGCTCTAAAAAGAAAGAAATTAAAAATACATAGCAAAAACCAATAAAAAAAAACATGCGGTGAAAAAAATCAGAAACACAAATGTACATCACGTGAAAGTTTAATGAGTCGAGTTCATTTTGTTTACATTACACTTTCCTTTCTCCCCCACAACAGTTAGAGAGCAAAATATTGAATAAAGACAGACTGTGAGCAAACTGAAGGTCAAGATCTTAAAACTACTATTCAATTCAAAAGTATGGACACAGGGTGCCATCTAGAGATTTTAGAAAACATTCCACCTCAGAATCCAAATATGCATTGTTCAACCTCTGAGCTCATTTCTCTAGTGATGCGCATTTGATACGTTTGGCCGCAAACGCCGATTGCAAATTATGCACATATTGAATGTTCGTCCCGAAAAAGTTACAAAAGAAAAATTTTTTAAACCTATTAAAATTGGAGAAAATATTCTAATAGACATTTTTACAAAATTAAATATTGACTTTTGTACAAAAGTAAATCAAAAATTGCTTACATTTATCATTCACAACTTCTTTATTAAACAAAAATAGGTGTACAACAGATATATAATTTTTCGAAAGTCTCCACCTTGGTCAATGCACTTGGTCCAGGGAGACTCAAGCTTCCATGTACCTTCCTGGTAAAAAGTTTTCGGCTGACTGTGAAGCCGCTTTTGCACCGCATCCAGAACATTCATGTGTAAGGCAAATCGACGACCTCTCAAAGCTACCTTGAATGGTGCAAACAGATGGCTGTTACCTTGGGCTGTAAGGAGGGTGTTTCAGGGTTTCAAAGCCCAATCTGTTGATTGTTTCTACGGTGTTATGGGCCGTGTGCAGACAAACATTTTCTTGCAACAACAAAACTTTCTTTGAGAGCTAACCAGTGTTTGTTTCAAATTGTTGGTTTCAGCTTATTGGCCAAAAAACCAATCTGCCTAGCACTATTTATGATAGTCCCTCATCCAAGTAGTCATCCAGTATAGGGCCTTCATCCCAAAACAAGATTGGCATCACCTTCCCAGCCTATGGCAGTCTTGAATTTTTTCATTCTAGGGGATCCTGGGTTTATACACTCCATACTCTGGTATTTTGATTAGAGCTCATAGTGATGAACCCATGTTTCATCCATGATCACTATTCTGCTTAAAAATTTGTCACCTTCCACATTGAAAGAATTCATTAAACATTCGCAGATATCCAAATACTTGGTTTTGTTTACTGAAGTAAGCATTCATGGTACCTATCACACACACTATACGAAATTTAAATTCGTCATGGATAATTTGATAGGCAGAATCGTGAATAATGTTTACCTAGCAGCTGTAACTATCTCCCAAACATGCTGAATGCTTTCATTAGTGATCAAGGTTCATCCCGCTCCCCTTTTTTGTGTTACATTTGTTCGACCACTTTAAAACATTTCGATCCACAAAAAATGCTTTAATGAGATAAAGCACTTTCTCCATACAGTAACAAAAGTCTCTGTTGAATTTTAGCACTTTTTGCACCTTCTGACCACAAAAATCTGATCACTCTTCATACCTCCTCTTCGGTACAATATGATAGCAGAGCTGACATGCTTATGCTATTGTAGCTAGACGACAACTAACACAATCTCGATTAAATTTCGGATACATGCCCAGACACGCCAATTCAATGCAAGCGGCTGCCATGTATCTTTGTTTAATAAAATTGTAGAACGAAAAGTGAAAGTAATATTTGAATTAGCCTTGTATAAAAAAGTATATTTCTGCAGATAAGATGAGGTATTAATTTTCATCGAAGTTTTAAAGTTTTAGCTTACATCTGTCTTATACGATGACTCCCAGACTATCAACGGCCTATGAATTTAGTTTAAATCAACGATCATTAGCCTGAACAAATTTTATTTTCTTGCATTTGGCAGTACTGCCTATGATAGCTATACTAAATCTCGAACTCGCACGTAACTCTCACAAATCCTTCAAAAAGTGCAAGTTCTCTATTGGTATGGATGGCACTAAAGATGATTCTTTTTATTGCATGTTGATGACAAAGCAGAAATTGGCTTGCTAGGTACAGAATGGGATCTATATGACAAGTTTCTCAGCAATGAAAGTGAGGGCTTACTTAAGGAACTATTTGTCTTAGATGATGAATGTGGATTTTGCAGGATTTTAAATATATTGGAGAGTGATTTGTTGGGTTTTTTTATTACAGTTTAATTTCATACAAATTTTTATCTTAATTTTGTTTGTGTCTGTCTTATAAGATGACCCCAGATTTTAGAGGCCTTTTTAAGGATTTAACTGTAATCTTATTAAGGAATTATGAAGTACATATGTCATCAGTGGAATATAGGAAAGAATATGAATAAGCTTAAATACTAAAAAGAAAGATCTTTGGATGCTTGACTTGTGTTATACCTTAAAAGTTAAGTAGTTCTTTTTAAACAGTATTTATTATAATAATTTCGCATTTATAATTTCTAGTCAACATTTTACATATTTAAAAATATATTAGAATGGAAATATTCTTTCCCGGATCCTTTTGGACGTTTAAATATTTTATCATAAGGAAGACAGAATAATAACAAACAAAAATATTCACACAACACACATATTATTCACAAGATGAAAATAAATCAATTGAAAAAAGCAACTATCTTCATGCCGTCATCTGCTTTCATTAGCAGCTCACAATAACACACTAATACTATTAATAACACCATTATATTCCAAAACAATATTTCAGTGAATTTTTTCATCCAAAATCAAATCCAAATTTTTTCATCCATCATTCAAAATCACAATGCAAGAAATTTGATAAAAATTCCTAAAGGCCATTTGTATCAATTTTATATTTGTTTACATTCTTCAAATTTAAAAATTTATGTGGAATTAGAATGACTAAATAAAATAGAAAAAATCATTTACATTCATCAAATGTAAAATTATATGTTAAATTGATATCTTACCTTTATTTTTTCATAAAATTAATGTAACAGAAAACTTATGTAAAAAAGTTTTAAAGCAGAAATTTAAAGAATCACAAAATCCTGGTATTTTTAATAATAAAGATGGACTTAAATTGTGATAATTTTTTCATTGAAGTAATAACCTATAATACTAATAGTATTTATGACATTGTTTTGCACCAATGAGAAGAACACCAGAGTCAACATTTCTTGATACAGAGTAAAACAGAAATGATCTAAACATTATTGGCAAATTACTCCCATATACAATACAATTTGAAATTTAATTCTTAGGGTGGTTGATATTTTCAAAATATTTCAGACTATCATAAAAATTACAACTATTTAAAGTTAGAGATTGATCATGTCTATATGAAACAAAAATTAAAATACAGACAAAGATGATAAGAAGATAAAACAAAATATTTTATGAGAATTAACAAAATAAACAATATGAAATTATTAATAAATTACTTTCAAAATTTCTACAATTTTAGTATGAGAATTGAAAAATAGAGAAAAGAGAGTTACCTTTATCTCCCCTATCATCACCCCAAGAATTTTCAACTCTCCATTTTGTAGGTTCACCGTTGGCCTAAAAACACCATGTATAAGTAATATTTATTACTATACATCTAGAAAACTATACAAAATCCAAATAATTCCAATAGGAAGTTATAATTGCTATGTTTGATTTTAAAAACATTACGATGAGAATCATAACTTCAGACAAAATCTCATTTTACAAATTTAAGAAATGAATTATTTTTTTTACATGTATGTCCAATATGTTCCAATAAAACAATTTATTCAGATGTTACATAAAAGTTTTAGAATTCTAATGAAAATTCCAAGACTACAATTACGTTTGAATGAGACAAAAATGGTATGTTTATAAGTAATAAACTGGCTAACAAACATTGCTTCATAAACATAAAATAAATTTTAAATGAAGAGTAGAAATATATATATTTATACCAATATTCACATTTCAATGACACACATTTATCACAACAACAAATCAATCTAATAATTAAAGAAACTCACATCTAATGATACAGCAGTGAAAACCATAGCATGATTCATTGAAGAGTCTCCATATGTTAAGCGCTCAGCCTTAGACAAAGTTTTGTTTATATCTATTCCAAATAGCAAATTGTAATCATGACTAAAAAAGAATTTTAGAATATTAGTGCAAAGTGATTTAGCAAAATACATTTATTTAAAGATATTTTCATTTTGTTAAACATCTTGTTAAACTTTTCTTCTTTCTCAAATTTAAGTGTTTAAATTACATTTTGAAAATTGTTTTTCAGTTTAATGAGATAACATGATTCCCAATACAGAAATAGTTTATTAATGTCAACACTGAAAAGCAACACAAGGGCTATTGGCAACAGATTTCTTAATTTTGAGTCTCAATCAAGTGTTAAGGATGACATATGAGCTGATACCCCCTTTTTCAAGCTTCCACGTGTCTCGAACAGATTTAATGTGCATCAGCCCTCCTACACAGTGAGTTCAAACTTAATACAGATAAAATATGAATACAAAGTATGAGAAATCCTTTTTAGATTCAAGTCTATTTTTTAAAAAATGCAATACTCAATCTATAATCTAGCTCTTCATCTTTCCCACTCTGCCATTAATATCACATTTTTTTTACACAGGTTGATAAGTCATAGAAAATTATTTTATGCCTTCTATTTCAATGGAATAATATAGACTATCAATACAAAACAGATCCTTTTTATGCAGTAATAATTATTTTGACATTTTATTGACAGTGAACAGATTTAAATTTAATACAATATAGTTTAGCAGTTTATATATGCTATTTTTAGATTTTTCAGCAAGTTACAGTTTTTGGGAATCTGGTGATGCTCTGGTCCAATATCTGCTGGATTATTTAAAGAACAGTACTTTCAAATTTTTTAAATAGATTTCAAATCCTTGTTTCAGAATTCTCACAAGTCATAGTCAACATTTTTAACATGATTTTCCTTAATATTAAAACAGCCAAACAAGGAATAACTATTTGGACACTCCTCACAATAATTTGGTTCATATCCATACATTTGTTCAATACAAAAGGTTGCAATCCACAAAGAACTATAGCAGTATTTTGTTTAACAACAAAAATTTTAGTAATGTGCCTTGTCAATTTTTCCATTTTGTTTCAGCACCCATCTAGTGGCTGTCAAGAGATTCAAATTATATTTCCACAAAAAATATGCTTTAAATTCAACTATTTGAGTCAGAAGCCAAGAACAATTACGATTTACTATTTGAGTCTACAATTTTTTTAAAAAAAAATCAAGTAAATGAATATTTGAATCAAGAAAATTCGATAAAATAATTGCTCTAGACTTTTTTTAAAAAAAATAAATAATTCTATGCATGATTTGTAATGACAAACAAAAAAGAATGTGTTTCAAATTCAATTAATCGTTACTTGAATCAGGTTCCAGAAAGAATTAATTACCATTATTATACTAATGAGAAATCACTGCTTGGATAACAACAGTTTAGGTTCATGACAAAAATCCTGTGGAACAGATTAATGTGAATAACCAAGGACATTGAAGATACATTTCATATTTTTAAGTTATTTAAAGTAAAGAAATGTACCAAGAATTACAGAACATGCTGAAACTTTACAAGTAGATTTAACAAACTTCCTTATTTAAAATGCAACATTAAGATTTAGTTGGAAGAAATTAAAACAAATTATAAAACATGTTTTTTTTACATGGAAAATATTAATCACCATTGAGATTCATCAATAAAAGAAAAATTAATTTCAATGAATGTAGTGAAAAATATAACACAATCTGTATACTTACAAATTAACTTAATGCCATTGAAGCACAGACCTGATATATTTAAAGTAGCATAAAATTACATTGGCAAGACAAAAATTTCTAAGAAATCAAGAAAAAGAATATTTGAACCAAGAAAGTTCTTTAAAGAATAATTGCTACAGACTCCCCCTCCCCTTTTTTTAAAAAATAGTATGTATGGTTTGTATTAACAAGTAAAAAAATCTGTTTTGAATTCAATTATACCAATTAACCAAAAAAAAAGTCACAGAAACCATTATTTTCAACATAAATTCTTATTTAACTCTTTGTCATCAACAACATGAAATTACATAAAACCACAGTCAAAAGCACAATAAAGAATTGATTAAATTTCTGATTTTAAATCATCATGGAATTGCACTTAACAGCGACAAACTATAATTATTCAACATAAAATAAATATATCTTAAGATATTTTTGTACATATTAATTATAATAGAATATAAGTTTTTTTTTTTTTTTTGCAAAACTGTACAATACAATTTGAAGTTTAACTTACATTCTAAGATCTTGAATACCTAGTTTCAAGGCATATCTTTTGCCTACTTCACAACCAAACCAAACTGCCTGTAAAATAAAGATTATTAATTTCAAGATGTCTCACCACATTACTTCTCAAGATAACTACTAACATAGAAAATTGAGAAGCTAAAAATTCTTATACTTAAAAAAATAATTTAAAAATATTTCTTACGCCTACTTCTGGTTGCTCATGTTAGATATATACTTGAAGATAATTTAATATTTAATATAGTAGCAAATCACTTTTTTTTATGAAATATTACTTAACACTGGGATTGATTGAAAAGTCTGGAAGAACTTTAAAATATTTTCAAAATTTTTGAATAAATAATATTTATAACTTTTTTAAATAAAACATGTAACTGCACTTTTAAGATTGCAAAGGTATAACTGCAACTATAATGGGAATTTACAATTATCATTAATGGAAAAGATACAAATAATTGCCAATATTTTTTATGAATATCAACACCATGTATATTGATAATTTAAAAAAAAAGGAGTGATATACTTTATATTTGGGTAGAACTAACCTCATTATTTTTAATTGATTCTGCAGCATATTTTAACATATCCTTAGTTTTCTGGTTAATGTACACAGTTCGTCGTCCTCCTACCACATTTCCTAAACAGTCAACTGTGTAAGTAAGACCAAAAGGATTTTCAGGCCTTGGATCATTGACAAGGCACAGCTGAAAAATAAAACTGGTTAATATTCACATTCCACAATTATGCATCTAAATCATAAATAAGAATCTTAAAAACAAAAATAAGATTCAAAATAATTTGTATAGCCAGAATTTATATACTGCTTTTCTTATAATTACACTATATGCACATATATACAGTAGTACCTCTTGTAAGACACCTCCAAATAATGGGACAATTCTGTTGGGTCCCAAAATAGTATATGTATTTAACTCTTATTAAAAAAACCTTCTATTTAAGGAACAAAATATCTGGTCTGGTGGATACTACTGTACATATATACACACCCTAAGTTCACTTGCAAAATTAAGAGCAATTCACAAGCTTGGTTTGATTAAATAAAAGCACTTTTAGTAAATATCATTAACAACTAGAACTATTGATAGCTAACTTTTATTTGAATAAAAAATGCTTGACAAAATATAATTAAAGGTTTCTTTTCCCCTCTATGCCGAACAAAAATGTACAACCAAATTCAAATCGCGAAATACACAGAAAAAACATATTTGATCTAGAAGGGAGAGGTTACCTAAACAAACTTTAACAACTCTGAAAACTTTTTAAAATTTTCATTTTTAGAGTTTTAAAAATATTACAATGTATACTATTTAAAACTGTTAAAGAATTTAAATCTTACAAAATTAAAACTTAACCAATTGTACATTTATAATTTTATTTTGAGATTAGCATTAACAGCGAGATATATATTGAGATTAACAGTCTGTTGTACGTAGTTTTCTTTTCTCAGTAGTATTCAAAAAAGCAAATTGCTAAAGTATACCTATCTGATAATAATAAAGAGAGCATCATTCATAAATAATCATATACATTTCCCAATTTTATCCCTAATTTGATTGGAAAATCTATATTATTTTGTAATTAATTAATCAAAATAATTGAGAAAGAATGAAATATGTTACCCTATACAAATAATATATGCACATTTAACATTAACTTTTAATAAATTTGTACATAAAATACATTTTTGGCTGGTAATATTTCAGTTGAAATTATGACATTCGAGTAATAAATGGTGGAAAAAATTAGATTAATAAAATTCTTAAATAACTTCACCCCAAGAAGAGATTATTTGTTTAAAATATTCAAAATATTTCATTCTTAACATAAAACAAGGTTTAAAAAGATATATATGCAAATTAAACAGCTGAAACAGTTATATTTCATATATACCTGCACACATATTTAAATATATTTATAAATGTTGATATTTTTTATACTTTCAAATATTTTTACTGTTATGCATTTTAATTTCCCTCCCCCCTCCACTTTTTAGAATATTGAAAGATTTTGGAAGTTTTAACCTTTTAAATGTCCACATAAAAATAGGAACACAAATCAGTGAGTAAATGTTAATGGTGCATAAGTCAAACTGGCTAAGTTACACTGAACATTTGTTTAGAATGCCATAAATTCTTTATGAAAGTACAAAAGAAATGGACGAAAAAATATGCCTGATTAAAACAAAAACAAACAAAAAAAATTCAGTGTGGTTTTTCCTTCAACAACAATAAGGAGTACAAAGCCAACTAATTACTAATCTACTTAAGAAGATGTTAATAAACTCAGACACAGATTAAATATACAGATACACTTTAGTTGCATTTTATTCAAAACTTTTACAGTTTAGAATGAGTAATAATATTTTTTTATACACAGTTGTCATATTGCAGATTTTTGTGAATATTTTTCAGATTATTTTTGGATGCACTTATGGTTAAAACTTTCCTAACTATGTATGAAATAAAATCACTGTGTTGTTTTCCATTGTAGTGGCCCTTCTTGAGCTGCTTGCCACTTTCTCACTATGCCATGAGGTGACAAGATCCACTCACACTTTCTAACCTAGCCATGAGGTAGCACATTTAGAAATTTTGCAATATTTTTTTTTAATTATAGAATATTTAACAATTTTTTTTGCATCAGACACGAAAATTTAAGTTAAATTATTTGTAACGTATTTTGGAACACTTTGTGAGCTTTTGTAGTAAGAATGTAATTCTTTTCTGATTAAGGGAACTGAATGTAATTTTGAATTAATGTTCTTCTTTAAGTTAAATTTAATAGTTATCTTTGGGTATTTTATTCTATTTTGTTTTCTTAATGATTTCTTTGGAGAAATTTTTAGGAATTGCTTTAGTTTTTACTACATTTGTTTTCAGTCAATTTTAATTACAGTGTAATTGCAGAGTGGATGTTTTAGATCCAATAAAACATTAACCCACACATTTCTGTGTCAAACCTAAAACAGTATTTTAATACAGAAGTATTTAATCACCTTCAATTATAATAGTTGTTTTTATATCTAGTCATAATTAATACATTTATTTAGATATTATGATGGTATACAATATTCTACAAATAATAGTACCTTATTCTCCACATCACAATAGGGTTTTACATAATCTTCATAGAATTTCAGAGGTGTTATTGGTCCAACAACACAGTATGCTTTACTTTTATTATAATATTCCCAAGTAAAGGTTTCAGGAGGAATTCCTAAACAAATGGCAATAATCCGGTACAGCTGCAAAAATAATATGAGCCATTATTACTAACACATATTTCACAATGCATTATTTAAATACCTTGGTAATTAAAAAAATTTGAATTTCTCAAGTCTCAATATTATACTTAATAGCTTAAAACATGTCAGCTAATAAAAAAACAAGAGTAAAAAATTTGTATTAAAATGCAAGACTATTTGTCATCAAAGTAGGTTTATTCTAAATTGAAAATAGCATTGGTCCAAAAGTTATATATATATATATATATATATATATATATATATATATATATATATATATATATATATATATATAAGGACCAAATTTCTCTAGAAAACCATCCATATTGCCCATAATAAAATAATACTTTCCAAAAGATACTTAAAATGATCAAATTGTGCACAAAATTACAGAGAACTATTGCCAAACATGAGGCACTACCTCCTTAAAAATTATACAATACAAACATTAACAAGTTTATAGGGATATTATTTAATATATATGATAATTTATTTGACTAATCATAGCAATTTCAGAAACATTTATATATTATCCTAAAAGAGTATTTGATATATTTTAGTCTTCATACTTCCAATGTATAAATATTTTTTTAGATACATCATCTTTCTATAAATTAAAAAAAAAAAAGGAATAAAATAAAAATTAGCGATAAAAGTAATAATGAAAATGGGTTAGATTGAGAATTTTGACTTACCTGTTCCATGTAAGCAATTATCTTTTCATTAATCAATTCCTTACTGGATTTTTTTTGAACCAAAATAGTTAATTCTTTAGTATACTCTCGCATCTAAAAGAATTTTTAATTAAAAAAATAATTCTACAATAATGCTAAGATATTATGATTACATATTTTTGAAAAACAAAAACAGTAATAAAACATTAATCAAAGTTAATTATAAAAATATGAATAGTAATGTTGCATCAAATTGTTTCAATCTTGCAAAAAGAGCATTTCATCAATTTAAGCATAGCCAATCAATAAGTATCCATTTAAATAAAACATTTCATTGAAAGTTTTTGCATAAAATCCATTAAATACCACAATATCAATGGTACAATGACATTAACTAGAAGTCAGCAAGCAACAATACAAAAAAGTATTTCATACTGAGAATTTTCACATAACTTTTAACTTCAGTTTAGCAAAAAATAATTACACATATTTACAAATTTCATGACTGATTCAATTAAAATTTAATGTGATAAACCTAAATTATTCATAATTAAAAATATCTACAATTGGTACGTGAAGATTATTTCAATACAAGTAAGAAAGGAACTCCAAAACACAAAATTTCCCCTAAGAACTGTGTTTACATGTTTCTTCCCCATTTATGTCTCCAATTACAAATTCAATACCTTAATTTACCTCTTTCTCATGCTTTAATCTACTAACAAATAAGAGGTATCACAAATCAATAAAACAAAACAGCATGAAAAAAATCATGAATTTTAATTACCGATTTTTTATTAACTACACATATCAAATATCTATAGACACAGAGATCAATATGAAATTTCAGGACTGATTTCAACTCCAGCTAAATTAAATAACAATTTTTCTAATTTAGAAAGCGAGAAACTAAAATTTTAATACAAAAGAAAAGCTTTTGAAATTTTAGGTTTTTTTTCTTTCTTTCACCTTCTTCTTGCCATTTAAATTTTACTTCTAACAGTTCTTTTAATTAAAGAAACATTCAAATAATAATTGAAGGGTCAGATTTTATTTCAAAACTAGGTAAATTAATTTTCAGTTCTTCAAATAACATAATGTATTTACTTAAAATTCTATCCCACTTTTCCTGCCATTTTTTACCACCACCATTTTGGAAAATTTAAAATAAGGTGTGAGCAACCCAATTTAAGATTTGAGCTTAAAACTTGAAATAAATTTTAATTATTACCTTAGTCTTTAAAATGCCATTTAAACGAGATGATGTTTCACAGCAAAAAGATTCTGGGAAACACTTTTTGGGAATAACACCATATCGCTTAATTAAATTCACTACCATATCCCACTGACCACCATCAGCCACTGGATCATGAAGAAGGAATGACATCAAACGACCATCAATAGGTTCACCTCTTTGGAGGACATTTACAACAGTGTGTAAGAAGAAATTTGATCTTTCAATCTATTTAAAATTCAATTACTTATATAAGAAAAATTTTAACAATCAACAATTTTTAAATATTAATATCAATATAAATATCAATCATACAAACTACACGCCCATATATATATATATATATATAAAGCATCAGATTTAAAATATCTACAAATGGAAAGATATATACATATAAACAAATTAGAAATTATGTACACATATTTAAATGTATTTCAGTACTAAATAATTTTCAACATAAATTCAACTTTTTAATAACAATTTCAAATAGTAACTTAAATTTTCATTACACATACAATTACATTTAAATAAAGATTAATATAAATAGAGCTTAATTTTTCTTTACATTTAAATGCAAATAAAATGTTTTAAGAAATACTATGCAATACATTAAATAAACAAGAAATGTCTTTTTACTCAAATAAATGTACTTTTAAAACATGTACATGTAACATGCATATATGATCATAATTACATTTAAATATAGATTAATATAAATAGAGCTAAATGTTCCTTTTCTTTTAATTACTGATAAAATATTTTAAAAATATATAATACATTAAATAAACAAGAAATGTCTTTCTCTATGAATGTATTTTTTAAACATGCAAATATAACATGCTTATATATACTCATTATAAAAAAAAGATTATAAAAATGCATAGATTTATTTACATTGGTATCTGTCAAATTATGGTTTATTCAAAAGAATTTGAATGAAAGAAAAACTAATCCTTATACACTGCTCTGTAACTGCTAAGAATCAAACACAATTTTTTTAATTTTTCATATATTAAATAAAGGTCCTGCACATTAAGTGCAAAACAAAATATGACAGATTTCATCAAAGAGAAAGAGAGTAAAGAAAAAAACCTTCCTCCTTGAAGCAATTTCCAAAGTTGGAAATTTTGTTTCTTTCTACTTAGAATTATGACAGCCAATTGAGCGATTGGTTTTGTTAACGTTGCACTAGAAGCAATATAAGGACAATCGGCAATAGACCTCATAATTTAAACCTTGGTGAAATGATTAGGTCAACACCTCATCACTTAATTGGCACCTCTCTCTCCTAGCTTCCACAACATGCCAACAGGAGGATTTTGAGCCTAAACAGATTTAACATGCATCAACCTTGGCTACATGGTAGTTCTTTAGTGGCATTAAAGCTTCAACCCATGATTTGAAGAAAACCGCCAGTGATGAGTCTGCAACCAGCTAAGAATGACAGCTAAGTCATTCAGTAAAAAAGTAATACTTTCTCACACACTAACATACATCTGGCATTGGTTACATATGTTCTCCAATAAATTGCAGAGCAGAGCTAAGAGATATTGTCCTACTGAATCAAAAAGCATTATTTTTAAGCTTATAAAGGTCATGGAAAGTGGAAATGTTCCTTCTAGGTAAGATTGATTTAAAGCTCACAAGTATTACTGGAACTAATTTATCTACCAGAACAATTTCCGAGATGGAATCCAGCACACACAGAAGCCTATTAAGCGCATTCAGCTACAACCACGTCCGAAAGAAAAAGTTACACTGATATAAAAAACATATTTGTTTGAATCACCAACAATAGCCTTATTGCCTCAATCAAAACTGTCCCAAGCAAAGTAACCTAATGTCAGACTTGATTTAAAAAATAGACTTAAAAATTAAATAAAGGCTTTACTTCTATCTCATTAAAATCATTTACATAAAATTAATTATATCAAAAGGAATTGCATCTTCTTCCTGCCCAATTATGTGGTATTATAATAACACTATAGGATACTTTTTAAATAGTTAGAACATTAAATTGTTTTGTTTACAAAAGCAATTTATTGTAAGAAACAATGTTAACAACAAACAAGAGCAAACATAACCAATGCCAAATGTGCATTAGTGTGCAAGGAAGTTAACATTTTATACTCAGTAATTTATGTGTCATTCTGACTAGAAAGATCATTTTCGTGACTAGGTAAATTACTCCAAGGAGCAGAATTTCTTTTTCATATTGCCTTCCCATGAGGCAAAATCTGTCTCATTTGGCATTATATTTAATGCACAGTATCTTTAACAAATACATGTCAAATTTTATTTTTTTAATTACTGTCTATAATTGAAAATTCAAGAAATTGTGTTTGTTCTTTAGCAATCATCAAGCAATGATGAAGAACCACATATTTATAAACTGTAATTTATACATAACAGAACTTTTCTACATAATTCAGTTGCTTTTATTCTTGATATCTTCATTTTTATTGCATTTATACTAAAATGTCTTGTTTAAATGTAGATGAAATGTTTCACACATTTAATATAGGAATTTTTTAAACGAACATGTAACACTGAACACTCATTTCAGCTTTATTTTTTTTTTTTTAAAAAAAAAGTTTAAAATATCTTTCACAAAAAATTAACATTTTTCTAAACTTGATTCAGTCGATAAATTTTAGCTACATTTTACATATAAAAAATGCTATGTCCGAAGAGAACATGGCAATATTTGAGTTATCTTAATATACATTAAAAATTAATACTTCAAAAAATAGTAACTATCTAATATTAGAAAAGTACCTTATCCCAGAAGAAGAGATAGCTTTGACTAAATTCAAAGTCTTCAATCTGATGCTGTTTAACAAAGGGAATTCTCAATACATTAAGAGCTGCAAATAACCAACACCTACCAGAATTCTTTTGATTAGTAACAGGCTTGATTTCTGAATCCACCTACAAAATATATATGCATATATATATATATATATTAAAAGAGAATTTTAAAAAAATCAATTTAAAATCTATTAACCATCTTGACAAGTCAAAAATTAGAAAAATGAAAGTTAAAATTTGCTCAAAATATATAAAGTCAGTAAAACATTTCATATAACAGAAAAAAAATATTTTTTTTTTTTCTCCCTTACCTTATGTGTGAACACATGGCTTGTAGATTCTATAATATGTCTTTGCTGACAAACTTCAAGTGGATCAGTTTTTGCACAAGCACTTAAAGCTAAAAGATTTTTTTGATCAGCTTCAAAATTTTTCCTGAATTGATTTAAAATTGAAGGATGGAGAGCTGAAATAAATAAATTGTATGAACAAAAGCATATCAAAATTATGACTTAATATCAACACCAAATATTTTCATATGCAGAACACATTAAATCTAATAAAAAAAATTAATAAATATATTTTAATGGTTTTATCATTTTACACATTAATTTGATTGAATTTTCTCTTAGGGTTGGAATTGTAAAACTTAAACATTAATATGAAAAAGGAGGCATGCTATACACAATCTAGATGAAAACAAAGCATGCAGACAAATATTTCAATACAATATTTCAACAGAAATAAAATTTCAGATTATAGAATATATTAATTTTTGAACATTAAAAACTTCCCAATTTTATGTAAACATGCGATTTAAAACACAAAAGAGAGGTAAATTTTTAAAATTACTTACTACTATACATTAAAAATATTTTTTTATTATCAGGGTAAAGAATTTATCTAAGTCCTAGTTTTGTTTATATAATATGAGCATATGGTACTTATATAACACAGAGCAAGTACAAGGTCTGTAACTAATAGTATAACAAACTAGTCACTTTGGTAGTAGTTGAATAATAAAAATAATCACTTTAGGTACTAGTTGATTTCCAAAAAAAAGAAGATGGGTGGGTAGAGACAATCTTTCTAGAATTAATTCAGTTTTAAATACTATTTTATCATACATATAAAAAAAATAAGTAGTTCCTTACCAAAAGTATAGAGCATTTTTTAAACAATCAAATAGCATAAAGTAGCAAAGAATTCAAACACACATATATATGGTTAGGGAAAAAAAGATTACTGATACAAAGTATAAAAAAAAAAAAAACTTAATGACAAAATTTCATAACAATCAAAGAATAAAATATATATGCACAGCCTTCATGAAAAAATTTACATTTTGAAGTATTCAAAGAGATAAAGCTTTGAACACAATATGATTGAAAAGCAATAGGATATATATTTATATTAGAAATCCATCATCTATATCTGCAGCTGTAGAAAAATTGATGGCAGAATAAGAAATGTTACAGAATTTTTATTCAGCATGCAAGATATTTTAGCCATTCAAATGTCATTTAATTAAGATGTATGTTTGTAAAATATGCAATAAAGAACCAGCCAATTCAGATAAGAATATATCAAAGGAATTAGAATAAAAAAAAATTTATTGTATGGACAACTATTCATAACTGCCATGCTAGCAACTTTTACAAACAAAAAGTAACTCTAAAAAATTTCAAAAAAACTTTTTTAATAAAATAATCAATTTTTTTCCAAGTCTATATCCCATAAAATCATTCAAACAATCTTTTTTGAAAGACATGCCTTTTCTCTTTTCAGAACAAAATAGAACTATAGAATCCGAGAGTTATATCTAATTACATGCAGAATAACAGCTATTCTTTTAAAATTGAACTTTAATCATATTACAGGAATCCCTCAATTATAATGGTTATTGGATCCTTGAGATAAACCATACTTAATTCAAAAAACCCTTAATCAAGAAATAAAAAAAAAAAAAAAGAAAGAAAGAATTATAAAGTAAAAGAAATTATAATGTATCCAGAAAAACCTAATGCTTCCAAAACATACATCATTACAAAAAGGAGCAGTAATTAAAACCACGTTTTCAAACTATACTAATCAAGGATTTCCAAAATTAAAATTATTTTTTTAAAAGGATGAGATAAAATATACTGGATGTTTTGAAAAATTTAATAAATATAGTATCAGTATACAGATATTTCTTCCAGTAAAATTAGAGAACAAATGAGCAACAAAATAAATGTTTTATACAAATCCCATTTGACTATCTAACAAATTTTTATCACCTCAACCTACGGAACTGGACCCAGTAACATTTGTAGGTCAACTGAGATGTTCCATACGTCAATTACGTCCAGCTACTCCAAAACCTCATGGACAAGAACCGATTTTCATGTATAAGAATATCACAACCTGCACGCATGTATTGCTTGAAACCCAGATGCAGTGTAGCCTTCAGCCACTTTACGAAGGCCCTTATAGTCATTCACAGGGGGAAAAAAATGGTATTTTAAGTACATATACAGAGGCATGTGGTGTCCATTAACATCAATCATCCTAAGCTAGCATTTACAATCTACGATTGATCTATATGATCATCAGCAAATTCCTCTACATTGACAATTGCTCCACAGCAAGTGTTTGCAAAGAAACACCACTGGCAACTGAGGAGTTTCCTTACAAATCAATGCTATCTGAATCTCCTGCAGCTACAATTCATTCTGCAAGTGTTTCCTTCAACCACAAGTACAGATAAAGTCTAGTTATGCTATAAGAGGCTGATATAAAGAGCCAAATTGATCTCTATAGAAACATGTGAGAAAATACTGTTCAGTCAACAGGATCATGCAATACAGGATGTGAATGGTTGCATAACTGAAAAAAAATGAGTGTTTTGTAGTTTGATGGAACAGACATCTTTAAAAATACCTGCAGTATTGTCTTTCGCAAATTCATTCAATCTTATAATGTAATAATTAAGTGTACTATTAAATTAAATATTACTACCATTCAGTATTTATGGATACAATAGATAATTTATTGTTAAATACAAACATTTACAACATCTGAAATTTTTGAAAAAAACCATTTGGGGATTTTTTATTCAGATTATTTCATGCAAACCATTGAAATAATGTGTGGAGGTTGGCGTCGGTATATTGTCAAGAACCACGCTCATTTAAGGAGGAAAAATGTTTATTTACATAAGAAAAATTAAAGAAAAAGATGGACACGCATTTCTGCGTGCTTACACCTCGAGATCTAACCATCTAATCTGAGTTGAAGGTGGAGCTGCTGTAGTGCAGCGGGACAATTCCCACAAATGTTTCTGTCTTTTAGCTAAACATAAGTAGATTGAATTTTGTTTATAAATTATGGTTCCCTTAAAATTACAGAGTTCCTAGCCTTCTTTTAAAATTTAACTATTTGAGAGAATTGCATGAATCAATGACTTGTATGAAACAGATTTCATACAAATTTGCAAAATCAGCATCAGATATCATGAAATTTTAATAGGTAACATATCAGAGCTTTAAGATTTTAATTATCAATCCACTAATCATATGTACTTAAATAGAAAAAATATTTAAGTTGTCTGCTTAAAGTAATTTAGATATATAATCCCTTAATGTAATACACGCATCAGTTTACTATAAATTGAATTCAAAATTTAGAAAAATTCAATAAATACACAGTTTTTCTCTTTGATTTGTAACAATAAACCATTCAGTATTACAATGTAGGAGATGAAATATGGAACACATTTCATATCCAAAAATATTCACTGGATCAGAGATAAAGAGTAGTATATTTTAACACATACTTCCTTCTACGAGATATTAAAGTCAGAATATAACATTAAACCATTGACTTACGCAGCTGGCCGCACATTTTAAGTCCATTATTACACTGTCAGCTGCAATACCAATTAAAGATCTATAGCTTCCTAGTATTTCCTTCTTACATAAATAGATGATGTGTAAGAAACCATTGGAAAACTGAGAAATAGATCTAATGAATGGTATATAACACGTTCAAATTATCTCAATGGATTACCAGTTACAAGAAATTGTTTTTGGTCAATTCTCCAATGACACAGCAGTAAAAATGGCTTATCATAAGGAATCTTTTTTTTTTCTGAACACGAATTTAGATTCTTTTTCTTCTAATTTTCTTTAACTTTAATAATAAATATAAGGTCATCAAAAGGGGGAAATATTAGTATGCCGATGGGTTAAAGTTGAAACCCCTTTTAAGTAAAACAGTTTACCATCATCTAATGTTACAAAACTATAATTCACAATCTTTGAAGTAAAATTTAACAAAATTTAGGCTTTTCCTTATAAATATAATGAAAAATATTTAAAATACAAATTGACATCTATAATAAGAACATTTTCTTTTAGAAACTCACTGTTAATTTAATTAATCTATTAACACAATTTAATTTCTTTTTTTAAGCCATTAACTGACTTTACCAAACTATGAAGCAAACTGCAAAAGTTATTAAGGGTATCTTTTCCTGATTTAGAACATGATACTTTGATAATGTATTCTCAGTAAGAGATATCTAAAACTCAATAACAATCCATTACAAAAATTTATAAGAAACTTGAAGTTATCTCTGAAAACGAGAGAAAAAGATTTTCTCATTCAGATTCATGACTTCCAAAAGTTGAAATGCTTTTTTTAAAAAATTCCTAGTTAAAAATCTGATTTTTATTTATTCACTAGATTATAAATGGAGCAATAAATTTTTATTTTAAAAAAATAACTAGGTAAGAAAACCAAGTTCACCAATTAAAATATTTTCAGGGGGGAAATATATAATAAATCTTATATAAATATATATGCAATAATTCAAACTAGAAAAACGAAACTATTTGTATAGTGATCTAGTTTTAGTACCTCACTAACAACCTGAAAATAATTCAGAATACAAGGAATTCATACTTCCCAAGCACAGTAATGTAAGCAAAGAAGGCTACAGAGAATTTTTCAAATTATTAGAGAAACAAGCAATTTGATTTTATTCATCTAACTTAATGCCCAGGGACACAAGTTATAAGAAATATTAATGTATATAGGTGTTTTTAAATTTTATACGTTTTTGATAATGAAATAATTTTAAAGAAATCGTAAATTAATACATGAAGAATATCTCCTCCAAATCTGAGAACAGTCTTTAAGCATTGACTTGCCAACAGATTCCAGATGTTTTGCTCTTAAAATGTAGCAAACTTGATTAGGCAGGTTTAAATGTCCAAATTTAATAGCACTCAATAATCTAGCCATTTCACTCAAAGTATGAAATAAGGCACATCAATTATTTAGAAGTTCCTGGTATATCCTAGAGAGAGAGAAAAAAAGACTAGCCGTGATGAAATTATAGACCATTATAAAAGCGACAATTTAATAAAATATTTAATTACATGTGTGCATTTTATTAAATAAGCATATACAATAATGACTAAAATTTTTACAAATTTTTATCTCCATATTTCCATTTTAAATGTTTAAAGATGCCTAGAACTTGGTATTTAACAATTTAACATTTAATTCGCATGCATTTCCTTATCTGTTGACAGTAGTTTTGTTTCTTTTATACTATCCTACTATTCAGTGAAGATGGCAAATAACATTGAAACCTGAAATTTAATATTGTTACAAAATTAGGATTCATATTGGGAATGGGATTAACTCCACTTTAGAAATTCAAACATTCCTTTAATTCGACTTTTAATTAATACATTTTGGCACATACAATATAAAAATTTATAAATCCAAAAAGTTATACAAAGAATTTACACCAATTAAGATTTCTAATACATCATTAACTACGTAATTTCTAAATGTTTATTAATACTAAATAATGGCAGAATAAACAAAAATAAAAGCATAAATAGTAATTTTAAGAAGTACAACAGCCCCCAAGTAAAGAAGCTGAGAATCCTGCAAGAAAATTAGATTTTATTCTTAAAGTAAGTAAAATATTGACATTTAGTAAGAATTTCTACAAATTCAGAACTAAATTTCTCTAAACGACCAAAAAATTGAATACAAGACCAGACATGAAATGACTAATTTATTTATTCAAAAATATGGACTTCTGTGATACTTTTAAAAGTGCAATTTTCTACAGTAGTTATAATCTCCATCCATCTGAACATGCAACAGATAAGATAAATTATAAAAAGGAAACAATTCCAAATATTTGGAACCTAAGAGAGAAAAAAGATTTAAAATAAAATTTAATATTTCCATAAAACAATAAATTTAACAAAACCAAAATGAATATTAACCAACCACCTTAAATAAACATGATACAAATATCATATCTACCTCATTGGTAATGATAGATAATATTCACTTCAAGAAGATTCTTGGTTGAAGTGAAGTATCAAGAACCCCTTAGCGATTGGCAACTTTTTGAGTGTAATAAAAATTTAAATATGGTGATTTAGGTTATGGTAACCCTTCAATACCCCACTTCCTTATGTATCACTAATTTGGTGATTATCTTTCTAAGTTAGTGTTTTTTCCTAAAAGTTGCCATGTAGTGCCAGTAAAATAAAATTCAACCCTTCACTTTAACCAAGTTCTTTAAATCAATGACTGTTATTCACAACATGCATATTTAATTTTTCAAATTTATTCATGTATCGTACACACTCTTTCCATATAAAACACAGGAAATATAATTATAATATATAATAATATAATTAATAATAATAATATAATTAATAATAATAATGTATACTAATTTTTCTTTTCAAAAAAATATAATGGTTCAATTGGCCACAATTTGGTTTGCTTTTTTAAAAGTCGAAATACATCTTGATTTAAAATACAAAATTTAATTATCTGAAGTTTTAATAAATCTAAAGAGTTAGTTTTTCCGATTAGGGTTTCTTCAAATGTAATAATTTTAATTTAATTTCAATACAATTGTATACCAATTTTATTTAAAACACTACGTAGCCTTATAAAAAGACCTTATTTACAATAAAATGCAATCTTTTTCAACAAAATCTTAGTTTCGGGATTTTTTGTTTCATAGTGTTTTTAATTCAAAAAAGCTTTTATAATTATAATTTTCTAACAAAGCCAAAATCGAGGATATATATATATATAACACTATATTAGTTTTTAAACATAGTTCTGGTCAAACTTAGATCTTCAACAAAACAATAAGTTTGTAGGAAATGAATTGGATCTTAAAAAAATGTAAACGATATTGTGATGTCAAAACTGACACCTTCAGTTGTTATCGAATTTTTTTTTTTTTTTTCTTTCACTAGGAAACAATAACAAGGGAGGAAGTGATGTAAATTAAAACGATCCAAGTTTCAGATATTTTAGGCATGAAATAAAGCATGAAATGGACAAAAACTTAGAAACCATTTCGAAATCCTTCAAGAAAACTTACCACCCTTTTTGATGTCCATATCTGAATTTGGTATCTGATTGTTATTCATAATTTACTTATTACTCAGCCACATGCACAACTGGTCGACAAAGCGGAATGATCGATGAGATCATTTCATTTCAGTTTTCTGATTTTCTTTTGAAAATTTCCTCACCGTTTAAAAATAACATTTGTAAACATCCTATAATTTTAAGAATATATTAATGTGAAAGATTTATTCTATTTTCATTTCTATTGCAACAATAGTTACGACAGTTTAGGAATATATTTAATTTTATTTTTTCATTTGGTTTAATATTAATAAGGGAAAAGAATTATATTGCTCACATCAATAATTTATTGACTGTTTTAATTCGATATTTGATTTAAAAATAGGATTTTTATCGCATAATAGTTTGCTTTGTTTTGTAATCAAAAGTTGGTATTATTTTATGCTGTAAAAGTTTTGTTTGGATTGTAAGAGAAAATAGAAATGAGTGAGATTTGAAGAAAAAGTAGATTACCTTGAGAGAAATTATCGTTTTAGTTTAGTTTTGATTAACGTCGCACTAGAAACAACACGAGGGCTATTGGCGACGGTCCTCGTAATTTTGAACCACGGTCAAGTGACGAGGACGACACCTGAGCTGGCACCCCCCTCTCCTAACATCCACACCACGCCAACGGGAGGACTTTGGGCCCCGAACAGATTTAACGTGCATCAACCCCGGCTACATGGCGGGTCTTTGGCGGCCAAGGATCGACCCCGCGACTGAAAGAAAACCGCAGGTCGCTAGTCCACGACCTTGACCACCAGGCTACCGCGGCCCTGAAATTATCGTTTTGGATTCGACGAAATAAACGGAGATCAGCAGGCATTTTTTTTAATCGTTTGCTACTTTGAAAAAACCTTCAACCCCTCTAAGTAAAGAACCCCCCTTTACATATTATAACAACTGCGATAAGAGAATTTGTAATTGATAACTGCAACTGAAGAAATATGGAAGAGGATTTATCTCTTAACCATATTTCTTTACACTTTTTATTTCCTCTCTCCAGCACACAGTAAGAAGAAAGTGTTTTGTATATATTTTTTTTTTTCTTTCGATTTTGGTAAGTCAATAATTTTTATATTAATTTCAATTTTTATATTATTTCGAACATCTGGAGGCAACTTGGACGGAGTCATTCCACATTCAGAGTGAGAGATTTGGTCGATTATAATCCCACAATGAATGACGTGATGAATTTAGATAACTCTAAATACTTTCGGAGCCCTAAAAATGATCAAGAGCTCATAAAAAGGGCGGGAAGTAGAAAAATAGCTGAATTTACAATTTTTCTGGAAAATAAGCAAAAGTCGTCTCCTATTCCTAAATCAAATCCATAATATCTACAAACAGATGTAAAAGTGAAAATTCCTAGATATGAAAAAATTGCAAATATGCTTTTCCCACGAAACGGAAAAATTAAATTAAGTACATCTGATACTGTCTGCGCAGCACAAATACTAGCAAGAGAACAAATATTAAACATACCGGTGAAGGCCAGTATCATTTGGGAAGGATTCACTTCTCGATTCCTATTCTATCAAATATAAACCAACGTACCACTGACAGAATTAGCTACAGAAATTCAGATTACAAATAATATTGAAATAGTGGAAATGCGACGCTTTTTGAAAAGTGGAACTGATCAGGAGTTTTCCCCGGTACTAATCGCCATCCATGGTGCTGAATTACCTGAAAATATCAAACTTTGGTTTATTAACCATCGAATTTAAATTTTCATTCATAAACTCAGACAATGCAATAGATGCTTCAGTTTTTACCACATCTCCCAATTTTATCAAAAAACCTATCATTTGTGTTAATTGTGGTATATCACATACTGGCTCTTGCACCACTTCTGTTACATTCACTATTTGCAAACGAGACTATCCCGCTGATTCCAATTTATGTCTATTATACATTAACTTTTTGGAGACGGCGGGTTTTGTGACGAAAAAACTCTTCAAGACGGCACTTTCAGCGATGTTTATTTCCCCCTTTTTTTTTTTGTCGCTGATTGATAATACCATACATCGGCGGACAAAAGAAGCAGGATAGTTGTTATTGGTCTCCGGCTAATCAATGGGGATGTTCGCGGCTTAGAAAGTCCCTAAATACAAAGAATCTCCCTTTCTTAGGGAAACATATTCTCTTGGAGAATCCAATGTAATAATTACTTATAATTTCAGTTCAAGAAAATTCGAGACAATTATTTATTTTATTTTTAAAAAAAGAAATTATTTCCTAACAATTCAAGCTGCTTTTCACCTAGATTTCCTCTATAATATTATTAAGAGCATTGAGAGAAATAGCACAAAACAGTGATGTTAATATAAAGCATTACATAAAAAATGAAACGCTTATTTCATTGTGGACAAAGGTACACACAATAAACCAAATTTAATTGATATTATTCAAGTAAAATTTATTTATATTTTGATTATCAGTAAATTCATTAAAATAGTTATAAAATGTTTTAAATTCCTTTTTGATTCTTTTAAATGCAGGAATTTGGTACACACCTGGTGTTAAAACTTAAAATAATCAAATAAGAAATAAGAAGTAAATAATATGATTCTTCATAAATTGCACGTAATTATAATCAGTAATACAAAATAAAATAAAAAGCAAAATTGTTGATCCTGTCTCTTCATGTTATAATGCAAAATTCAGACTTTCTCAGATCGATAATGAAGTAAGTTTAAAAGCTCTTATATGTATTCACAGCATTTGTATGACAATAGACACATTGTCATAAATCAACTATGCTTTTTTGGAAACTTCGTTGTTACTGAATTTATAATGGTTTTTCTCTTTTAGAACATGTCAGATAAATCTTAAGAATTTAAATCCTCTTAAGAATTTTCTTATATATCTTCCATGAAGGAATGATAGATTTGATGTATAATTGTCATTCTTTATTGTTCCATAATCCATTATATTGTGATACATTAGAATTCATAATACTCAATGAATTCTGAGTTTAAATCTAAAATTTACTAACAAGCATTTTTCTAAACTTAAAATTTTATTTTCCTTTGATCTAATTCTGCCTATATATGATGAAAATTATAATAAAACATTTACTGAAGCAAATAAATTAGATAAATAGCAGGTAGGTGTTTCGCATTATGCTAAAAAATGTGAATATCCTACGGCTATAAATGTTGACACTTGTTAAATAGTACCACATTGTAATCTCCACATGTTTTTATTGAAAAATGGTCACAATTAGGGGTTCCTTCGTGTAGCAGAGTTGATACGCATTAAATTAGAATCCTTACTTTGCCGTGGTGTGGAAATTAGAAGTGGTCTCTCTAGCTCGGCTATCGTTCTCGTTACTTGATTGTCATTTAAATTACGAGGTCCGTCTTATTACTTTGTCCCTTACGTTACTTATGGTAACGGTAACGGTAACGGCTAAAATTACGAGGTACCTATTTTAAAAATTAAAAACTTACCCTCTCATCATAATTTATAATTAAAGAGCATAATTAGTTAAAGTTTATCAGAATTGTAAAAAGCTATCATAATTAGGATCAAGGCAACAAACGCCTGGGCGTTCGGCAGAGTGAGGAACTGCCGAAACAAAGTTGGAAAGTAAAGTTACGAAAGCGCGCGTTGCTTTTGGATGCTGTAGCCGTAAGCTAAGAAGCATATATAGCAATGGGCGGAGAGTAGATTAAGGGGTGGGACATCAGTTCGAAGACGAAAGCGACTTCGAGAAAGCTGTTGTCCGCGGGATTTTGAGAGGTTATAAAAAGAAAAATTAAACTATTGAATTAAAATGAATTAAAAAGAAATGCCGTTCCGAAACCAATTTAAAGGAAAATTTAGCTATTTAAAATTAAGGGAGATTTTAAACGCGTGGAGAATGAGTCGAAAAGTAAGAATTGAGCAATTTGGAACTATGCTCCAATAGCGACGCCTGGTAGAGAAAACTGTTATTACCTTAGAAAGATGATGATTTTAGTTGTTTACAATTGGAAAAGTGTTTAAATTTTCAAGTTTTCGAAAAATTTAAAATTTTGAAAGTGATCGACAGTATACGCGAGGTCCATTTTGACCATGGGACATTGCCACTTATCGATGTGAAGTCCTGAATTTTGAAAATTAAGCAGGATTTCACTAATGAATTGCTTCAATGCGCTCGCAGTCTTTTTAGGACTGCAAAGTGAACATAGGAGTGTCCGAGCGCTGCTCTGGGTCTTTTCTGCGAAGATGCAATGCTTGCATCATACGCAGGGAGCTGTTGAAGCGATTCATTAGATATTTGAGGGATCCTATTAAAGAAATTAAAAGATTGTTTTTTGATGAACTCTAGAATTGGTTCAATTTTAAGGTCGTTATGCAGGACTTCGTTCCGAACAAACCAGGGAGCATTTAACATTTTCCTAAGGTGGATGTTTTGAAAGACGTGCAGTCGTTTCAGATGGGTGGTCGCCGCAGACGCCCAAATAGGCGACGCATACAACATGATCGGTCTTAAGATCGACTTGTAGAGCAAAATTTTGTGCCTGATCGCCAGCTTGCTCTTACGAGAAATCAAACATGTGAGCAATCTGCTCATTCCGATAGCTTTTTGATAGGTTTTTCGGATAAGGTGGGAAAATGTTAATTTTGCGTCTAAAACCAACCCTAGGTACTTGTATTCAGTAACCCAGGGGACAGGTTGATCGAAAATGGTGACTGCTGGCAAATTGCCAATGCACCGTTGTTTCGTAAAGAGGAGGCAAGTGCTTTTGGATGCATTAACTTTAATTTTCCAGTTAATGAGCCAGAGCTGTAAACGAGATATGTACCTCTGCAATCTTTCAATAATTTTCCGATTGCAGATGTCTTGGGACATAATGGCAGTGTCATCGGCGTACATCGCCAAATGAATGTTGGAAGCCTTCGGGATGTTATTTACGTACAAAGAAAAAATTCTTGGACTTAAAATCGATCCCTGGGGGACTCCACTTAGAATTGGACGGGGGGAGGAGACTGCATTTTCGACTCGAACCCGAAAACTACGAGAGTCAAGGAAAGAGTGAATAATTTTGATAAGTTGGTCCGAAATTCCAAGTCGCATCATCTTGGAAATAAGCCCATCGTGCCAAATTTTATCAAAAGCTTTGGCAATATCTATAAAAAGCATACCCGTGGCCTTATTATTGGAAAAGCCGTGCTGGACCGTCTCAGTAACTCTAAGTAACTGTGTTACTGTAGAGCACTTTGGAACAAAACCATGCTGCTCTGGAATAACAATATTCCTGGAATTGCAGAACTGGTCCAGGCGATTCAAAATAACAAATTCGTATGCTTTGCTCAGCGAGCTGAGTAACGATATGGGGCAATAATTTTGAGGTTTAGAATCATCCGAATCAGACTTGAGAATGGGGACCACCACGGCGATCTTCCAAGCCTTAGGGAAGTAGCAGTTTTCCATAAGAAAATTAAAGAGCAGCGTGAATAAGAAAATAAATTTAAGAGGTAGGTTTTTAAGGATGCGGTTTGAAATTAAATCCAATCCCGGAGCCTTTTTAATTTTGGTTTTATGAATAAAGTCCAAAATTTCGCTAGCCTGGACTGGTTCCAGGTCTAGGCATGTGGGGGAGGCCAAAAACCTTTGGAATTCACGTTTAGTGTGAGCTGAGAATCTGGGATTCTCGTCTTCATTTGGTTCGAATTGTTTTTGAAGGCTATCAGCTATAACTTCCGCCTTTTCAAAAGGAGCTACAGCAACACTGCCAAGGGCACCCTTCAGGGGCGGAATGGTGTGAAAAGGCTTTTTGAGTCGGGAGGTTTCCCTCCAAAGGGTGTTTGAGTCAGGCGAGAGGCCTTCAATGTGTTTTTCCCATCTGGATTGGGAAAAGTGTTGAATATCTCGTTTGATCTCATAACTGAGTGCACGGAGTTCAGATTTAAGTGCCGGATTCCTACATCTTTGCCAGACTCTCCGTACACAATTTTTGTGACGAATTTTATTTCTGATCTCAATAGGGAGTCTCAGAGGAGGTGGTTTAAATTTTGGTTTTGAGGCCGTCACAAGTGCCTCAGAAATAATTTCACCAATTTTGTCGATAGATTTTTCAATATCTTCATTGCTGGAGGTTTCAGGAATGGGGAGGGGTTTTGAATTTAAAATAAATTTAAAATTCTCCCAATTGGTAGAGAGTTGCTCTGGTAATTTCAAAAATGCAGAGTTTGTATTAAGAGTCAAAATGACTGGTAAATGATCTGAACTCAGATCATTAATGACTCTTATATCATAATTGAAGGGAATATTTTTGAGGATTGCAAGATCAATAATAGAATCCCTAGCCCCCGGCCGGGACCTAGGGTTTATGTGCGTAGGGGTGTACGGTGCAACAACCCTAGCACCAGGAGTTCTGCTTATAACATTTTTGAGTTTTTGGCCAAAAGTGTTACGTTACTTATAATTGAAATATTAATAATTTACCTACGTGTTCCTAAATATAAATTTTTTAAATACACATAAATTTAAAATGATATTTTTTCCAATAGTAATAAAATGTTTTCATCAGTAAAAAAAAGAGAAAATGCTTTGAATTTTTAGAATACTTGATAGTAAAACGCAAACAATAAGCTGATATCGAAGACAAAATATTATGACTGCAAATATTTTTAAGTTGCCGAGGAGCTTCATGTATCTCAGTAAACTTGTTTATATAAAAGGAATATATTATTCTTATTTGTACTTAATTGTTTGTATTACGAGTAATAACAATATGCTGGGGCTTCTTACTTTTTTTCACCTTTTGTGCAAAAAAAAGTTATATTCTTAGACATTGGATAATCCTTTCTTTTTATTTAAGATTTCAAAAGAATTGTATAACATTGCTTAAATTCTCAGATTACTGCTTTGATTTTTGAGTAATAATGAACTGATTTTACAACGTTTTTCTGTATTTCACTTGGTTGTGTGTGTGAGTGTTTGTCATCAAATTTTCGATCGTTAATTTAACCAACTTCCCATCAAGCTAGAGCTCTGAAACCTTGGAAATCGTTCTTACTAGCCTAACAATTCAATATTTAGACATTTGCGACAAATTTTAACTAATATTTCAATATTTTTTTTAATAACGTAGTTTGCGTAGAAACGTGGCGCCATCTATGGAAATATATTGAACTACGCAGAGAGAGTGGTCTTAAAGACGAGAGAGATATGAGGTTTTTTACAAAGTCTTAACTAATATTTCAATGATTTTTTAAATAAACTTTACCACCATTTAAAAACGCTGTTTTTAAAAACGTTGGTTTTTATTTCGAATTATTCAATATTTCACTTGGTGTGTGTGTAGAGTGTGTGTGTCATGAAATTTTCGATCGTTAATTTAACCTATTTCCCATCAAGCTAGAGCTCTGAAACCTTGGGAATCGTTCTTACTCGCCTAATAATGCTACATTTAGACATTTGTGACAGGTTTTAACTAATATTTCAATATTTTTTTTAATAATGCAGTTTGTAATAATGTGCGCCATCTATGGAATTACGAAGAGAGAAACAGAGAGAGAGAGAGATCTTAAAGACGAGAAAGAGTTGAGGTTTTTTTTTTTTTTTTACATTTTAAAAACGTTTTTATGTATTTCACTCGGTGTGTGTGTGTCAGTGTGTAGTCAAATTTTCGATCATTAATTTAACCAACTTCCCATCAAGCTAGAGCTCTGAAACTTTGGAAATCGTTCTTACTCGCCTAACAATGCAATATTTAGACATTTGCGACAAGTTTTATATAATATTTCAATATTTTTTTAATAAACTTTGCCACCATATAAAAACGTTGTTTTTAAAAACATTAGTTTTTATCTCGAATTATTTGTGTGTGATTTTGTGCTTAAGATAGAGCCAATATATTCCTACGAAGCCAACTCTTTCGATCAATATTCAAAATAATTACAAAAATCTTTCCTTCTCAACGCACAGACTCCTCGGTCGTTTGACAGATAACTGACAACAATTTTTCTTTACTTTCTTCAAAACGAAGGAAGACTTTAGCTTCAAATATCGCTTTTTTTTCCTCCCCCCATTCCATTTGGACAGTCCCCTAAGTGACTAGGTCCTTTTTACCTTATCTCTTAAAATCTAACACAATATCAGTTCTCCGAACAGTTATTTTCATTCTCCTGATAACGTTCGCCAAGTAGAAGAGGGTCTCCTTTTAAGTTGGTCGGCATAGTTTCTATTCATCCTATGTCCGACAATTTAATAGAAAAGGAGATGCACTTTCTAAAGCTTTATTACGGCAATAAGAGGAAGGACCACGGAAGAATAGTTTTCCGGGTACTTGAAGATACTTACAAGAAAGTAGATGTGCATTTCTAGGTTTTATTACACCAAAAAGGCATATGATAATCAATAATGACCAAAACTTAAAGGAATCAACAATAATCAAGAGAGAGAAGCTTTCTTTGTCGATATAAAAACATTTAAAACTTGCTTTTCATGCTCATTTACAAGAGCCATCTGATTCTCTAATCAGAGTTTCAAACGTTGAATAGCCTTAGAGAGCACTCGAACATTCCTTTCTTTGTACTATTGTACAAAAAAAAGTGTGACTCATGAATAAATAAGCTGAAAAAAGAAAAGAGAACGAACACAATTTTTTATTTCAATATAACTATCTGTTAGACTACGTTCTGATTATATTTATTTATCAGATATATTTGGGAGCATTTTGTAAAATTTTTCGTAACTATTATTATAAAAGAAACTTAGCATAATTTTTGAAAAAAAAAACTTCTTTATGTTTCGAAAAGTCAGGAAATCCAACACTGAAGAACTTTTAAAGTATAATATATAACAAAGCAAAAATTTTATTCTTGCTTCTAAGGCGTTTGTATTAATCGGGGCATTTTTCTTATGCTGAAGAACTCGTAATATTCGTTTTCTACAAATTTGAAAGAAAAAATATCGGAATTAATAGTTTTTGTTTTTTGTTTCGAAGACTCAACTTTTATACATCAATTGTTATATTAAATATTTCGAAATCAAAACATGCATTTGAAAGTTTGTAAGTCATTCTATTAAAAAAAGAATGGGAGCCAGAATTCAGAAAAAACTATTGTGATAAGCCACGGCGCCAAATATTGGAAACTTTCTTTCTTGCCAATGATTACTGACTAAAAGTCAACAACCCTTACTATCTCGGAGATAGTAAAGGGGAGATAGTATCTCCCCTTTGCGAGTACAAAAGGTTTACGATACCGCATGCTGCGTAGGAAGTGCCCGGTGCTCCCAGAGGGGGAAAGAACATTTTTCCTCAATCCTAAAAGCGCCGAGAGGAAAGAATATTTTGACTTATTAAAACTATTGAAATATTAGTTAAAACTTGTCACAAACGTCTAAATATTGCATTGTTAGGCGAGTAAGAACGATTCCCAAAAT
>BMAW01130256.1:0-111045 GCA_019974015.1 Nephila pilipes | reverse complement strand
CACACACACACTCTCACACACACACTCTCACACACACACCAAGTGAAATTCAGAAAAACGTTGTAAAAAATGTCGAAGTTAGTTTCTTGCATTTTAAATTCGAAAGACTAAAATGTATAGTTTTAAAAATCCATAACAAATATTTCTGTAATTTTTTTTTGTTGCAAATATCTTTTCTTTTTTTCGTTTTTTGTTGTTTATACACGATTAAAAAAAGTTTTTTTTTTTTTTTTTTTTTTTTTAAATGTTTCGATATAAAAATTTAAAAAATTGTTTTTCATTAAGCATAACGTAAGATAACTGTAAAAATACGTTTTTAAACGCTTAATAAAGTTTGAGCTTAAGGGGAAATAGAGGGATTTTTAGATAAGGGTGAAAGAGGGAACTCTATCCTCCTCCTTTCTGAATACAAAAGAAACAGATCAAGAAAATGATGTTCCAGGGCTGTAATAGGCCTCAGGCTGATTTAAAAGCTGTTCAGAGGGAAAAGCAGTGCTTGGCCGCTACACCGACCAGCGCCTTCTTTTAAGGGTCTGTTCCTTTTGGTCTTTAGATCGGCCAGCCGTCCTCAAAAAGATAAAGAAAAACAAATTATGCAATATAAATGCACGAATCACTTAACCTTAGGAGAGGCAAGGAGAAAGTACCAGGAATAAACTTTAGGTAGCTATTCCAAAACTTTAAGAACAAACCCACCAGGCTAAAATATCGAGAGCTCAGGAAAAAGGCTAGAGAGTATTGTTACATCTTTCCAAGCTGCCTTAGAAAAACAAACAATACTTATCATAGCATATGTCCAAAAAATGACGGAAACTATTTTTCTACAACTGTACAATATGTTTGAAACAAAGAAAAAAATCTACATCTCCGAGTCGGAAAAAGTCATCAAATAAAATGTATCAGAACTTTTGCATCTCCATACCGGCTGCATCGAATAACCTGCAGAATGCATCAAACGAAATTGATATTTATTGATCCGCTTAAATAAAATTTATAATATATATTTGTTTTTATCCGGACAAATTCTTCATGATTTTTAAAAAAAAGTATTATTTTCAATCCCTCCTGGAGAGGAGAGAATTTTTGCATATAGCCTTTTCCCTCTTCTCTCTCTCTCTTTAATGTTTTTTCTGCAATGGAATTGTAGAAGCTTCAAAAACAAAACAATTTGGTTCCATATTCCTCCCTTCAGCAAAACTGACATGTGGATTTTCCAGGAAACATTTTTAAAACCTGGCGACAAACTTCACCTTCCAGGGAAAATAATTTTCAGACAAGACAGACTCGATAGACCAGGAAGAGGACTGCTAATAGCAGTACCTGCAACCCTTTCTGCTCGTCAAATCCCTTCTTCAATAGTATAAATGCCTGATATGGAGATTCTAATTATACAAATATATATTAATAATATATCCTTTCACATAATAAACTTATATACTCTACGAGGACTCAACATCTCATTAATCAATTCCTTTTTGGAATACTTAATAGATCCAATCTTAATTTTTGGATACCGTAGCCTACATCCCCAGATGTGGGGTTCGAATCATATTTCGCCTCATAGTGCAGATTTTGTAAAATGGTTAATTGATTCCAATTTTATCCTTCTCAATATTACTACTACTCCAACCCACAGAGGTAATATAAGCTCAGCGACTCTGATTGATCTCATCCTCTGCTCTACAAAATTATTCGAAAACACTTATACTTATATATCGGAATGCTCGTTCAATAGAGATCACTATCCCATAATCACTGAACTATTTCTGCAACATCAGAATAAGCGAATCTCTAAGAAACAGACTGACACTTAACAATGAAAGAAGTACAATCATCACTAGAAAACCCAGAAAACAAAATAGAAAACCTCACTGATACAATCTCAGAAATAATCCTTAATAACACCAAGGAAATACGATTATCGAATAAATACTTTCCTCCTTGGTGGAACAGCATCTGCAATAATTTATACAGACGCAAAAAAACTTTCCGCAAAAAGACTATAAACGATATTCCACCCCAGTTATATATTCACCCAAATATAAACAGTATTCGATCAAACTGAGATATCGTATTAAACAAGAGAAATCAAAACACTGGGATGAAATAAGTATCAAAGTGTCTACACCGAAGATCTTCTCAGAAAAATTAGAACGAACAAGAATCAACTTTAAATCTCCTCCAATACCATAATAAATATGTAACTCAACCGCAAAAAGGAACCCAACTTTTTGCAAACAAGTTTGCATCAAATAACGGTTCTCACGAAACCACTTCCCCTAGATTTTCTCAATAAAGAAAACGATCTTCTTAATAAACGCCTCCATATTTCGGAATTAAACAGAGCCATTAAATATGCTAAAAATACTACCCTAGGAGCAGATCAGATTAATGCAACTTTTCTAAAGAACTTGAACAATAGCCAACGAACTGATGTTATAAACTTTTTCAGCATTTATTTCATAATTTCATTGTACCTCAGTCATGGAAACGTGCAATTATGCTACCAATTCCGAAAAAGAGCAAAGAAAAAACTAAAATTTCATTCTACAGACCAAAGGCTTTAACTTCCGCATTTTCTAAAACATTTGAAAGAATCTTGACTGGACGCATATCTTATTTTCTGACAATGGAACGAAAACTTCACTCTCATTATTACGGCTTTGCACCATTTAAAGACAGTAGAACTGCCACATACCTCATTAATAAAGTTATCTTAGATGCCAAACGAGAAAAAATTCTTTGTAGGAATTAGCCTGGATATAAAGGGAGCTTATGATTCAGTTTATATAGATGACTCAGTTTATATAGATAGTGCAACTGTAGGAAACTATCCCTAACTCCTGATAAAAAATACAATTACAGAATTATCAAATAAAAGAATACAAACGTTTCCTAATATTAATTGGGCAGGATTCCCTCTCACATGGCAAACTTCCGTTATATATCTAGGAGTATATTTTTACAAACAGAATCAGAATCTTACAACAATGAACCAAATGAAAAACAAAGTTTTGGAAAAAATCAATAGCCTTAAAGGAATAGCATATAAGGACTACGGTTCAAGAGCAAAAGGCTTGATCAAATTAATAATATTATATCAAATTAATCTTGATAATAGTTTTTGCAGCACCTTTTATTATAGATGTCATATCATTAACAAATGGTCAGATAATCAGCTCAAACCTTTTAACATTATTCAAACGCAAGCACTCAGAATCGCTTTGGGTTTACCATAATGGACTCCAAACATTTTACTTTTACAAATACCTGATCAGGAAATACTGTCGGAAAAAATAAGAAGACTAGCGAATAAATCTTTTAACTTCCAAATTTCAAACGGTGACTTTTCCTACCTGCAACGCAATAGCCCTGGTACTATGGATCTAAATATTCTGGAAGAGGACGAGAGTAATATCTCGAATACTTTTCAGACATTGAATATTAATGAGCTACAAATAATATCTATCCCTAGATTGCTGAAACTCACAGAGCTTCCCTGTGAAATTTACTCCAAGGAATTTGAATTTCAGGACAAAAACCTTTCTACTTTTATCATCAGAGGATTATTTGACGAAACATTGAGCATTAATGGTTCAAAAAAACCGTAACATGATTTCTATTGCCGGCATAACGAAAAATTCCTCCTTTTCTTACAATTTAAACCCCATTAACACTATATTTACAACTAAAGCTCTAATCATATGCCAAGCTCTAGATGATATCACGGAATTAAATAAAAAATTGTTAATTTTATCGGATAGTCACTCTGTTCCAACTGCTCAAAATAATTATAGTAAAAAATCTTCAAAAGTTATTCACAGATGAGCCAGCAAAGTTTTCATCCTTTTGCAATTTCGAATTCAAATGGTATTACTATGGACTCTGGGATACTCGAAAATTATTTGGAATGAACATGCGGATTATTTCGCAAGATCGTTAATGGGATCCAACATTTTGTTTGACTGGATTGTTTCGGAGGATAACCATAGCAACATCTACGGGAAAAAAAAAAAAAAAAAACCAACGAAAATTTTTATTCAAGTAAATATTTTGAAGACTTGGGAAACATTCTGACAATAGATAAAATATCCAAGTGGACAAGAACCAGAAGAGAGGAAATTCTTATCATTCGAATCATCTGTAAAATGATCATAACTCCTGGGCTTTTACACAAATTGCATCTACAGGTTGATGCAATTTGTAGCACATATAACCATATCAATGATTTGGAACATATCCTTTTTAATTGGAACAAATATTCATCCTAAAGAAATCATCTCTGGAATACATTCAAGAAAAATCCAAAACAAAATACTGCCTTCAAAGTACTTTTGGAAACAATAGTCGCTAATAAACAAGTGTTTAGAATATTCCTGCAGAAACTAAAGTACTTTGACATTTATTGAATGAAGTAAATCTTTCAAACGGAATTTTAACCTTTGCTCTGCTCCGTATCTCACAAAAATCAATAAATAAAATAAACATCAAAGTGTTAGACTTCGATAGTTTGTGTGTGGACGGGATGACAAACACGTCCTGTTCATTAATTATAATGGAAGGGACTTGACAGCTGGGGCACGAGTGAAAGCTTTTAATCTTAAATAACGTAAATTTAATATGAAAAAAATGTTTCTTCTGAAAAAATACTATACTTGTCTTAAATTTCCTTGGATCAAATTACATATAATATGCACGGATCTACTTTAAATGTTATTTTCAAGTGTATTTTTCCAAGGGTGGGATGATTTTCCGCGAAAAAACCTTATAGTTCTAATAGGTCAGGAAGATTTTTCTAATTCCTATTTTCGTAGACTCTAAGTTTTCATTTTATTTCTTGCGAGTGTTGACTACATTCTTGCTTTTTAGGGGTAAAGAGTAGCTATTATGAGATTTAGGTGTAGAGCTGTGACGAAAAGGGTATATATGATCTGATTGGTTGAGGAGTGTTCGCGATCTAGGCGCTCGCTGATCACATTTCTGACTTCGTTGTTTTATAAATTTGGATTTGTCTGTATGTTAAACACGTGTTTGTAGTGTATTTAGTGTGTTGCTGATCTATGCAAGAATAATGACAACCAAACAGTATCTTCGATTTTCTCCTGGTGAAATTTTTGGAATAGTTGCAAGCTCAACAGCTAATATTATTCCATTAAAATATAATTTACAGGACCAGAAAGATAATTTCTTTGCTGTACCGGCATGTGAGAATGTTTATGTATGGAATCTACGAACTAGAGAAAAAGTAAAATCATAATTTTTTTTTTAACTTTACGTTATTACCTTTTAAGTATTTCTATTAATTTTAAAATTTATTGAATGTGAAATGGGATTGGAGTGTAGTGAACAGATCTAGTCTTAAAGCAAATATTAAGTTAATTTCAAAATAAGTTATGCATTCTGTTACATATTATGTTTTTCATATCATATTTGAAATCGAACTTAATAGTAATTAATTCTACTTTCTATGTAATGATAATTAGTAAAAATAATGATAATTATTAAAATTTCTGATTAAAGTGGTTCTAGTTTATAAGATTTAGTTTTTTAAAAAGAAAAATCATATACACATGCTGAGCAAAAAATATTAGAATGAAGCTAAAATTATCAATATTAAATTAAATTTATTTGTGTAATTATACTGTAGAGTAAAATTGAGCTAATGTGTTGTGCTCCAGGAAAAATTTGTTTTACTTTGAATAATAAGTAAAATTATATTAGAATGACTAACCTCTGTTATCTTAAGAGCTGATCACTTTTCATTGCTATGTAAATCTAGTATTTTTCTTTTAGCCACCCAAGAGGTTATTGTTTTAAGTGGGATATAAATTGGTGCAACAGATCACTTTTCAATTTTTTAATATGTAAATTAGATTATTTATAACCATTTTCTATTCCTGATTTCACAGGTCTATCCATAGATTTAATGTTAAATTTTTCTGTATTCTTTTAAACTATACTTTTGGTTTTTGCTCTAATGTTAAATATATTAGCTTGGTAATTTTAACTATTAACTTGGATGTTATTCAAATATCTTAATTTTATGGTTCTATCCATAAGCTTAATGTTAAATTTTTCTATATTCTTTTATATTTAATTTAACAATTGACCATTTCCTTTCATTTTAAGTGCATTTAGCTTAAATATATTCAGTTTAACAATATTTATCATTTGCTTTAATTTTAATTACATGTAGCTTATTCAATTATATATAATTCAATTATGTACAATTTTAATTACATTCAGCTTAAAATATATCCAATATAACAATTTATCATTTGCTTTTATTGTAATTCATGTTGCTCATTTTATTGTCCATTTTAATATTTCATCATTTACTTTAATTCTGATATTTAATCGAGTAATAAATTTTTTTAAAAAAATGTTAGCACCTTGGGTGGCTAAATCTGTTCTTTGGAAAACTGTATAGAAATTTTTGCGGTTCAAATCGGGAATAGGGTGTCCCCTAGGAGATTGGCGACGAAACTCGGCGACTTCCTAGATAGGTTGCCAAACTTGCGGGACTTAAGCATTGAGTATGCTTAGGGTTATCATGATCTAAATTGCCAATTATTGCTCCCAAAAGTCGCCAACGTTTCCAAAAGTTGCCAATCTCCTAGGGACACACCCTATTCCCGATTTAAACCCCTTTTTGCAATTATCATTTTTATTTTTGTTTTATTGAATGCAAAACTGTTAGTGTATTGCATAATATGAAAGGTACTTATGATTTGCAAAATTTTCACCAGAAATTACTACTTCAGTTTCATTATTATGAACATAATTTGATGAATTTTTTAAAATATGCATCATCTCTTATTAATGTAAGACTATTGTATTTATGTATTTCCTATTGCCAATAATGCACTGATTATTTTTTTTGAAAACATTGTAAAAAAATTTTACATGCAGAAATCAATTTTATACAGGTACATTTAAATTGAATGGTCTTTCTGTTCCATTTTTTTTTCTTCCAAATGTAAAATATTTTTCCAGTTTTAAGTATGAAATTAAGAATTATTTCAGTTATTTTAGATTGTTTTATTTAATGCATTCTACATATGATATTTTGCATTTATCTCAACTTGTTAATTTTATGTAATGGAGGGAAAAAAAATTACATGCAGGGAAAAACACAATAACGCACTTAAAATCTTAACATTTTTAATAAGTTAGTTTTAAAATGTTATTAAAATTTAAATCTTGTCTAACTTTTGCTTTATAAACCCCCCCCCCCCCTCTGTAATGAAGCAGTCAAACTTTTCCAACATGGTTGCAGTAATATACTAGTATCACAAAATAGCTTTGATTTTCATGAGTCTATTCATAATTTTAAAAAAAATACTGGGGATCTATTTATAATGAGGAATCAATTCTATTTTCAGTAAAAATTGGTTCAATTTTTGCATATGCCTAGTCACTAAACCCTGATCCACCCCCTTTTTTTTTTTGGTAGCTTGACATTTCCGACTCTTATCTTGTTATTTTTGGAAACCTAAGATTTTTCTGAGTAGCTTCAGTTGTGGTCTTGAAATCTTTTTCTTGTTTTAATTTTTAATTATTTATATTGAAAAATATATAATATAATTAATAATATAAAATATATAATAAACTAATATAACAAGAAATCAATCATTATAAAAAAGGATTGATTTTTTGTTATATTAGTTTATTTAAGTATTTTAATTAGTTAACTAAATATTATTAAACTATTCAGTTCTAATTTACAGATACTTCCAGTACAATTGTAAGATTGAAAGTTCACTTAGAACAATGGTTCCCAACCTTTTTTCAATCATGACTATTTTACAAATTTTTAAAAATGTTCATGCCACTCCCTCCTATCCATCAGATCGCAATATATAAAAAGTTTGAAATTTTTCATTTTTCCGATTTTACTCCCAACCTCTTTTTAGTAATGATAAAAAATATTAAAAGTCAAAAGTTAGTGCTTAAGCAAGTGCCACTTTTTTACAATTTGGTTTAAACAAAATTACTTTTTAACCATTATCATGAAGTTAAAAATAGACTATAAAAAAGTTTTAGACATTACCCATTACAATATCTAGCATTTTGAGGGAGGGGGGAGCAATATTCAAAGCTAGAATAGCAAATATTGGCTGCTAAAGTTACTCATGTCTTCCTCACTATTAATCACTAACATATCATTACATATTATGTGATGTGTATCAAAATTATATAAACATATATAGTCAGATTCTGAAATTGCATCAAAATTTCTCCTGGTTGTACCAAAATGAAGGCATTTGTCAATAATATTTTTGTAATGTATTCTTTTCAGAGGACTTTGGAAGCATGAAAAAGTGTTCCATTTATTGGAGTATGTACTGTTGGATTGAATTTTGGCACAGTAATTTTTTTTTGTTGTAATTCTGTATTTCAATAAAAATCTAGGCATGTCTCTTAAATTTATAAAAATAGTATCCATTCGGGAATGAAAAAACTGAAACTGTATCTCAGTTATTAATAACAGCATTAGGAAAAAAATTATGAAAGAAAAATGTATCACATTTGGAAGAGAAAACTGCAACACCAACTTTGGCAGTGAAAATTGCAAAGAAAAAAATAATGCATTCCAGCATTTAGAAAATATACTGGGGAAATCAATAATTGGTGTTGTTTGCCCATGCAATATATTGAATATTTGTGTGCAACAGGCTTTAAATGGACTGGCCATAGACATCGGGAAATCATTGGAAGAGTTCTATAATTTTCTCGAAGTAGAATACAAAAAGCTGCTATTTTTTTAAAATGAAGATGACTATCTGTTTTTCCACCATTAAGAGATTGCTGAAAATATACAGCGTTTATATCAAATTTTGGTTCTAATCAGGAATAGGGTGTAATATCGGAATAACTGACATAAATAACTGACATCAGAGAAACTTCATCATAAATAACTGACATGTTGGAATTGGAAACATTTCTCTTTTAAATAATCATCATTTTAAATATATTACTAGCATTAAACATCCACCATTAAATTTTAAAATTGATAACCAATAACCCTCATGGGGCTCGCAACCCACCTGTTGGGTACCAATGAATTAGAGCATAGTGAATCAACTTTTATCAATTTATCTTGGTATTGGGTTCATTCATGTTTATGTTTAAATGTATACACATGGTAAGCCTTTTCACTGGTTGATATAAACACGTGTATGTGTAATATCTTACATTCGCAAGTTATAAAGCAAAAATCATTTTCTAAGAATTTTATTTTTATGTAATAAACTCATTCTTTTACCTTTGTGCTTTTCCCAAAATATTCCTCTTTTCAAATCTGTCTTTTGTTTTTATCATGAATTATCAAAATGGTTGTCTATTCTTGAAAAAGGTTTATTACATCAAATCATAGGAATAAATTTTCAAACTAAAACATTTTTATACAACTTTGAAAATGAGAAATTTAATCCTTTGCAGGATAATGATTGCAAGGCATTAATTTTGAGCTTTAAAAAAATATTTAATGTTTACTATAATTCTGCAATGCTACCATTTGTTAATCATATTTAAAAGTAAAAGATTAAATTCCAGAAAGTTTCGAAAAAATTGCGCTGAATTTTTTTGTGGGAAAATAATTATGAATAGGTGGTAATAATATGACCAATCTTGCAAAGGGTTAAAAAACTTACTTACAAATTAATCTATGTGTATTATTGTATGAAACTTTGAACTAAATATATAATTTTATAGTAATTGGATGGTTTTATTATAGAATCTAGTTTTGAATGGAGAGAAATCTGTAGTGACATGTTTAGTAGCTGATTCTGATCATAAAAACATTGCTGTTGGATATTTCGACGGTATGGTGCGTATCTTCAATGTTCAAGATGGTAGTTGCCTTGTTTCTTTTATTGGCCACAAAACAGCAGTTTCATGTTTGACCTACGAAGATGGTAGCTCAAATTTAGCTTCAGGAGGAAAAGTAAGTTAAATTTCAGAATATAAAATTCATGTGTGTGTAATGTTTAAATGTTCAAGTCTTTATGTATTATTTCAGAATACATGTTTGTTATGAAAACTTAACTTGTTAATAAGTGCCAAAAATGTTCTCTTATTTCATCTCATAGTTTTTTATTTACCAAATTCTGATAGAGTTTAATTGCTGATTCTCTTAAAATGATTTTAAAAAATTGTATCAACTCTTAATTCTTTTACTGAAAATTTGTTTGGTAATGTTGCTTTTAAAAATGAAGTATTTTTAAACCTATTGTGAGCTTCCAGGTTTGTATATGGTGAATAAATGTAGTTACTACATTTTTAACAACATAACAAAATTTTATTTTCTAAATAGAAGTATCTTACTGAAAAATCCACTGTTAACAATACAACTTGTTTAAACAATCAAGTTAAGGTAAACATCAAGTCACTTGTGTTTCAAACTGACAAATTTTAACCTTTCTACTTGTTTTGTATGTTCTTCAATCGTTGGGTGCTGAAGTTTCAACCAGTTTTAAAAACTTATTTATGTAAGAAAGGGAGCCAAGAATAATTTCAAACCTTTCTGAAGTGATATCCCCATGTTATTGCCAAATAATTGCCAACTTGGCATTATCATCTAAATTTGGCAAGTTTTCTATAAACCCATACTAAAACAAGGCATTCATTTCAGTCACAGACCCTGTTTTCATTGGCAGTTTTTTAATGTTTTATACTATATGTTTTTATCCATATTTGGACATATTTTCACTAATTTGAACAAAAAGTTGTTTAAAAAATTTGTAACTGTTTATGATTTCAAATTATATATTTTCATATCATGCGTTAATCGGTAAATAAGCTGCAAAATATATAGAACTTAAGAGCAAAAAAAAAAAAAAAAAAAAAAAAAACCTTTTCTTAGTATGAATTTTTGATCTGGTGTGTATGTTCTGAGAAAAGTATTTTGCCCTTTCATTTAAATATTTAATTTTATTTCTTATTTTTAAGGATTCTGAAATTGTTGTATGGAATGTGACAGATGAGGCTGGCTTGTTCAGATTGAAGGGACATAAAGGTCCTATTAGTAAATGCCTTTTTTATCAATCAAAGAATTGTCTTATTTCTAGGTATTATTTTTATTATATTTGATTTTTAATTTTTATTATTGAAGATTTATGTATCTTGTACTTGGAAATTAGATGTGCCATTGATGTAACTTCCATGATAAGCTCTTCATACTGTACAAATTATTTTTATTTGTTGGTTTTGAATCAATTGCAAAAAAAAAAAAAAAAAAAAAAAGTTTAAAAATTTCTATGCAAAGCTTTACAAAGAGCAGATTTAGCCACCCAAGGTGAGCTTTTTTTAAAACGTTTTTCTGAATTTCACTTAATGTGTGTGTGTCATCAAATTTTCAATCGTTAATTTAACCAACTTCCCATCAAGCTAGAGCTTTGAAATTTTGGGAATTGTTCGTACTTGCCTAACAATGCAATATTTAGACATTTGCGACAAGTTTTAACTAATATTTCAATAATTTTAATAAGTCAAAATATTCTTTCCCCTTGGCGCTTTTAGGATTGAAGAAAAAATTTCTTTCCCCCTCTGGGAACACCGGACACTCCCCTTACACCACATGAGGTATCGTAAAACTCACAAAGGGGAGATAGTAAGGGTTGCTGACTTTCAGTCAGTAATCATTCGCAAGAAAGAGAGATTCCAATATTTGGCACCGTGTCTTATCACAATAATTTTTTCTGAATTCTGGTTCCCATTTTTTTTTTTAATAGAATGACTTACAAACTTTCAAATGCATGTTTTGATTTTATGAGTATTATGAAGTTTTTAATACGCTCACGAATGTCTCTTTTTAAGTAAATTTTAAAATTAAAAATAACTAACAATTTTAACTAATATTTCAATAATTTTCTCTAATAAACTTTGCCGCCATATAAAAACATTGGTTTTTATTTTATTTTTTTAATAATTATTATTAAATTACTCGATTAAATATAAAAATTAAAGTAATGATGAAATATCAAAACATGGACAATAGTAAACTTTTCCGATATTAATATTAAAGGAAACAAATTATTAAATTGAATATTATATCAGCTACATGTAATTAAAATTAAAATAAAAGTTAAAGAGAAATTGAAAAATGTTCTGATACCCCAAAATATCCAACTAAAACAATAGCCCCTTGTGTGGCTTTTAAAAAAAGTATTCATTGTATGAAGTTCAGTTGAGCTTATAAATTTAAAATTCATACCAAGTTGTTATTGGGAGCTATTCATGCTTTGGAAGTGAACTACATTTTTCTTTTGAATTGAAAACTGAATTTCTAAACTTATTATTTATTTACAGATTTTAAAAATGCTATATACAATTTTTGAACTGAATTACCTAAAAATCAAAGATGCCAAAATATATCACTGTTTTGAGATTAATGACACCATCAGTAAAAAAAGAATCTTCTTCAAAACAAAAGCTAATGTTTCTGATAGACAGTTTCCAGTATAGGGCATACCAAATTGGTGTGCATTTTTGCTACTTTGATACCATTGCAAGAACCATAACAACAAAAACTTATTGCATCATAACACTGTTGTTGTATAGTATTGTATGGTATCATTTTGTTCTAAATCCAGTGCTGAGTTCCTCAACATCTTTTCATTTGCATACACACACACACATATAAATATATACACACACATACTTACATACCATTGATTAAAAACAAAGGCAAACATGTTCCAATTTTAAATTTTCTACCATTCCTAAATTTTATCATGTTACTTCAAATGAGGTCTTGACCTACAATTCGGAAATGAATGATTGGGAATTAATTGTGAAAGAATATTTAGAAACTGTTGCAGAAGATCTTATACCTGATAAAAGTAAATGATATTTTAGTATTAATTTATTCAGGCACACGGTGTGGCTTCGAATTATCAGCATTTCAAATTAAATCAACACAAATCCGTGCAATCAAATTTGAGATTTTAAGTATTTCTCTTAGGCATTTAACAAAAGTACAGATATTATGGACAAAGCTCAACTCCATTGTTATCAATGAATCATGTTATTCAAGTGACTCTAAAATCAGTAAATTGCATTCTATCACTTGTATTTATGCATGAATCATTTAAGGAATTGGCGCTAAAATTAGAAGTTGAATATGGTGATGTTATATATTTCAATTTTATCAGGTGATTAAGTCATGCAAAATGTTTACAACAATTTGTTCGGTTATGACAAGACTGATGTGCTTATGAATGAGAAGCCAATACTGTGTCAAAATTAAGTAATGATGAGTAGTTGCTGGATTTATTCCTTTTAGTGGAAATAGTAGAAAATCTTAATCAGTCAAATATATCTTTACAAGGGAAAGATAATATATTAATCAATGCTTTTTTAACTACATCAAAACATTTTTGAAAAAATCGTTATCTTTTTATTCTTGGAAGAGCTGAGAATGTTTACTGAATTTATTGCAGGATGTTCTAGATTGCTTTAAAGAAATTTGTGAGGATTAGTCACTTACTGAAGACTTGGGAGGTGAAAATAATAATTTTTAACTTGAGATTTTGGGTTGGTGTAAAAAATACCAAAGTTAAAAAGATGATAAATCAAATTCATCATCATAGATGTTGCAGCCTGCTGGAATAAAATGCTTTTCTAAAACCTCTAAATCTTTAGCGTTGGACAGGCCTGATGTCCCTTTTTCTTATTTTGTCACCATGGTCAAATTGTTTCTCATTAATTAATTGAAATTATTTCAGCTTTGATTTTTATTTTATAGTTTTGGAATAAGAATAGTTCAAACAATTGCTGTGAATAAACTGTTCTTGTTTGATTACAAGATTCTGAAGTTGCTCCCTTTGGTACTTATGTAGATTAATTTCTGAAGCACTTATTGATATTTATTTAATTTTTTCGGTGAATGTGTTAAGATTTATAAATTGTCTCATTAAAAATTGCTGATCATTGAATTATTGCTTAATTCTATACTAGTGTGAAAACTTACATGGTGATGAATATTTGCATGATTAGAGAATTCAAGGAAGGGATTATAATAATGATTTTTGTTGTCTTGAATTATCCTTTTAAGAATTAACTTATGAAAAAGGTGAAATTTTAAGAGGGTGCTATTCAAAAGTATTTATTCTTAAAAATTATACCATAGAAAAATTCATTTAAAAGAAAAGCAGTTATCAAAACAAAAAGTTTTGAAAAATGAATGCTTTACACTTGTAAAAAGGAATATTCCTCTCGCAAAGTAAATATAGAGCATGATACTCATATAATGGATTTAAATATTTGGAATGTGTAAAAAAATGTATTTAAATTGAATCAATTGTTGACTTCAAATTATCTACTACTAATTGTGTGTGTTACTGTAACTGTGTACTTTCTTTATTTTTTGGCTCATTGCTCACAAGATTTTTTTTTTTTATCAGACAGTGCTTATTTGGTTGGCTAACAAACATCATTATAATATGCGTACAATAATGATCATTATGATGCAAGTTGTTATAACATAAGAAATAGAAATTAAATCTTAAAATTTTATGTGAAAAATATGACAAGATATATACTAATAAAATTGATAAGTAATATATGAAAGAACAGACTGCTTCTTTTACAAATGTATTGTGTGCAATTAGAATGACAGACAAAGCTTGGAGAAATGTAACTGAAACTGTAATATCAAAATGTTTCAAAAGTTTTACATTTTTGATGTTGCAAGAAGCTACAGTAAAATCTTTTGCCCCAGGTATGAAGCCATCTGGTTTAAACTTGTAAATATAGATATTCTATTAGAAGATTGTGTGACTTGAGATGAAATACTAGCTACCACTGGAACACAGACTGATCCTGAAATCATTGACATAGTTAATCAAAAGGTTGATAATGATGATAATCTATGAGGTTGTGTGTGTGTGTGTGTGAAACATTAGAATCAAATAAATAGACTAGAGCAGCTATGAACACACTAGGAGCCTATGCAGAAAGATGTGGTCATATCAAGATTTGTGTATTCAACTCGCTGCTTAATCTTGAAAAAAATAACTTACAATTTTGGAATTCATTAACTCAAAAGATAACAAATTTTTTCCAACTTTTTGCATCTGTATAATTGTATGTTATAATTTACTTAAATACAATGAATTTATGTAAATCAATTTTTTTTTATTTCTCTATGACATTACAATTGGAAAAATATAATTATAAATTGTTCTTTCGTAAGTTGAAATTGTAGCCATTACATCTGTTGTATCTCAATATACTTACTATAATGACATTTAATTAGCTTGAACTTTTTAGCATTTCCTTGAAATTTGAGTTATCAAGTTTCCATTGTATTGTTAAAAGGATAATTGTTCTGAATTCATGGTGAATTTTTATATGGTTCTAAAAATTTATATGTATGAGTGTCATTCAATAAGTTCTTAGAAAAAGATGGAAAAGTAAGTTATTTTAGGTAGATTTTTTTTTACAATCTCCTTTAGCTCTATACTTTCCCCCAAGTATTTCTCCAACTTTGTTAAACCATTGAAAAAGTCAGATTTCCAAAAGATCTCAAAATAAGTATCTGTTTAGGCGATGATCTCTTCGTTCATTGTTAATCGTTTTCTGCCGAGCCAGTTTTTTAAGTTTGGAAGTAAGAAAGTCACTGGCTGCCAAATATAATGAATATGGGGCATGTTGCAAAAATTTAAACTTTAATTTTAGGATTTTGTCTATTGAAACTTCACATGTGTGCATCCTTGCATTGCCTTGATGGAAGATCTTTTTCTTTTAAGGATGTTTCTCTTGATTTCTCTCAACTGATGCAATAATGACTCATGATACTCTCTAGCTATTGCTTTTCCTTTTTCCAAGTAATTGGAGTTGGTCATTCCACATGCATCCCAAAAAACCATGGCCATCACCTTTGCCAGCCAATTTCACCTTCTTTGTTTACTTTGGTGCCTGTTTACTTTAAAAAACCCACAGTTTTGACTGTTTATTTGTCTTTGGAGTGCAGACGTGTTTCCACATCTCATCCTCAGTTATGTATCATCGTAGAAACTCTGATTGCAATAAAAAAGCACCAAAATAGCTTCAGAGTCGACCACACAATTGCATTTATTTTCCACTGAGAGCAAACACAACACTAATCTTGCCGAGATTTTTTTTTAAATCCAATTTTTCATGCAAAATTGAAAACAATACCTTGCAATATGCTAGTTTCCTCAACTATTTTGCATACTTTGATTCGTCCATCCCTCAAAACCATATGGTTGAATTTGTCAATTATTCCAGGAGTAATCTCTTCCATTGGATGTCCCGAATGATGTTAATCTTTTGTGGACGTATGGCTACATTTAAACTCATTTACCCAATTGTAAACTGTAGCAAGTACAAGATTAGATGTGCCATGCACTTCTTCCAACTCAACTTTGATCTCTTTCAGTGTTTAACCTTTTAAATATAAGTGTTTAATCACAGCTTGAAACTTACTTTTCTCCATTTTTCTAAATAAACACAAGTTTCTTGCTTCAATCGTCACTAAAATTGAAACCATAAGGTAAAAATAATTGAGACAGCTGTCTAATGAATCATAATGCTGATTAAAAACAAATCATTTTCAATGTTACAAGCTCCATCTCTTCGATTTTATAAAGGTGTATTTATTGCATGACCCTCATACTAAGAATAATTGTCAGTTCTATTAATTGTAATTTTTTGTTATAGATTATGTAAGCAGAAGGTAAAACAAATTGATTTAATATTTGTTACTTGAAATCTTAATTCTGAAATTGATTTTCTGTTGACAAATGAAAATTTGTGATAACATTGCATCAGTAAAATGAAATTAATAGAATTACTGGTCAGTGAGAACAAAAAGTGAAATAAATATTTTAAATGTGTCTCTCAATCATCAAAGTAATTTTGTTTCTTAAAATAGTTAATCTACTTTTCGATGATTAAAATCTTTAATAATTCCATATTTTTTAGAGAAAATTTTTTACAATAAAATGGGTTCCGTATTTGTTGTAGGACAACAAAATTTTCATCCAGTGTACAAAATGTTGTCTTTTGTCACTTATATTTCATATTTTTAAGTTTGTATGTTAATTTAATGAATATTTTCTTTCTCTAGCTCTAAAGATACATATATTAAATTTTGGGATCTTGATACTCAACATTGTTTTTATACTTTGGTTGATAGTCAATATGAGGTAAATATCTTTAGTTCATTGAATCTGTATATGTTTCCAGTTTTTAATATAAAAAAAATACTTATGTACTGACAATTTTTAAAGATGTTACAATATTTTGTAATTTATATGCAACATTTCAGGAATTTAATTTTCTAATAACTTTATTTATGAATTAGATTTTTAATTTAGCTTTCTTTTTCTAATGATACTGTCACTTAATAGTTAATTTTGCACAATTTTAATGTATGTTTAAAAAATTGTATGACAGTATTGATGAAATACTAATATAAAGTAATTTATCATTGCAAAGTTATTGAATAAAAATTTTGATTCATTTGAAATTTGTCATGAAATATTTTTTATGAAAATTTCTACCAAAGAGACAAGCATTAAACCTATTTTCAAAATTTTGAAATTTAATATAATTTTTAAAAGAAAAAAAAACAGATAATTAATATATACAAGGTGTTTCGAAACTCGTGGGTAAAAATTTGAAGGGGGATATAAAACATCTTAAGCAGTTTTCACCTTGCAATGGTGAGCTAGCGGTTAACCCAATGGCGTACTCAGAAAATAATTTTGGAGGTTGCATATCCTCATTGCCATGAGAAAAGCAGTTTTTTTTTTTTTAAATTTAGAATGAAATACTAATATAATTTTTAAAAATTTATTTGGTATTGTAAATAATACACTATAGTAATCTTCTTTCTCTTATTTAAAACTGTTCAAGTAGCGATGTAATTTTATCAGATTATAAAAATTTAAAAATTAAAGATCATTTTAGAAAAATAATTAACATACCATAAGAATAAAATTTATATTTTTTTAGGGGGTGCCTTTTTTAGTGATGCCTTTCCCACCTCTTCTCCAACAAACACTGAACTCACTCTTTTGGAGACACCAAATATTCTCCATTTTTTTTTTCAGGAATTGGCTGAGTTGAAATCCTTTTTTCTCTTCTTTCATTTCCTCTTTTCTTCTCACAATGAAAAAAAAAAAAATAATAATAAGCCATGAAGAAAGAGAATAAAAAAATTCTTATGTTTAAAATTTAGGATATTTATAATAGTACAATAAAATAATTTTCCTGAAATGTTTCAATTTCAAGAAAAAATCTTGGGGAATGCATATGTCCCTTTTTACATCATTTCTGCCATGGATTTCAAGAGGCATAGCGATGTACAGTAATCAGGGAAAGCCATAGCCTAAAATAATCTTGAAGCCTGCCTGCGGTTTTGACATTCATATAGCACAGTTAACTGGCTTGACACTTCCTGCAGTATCTATATTGCCGAAGCTTTCACCATTTACTATGCCTTCAGATTTGTTGAGAAATCCAGTTCTCGTATGTTTGTAGTTTACACCAACAGTATGAACGTCCAGGAAAGATTGGTACATCTGGACGATCACAGTTATCCTATTGTGGTTGACATTGCAGACATTATTTGCAGCCTGTATAGCAGGGGTTATGTTATCAAATTCTGTTGGATACCTAGTTATGTAGGTATTTTAGGCAATGAACAAGCGGGCTTGGCTGCATGATCAGCATCAAATCCTCTGCAGCTTGTAATCCTGCTGACATAAGATGTCTCATTTTAAAGTTTATTCATCAGATATGACAGGAATCATGAAATCTTCAATGCAATAATGAGCTACACTCAGTGAAGCCTATCATTGGAGAATGGCCTGTTACAATGCAAAGAGCAGATGCCAGATTGACTGGCCTTCACATTGGACATAGTCGAATTACTCATATACATCTTTTGTTTGGGGAGAGTGCTCTTAAGTGTCCTTTCTGCTGTGTCCCTTTCACTGTACTTCTCATTTTAATTGACTGTCCTTTCTTTCATCATTATCATCATGTTTTCTTTCATTCATTAGTTTTGACGGGCCTGAGTTGGTCCTTGATAATAGATAAAGCCTTAATTTTACTTAAACCAGAGTGAGACAAATACTAATATTTAAAAATGGAGCTATTTACATTTAAAAGATAACAAAATGGCACAATCAAACTTGCTGTTCATTACCGGCATTTTAACTTCATATGAAAACTAGGACATCACAAGAATCAGCATCAGCAACATTTCATGAATCGGATTCAGTATCATCCAACTTCATAGTAACTTCATTCACCCCTTTATATACATGAGGAATCTGCATTTGACACAGTCAACTTGACTGTTAAGAATGGGTATCCAATCAGAAAAATAAACCTTGTATGACGTAACAGAAAATATCGAATGCAAATTCCTGATTCCTCATTACCAAATATGTGGGATGACATCATATCAGCGACACATAATCCAAAAACAATTACCAATCGAGATTCATTCTATTCTGCTCGCAATATGACAAGTTTTAAACCTGTGACCATGTTGCTTATTTTTACTTTTAACAAAATTAAATTTTACACTGATACCTTGCATACCAAATTCGTAATTAATATTTACATTAGCTTGTTTACAAAATAATTTTAAGTGAGCTTCCGACAACAGTTTATTTAGAACATTATCAAAAGTGAACTGGCAGTCTTCAAAATGATATATCAACTGGACAATACCTCGAAAATCCTCAGGTAGGCATTTGATCAGTTGAAATGATTGCAGCCACTCAGATATTGATGGACCGGCATCAGACAGCTGTTGTATGATAGTCTTCAATCTTGCACCATATACCATATAAGTTGATTTCCTCTTCGGGTTTGAGGTGGCAATTGAAGAATGCATTGGTCTGTTCTAAGACTTAAGCTCTTGAACTTGGACGAAAGTGGTTTTTGAGTGTAGTCCAGGCAATCCTCGGATCTTCAATTCCTCTCAGCAATGGACAAAGTTCTTTCTCAACATTTAGATAGGTGAGTGAATATGCACGGGTCTTCTTTGCGGCATAGTCAGGATCTTCCTTAAACTCTTCCTGAGCCAGGGCTTTTGGATCGCTTGACTACTGCTTGACAATCAGGATTATAAACTCTCATAAGCCCCTCTTCATTAATAACATTTTAATATCCTCTCTCCAACTGGCATAATTCGATGCATTTAAAGCATTGATTTGTAAATAATTATTCATCATTGCCATGTTAGATTGATAAGATCATGCTTAAATTCAGTGTTCACTCTACATATTGTGGCTTTATAATTAAAGTAAAAATTATTAAAATCTCTAATGCAGTGAGACAAATACTAGGTCCATAATCTTTGACGGGCCTGAGTTGGACCTTGATATTAGATAAAGCCACAATTTTGCTTAAATCAGCTTGAGAGAAACACTAATATTCAAAAACAGGTTTATTTACTCTTAAAAGATAAAAAAAACATCATGATCAAACTTGCCATTCATTGCCGGCATATTAACTTCATATAATAAAAACGAGGACATCACAAGGATCATAATCAGCATCAGCAACATTGCATGAATCTGATTCAGTATCAGCCTACCTCATAGTAATTTCATGAATCTGCATTTGACACAGTCAACTTGACAGTTAAGAATGGATATCTAATCAGAAAAATAAACCTTGTAAGACATAACAGAAAATATCAAATGCAAATTCCTGATTCCTCATTACCAGATGTGTGGGATGATGTCTTATCAGCGACATGTAATCCAAAAATAATTTCCAGTCGAGATTCACTCTATTCTGCTCACATTATGACAACAAGTTTTGAATCTGTCTAACTTGGGGGGCGGGGGAGGAACCCCACTGTAACTTATTTGCTTTTTTAAATAAAATTGGTCTTTTACACCATATTTGAAAATGTAACCTTTCACTTTTTTATCAAGTTTAAGTTCACCTTTTTATCAGTGCAGTTTTTGTTCCTGTACCTGTGTCACTAATCTGTACAAGTGCTGTGTTTCTGTTTTTGCTGTTACTGCCCAAACTCTTTTACTTGTGTGTCTTCCTGAATATTTGTGAATAGAGTTTAACTTATAATCCTCCATGTGGGACTGATTTTCATATGCATACACCCTCACACAATTGGAATTTTTGTAACAATATTGAATTTGGTGGGAAAAAAAACCCCAGATTGATTTTTTAAACTTCTCTTTTATAGGTATGTAAAATCTAAAATAGCAATATCAAAGATGTTGAATTCTGTGGACTGTTTGCTTTTTTTTGTGATATGAAAAATTGGAATTCCTTTTTTTATTAAATATTTAAATTTTTGTTATTTATTCCTATGTCATAATGAAAATGATACTGATTAAATATACTTTTCATTTATAGATATTAGATATAGCTTTAATCAAAGGATCAAAGCTGATAACTGGATTAAATAGTCCTCAAATAAAATTCTGGGATATATTTGCTGATGAAAATGTGAGTCTACTTACTTTTTCTCCCTTTTGCCTGAGATTTTTTAAAATATGTCTTGCATTAAAAAAAATTCATTTAAAATTTTAAAAGTATTACAAATTTCTCAATTATGCAAAAAAAAAAAAAAAAAAATCAATATATCTGTTTAATTTTTATGTCTCTTTTAAAATGTTTTATGATATAGGATTCAATTGATTCTCCACTTTTAAAGAAACAGAAAATTGATACAGAGAAACAGAATTTAGATGGATTATTTGAAGATGATGATGAGGAAAATGTCAGTGTAAGTATTTTACTATTTCTGATTATAAAGCAATTTAAACTTATCATTCTTTATGATAATTAATTTCTTTATCTAAATATATTTGGTATTATTTTAAATTGAAAGGCATTATTGTTGATTTTTTATGTTACCTATAAAGTAGTGTGTGCACACTTATTTGTGTAATGGTATTGGAAGTTAAGCCTTCTGTGTGTTGCAAAATGTGACTAATGGGGACCTAATGTCTTATAGTAACACATGGATCAATACGTCCCGAGACTAACATTGAAAACAACATTTTTTTTGCAAATTTTTTTTTTATTCATCAACATAACACCTTTTGTTAATCACCTTTTAGGGTGATACAATCGTTCCAACGCTTTTCCAAAGCTTTTTTTTTTTTCTTTTTTTTCCAAATTTTTTTTTCTTTTTCGCAAAAAATCTTTTTTGTTGAGAGTAAATAGCGATAAACAGCTTTCTGAATCATCGACTCGTTGCTGTTTTTGTTCCATCGAAAGCAATCGCGGCACCCACTTGGAAAAAACCTTTTTCATGCTCAATTTTTCATGAAGGATAGTAAATACACTTCCATATGATATCTGTGTCATCTCAGCAATCTCACGGAGCTTCACTTTACGATCTTTCATTATAATTTTTGTCACTTCACTCACATTTTCCGGTGTAACGGCTTCCACAGGTCTACCCGAGCGTTCCGCGTCAGTTGTGTCGGTACGACCACGTTTAAACTCGGCAAACCACCGACAAATCGTTGCTTTTGATGGACAAGAGGCCGGGTAACATTTTTCAATCCATTGTTTCGCTTGCACGGTGTTTTTACCCATTAAAAAACAATGTTTTATCAGAACACGAAACTCGGTTTTTTCCATTTTTTAAACAAACTACAAAACGACTTTACTCCAACCTCGATAACTCAGCTGTTTCTGGTCCGATCGACTTAAAATTTTTGACAAGTTTCAAGCAAAGGTTAGTACTCTAGAAAGACCTGGTTACTGGTTTACTACGAGCGCCATCTCTGGGTTAGTCTCGGGAGTTATTGATTGATGTGTTATAACAGGGTTCCTATTTCAAAAGGCTGATCAGTGGGCTAATCATTCATTTTTGTTTAACCCTTTCACTGGTACAAAGTTAAAATATACTTTTTTTTATGATAAAATACATAATGAAAATAAAGTCCCCACCCTCTGTAAACATTATTTAGTCATTAAGAAATTTTCAGAACGGGGGTGTTTCTCCTAGGGGATGGCTAGATGTTCTAGCCACCACACACTTAAAGCATTTAGATTACATGTTATGACAAATTTAATAAACTATATCACACAATTTTTTATGAAAAATTAATATGGATGCATGTAACTATTTTAAAGAAAATTTAGTATAACAACGATAAAAAAGTAATTAAATGTAAAATTGATGTACAATATGTACTTTTATCACTTTATTTACTAAAAGATATATTGAAATAATCCATATGTTTTATGATAATATCCATCCCGTTATTTTAGTGTGGAAATAATATGGTAATTAATAAATTTCCCTGACTTATTTACTATGAAACTTTTCAAAGCAAGTAGGACTAAATACTTGAAGGCATAATGGTACATTGCAGGTCTGACACAGCTATCGAAAATGATGAACATCTTTTCATGTGCTGCAGAGAGCACATCTATATAGACCACCTTTTGTCTTTGCTGGAATATGCTTTACATTTTCTGTGTGCTCATCTACTGGAACATATGGCTTGCTCTTTTTCACAAGAATAGATTTTTAACATAGACTTAATCTTTTTGGAGTTTTTTTGGAACACATCAATAACGGGCCATAGATTACTTCTCATCTAAAATCTTTCATAGTTTTGAAATCACTGCATTTATTTGGAAGCATATTGTAAATGATGTATGCATTCACAACGGAGACATCTAGAAAGTGGAAAAAATAATTATGCCACCATTTGTAACTTTTCCTGTCAATCTCATGAATGAATGAATGTCTTTTATTGAAACCTGTCATGTCAAACATGTCTTGTCACATGTTTGTTTATACCTTCCTACTCAAAAACCTAACATGGTTCTGAGTGCGCTCTCGAAAAGAGGAAGAACAATACATCCAAGGCCAGTGTTATATGCTTGAAGTGGGTGGTGGCTAGACCCTCTAGTCACCTCTAAAAGCTTTCCAGAAACCTAATAAAAATCAATTGTTTTGCTTGTGCATTTGTTTAAATTTATTTAGGTAAAAGGCATATACATTTGACATATCAAAATGTTTTGTACAATCAAAAATTTTCTTTAAAATAGTTAAAATACTACTTGTATGATTTCGGCTCAGAAAAACCAAATTCTGCTCTCTGTCAGAAAACATTATTGGATAAATAGACGTTGTTCTACCATCTGTATTGATTTTTATGCCTTTCTGTTTCAATTAACACATGTGGTCAGAAAATCTATCCAGTGTCTATTTAAGGGAAAATTCATTTTTAAGTGGCGAAATGTATTAGCCCCTGCCCGTGAAAGGGTTAAAACATCTAACTACAGAAATTACAAGAAATGTATCAGATGGGGAAAAAGGAAGATCCAAGGGAACTAATGCACTATATGGCTATAGAAGAGAGCCTGAGATTGGCCAAGATTTAGAGAAGTGCCTGGGATTCAGTGTTAGAAAAAATTAAATGGCATGCAGCTGTTTTGGCCTCATGCTCAATCTTAGTGTAATGAGAATTGAGGGTGACTATATTTTAAGCAAATTTTATAAGGGTAATAATTGTCATTTTCTTAAAACAAATTAACTCTAAAATTATTACTTATTTCTCCGTTTGTAAACTAAGACATTGCAGAATAAAAATTTTAATAACAGTTGAAATTCACATCAGTTAGGAAAATTTTTAGAACTGGGAGTTTTTTTAATTTTTTTTTTTTTTTTTTGTTTTGTTCAGCAAGTTTGGAGAATTGAATCATTGGAATTTCAAATACCTTCAAACATACAAGTGTGTATATATATGTGTGTGTTTTGCTTAAATTTCTACTCCAAATAGTATAAGTTTAGATTTTTAATTTTCAATTTTATATTGTTCTTTTTATATTAATGTATAAAATTATCTTAATCTGCCTTCCAAAGAAAGATTTTTTTTTTTTTTTTATAATGCAAGATTTGAAGGTATTGTGCCACTGTGAATTTTTATATTTCCTATTTGGAGTACTTGTTCTTCATACAAGTGAATATTTAAAATAAAAGTCAACAAAAATTTTATAAAAGTATAAATATTTTTTTAAAGAGAACAAGCGAAGGAATAAATAATGATCTTCGAAAAAATATCTGGATTATAATAAATTGTTAGAAGCATTGAGACCATGATGTAACATGCGCCAGATCTTTGCATATTGGAGCAGAATCTTGAGGGGGTGGGCAAAAATCTAAACTCGCTAACTGTTACATGGTAAAAATTGTGTATAAAATCCACTAATTGATGTTTTACTTTAATTCTGTAACAGATGATACAGAATGAAAAACCATATATTTTAACAGAACAGGGTACACTGTATGACTACAGTATTGTTCAAATTTATGTGTCTTTTGATGGAGCAATTTAAAATAATTTTAGAATCTGAAATTGGTGCTTTTTAGTATTATTTTCCAAAAATCAGTCAATTTACATTCTCAAAATAAATTAGTTTTTCTTTTAAAAAAAAATCTCTCATATTGTACAAGAATTGCAATCTTGTGATTTATTATTCTAGAGCTAGGTTGCATAGTGTATAAGAAAATTGTTTTAATATTATTTAAAAAATAAAAGCTTTTAATTCAAAGTTAGCGAAAAAATAAATGCAAGATGGTTGAAAAATGAGGTGAGGGAGCAAAAGTAAAAAGGACCTATACATTATTAGAATTTAAAAGAATATTTTGAAGACATTTAATTTTTAAATTTGAAAATTAAGTTTTGATGTTTTGAATTTGAAGGATTATCAATATCGCATTCATGCTGCTGTAAAAATTTGGAACGTTTTGTTGAAAACATTGTGTAATAGTAGAAAGAGTTCAATTGCTCATTGTATGTGATTGCAGTAAGTAGCCAATGGTCATGAGCTTGCAACCAGTATTCTTTCCATTGTGCTATGGTTTGAAGTTCTAATGCCTCTAAAGACCTGCCATGTGGCTGGGTTCACTTAAAATCTGTCAAGTCTTTGTATTAGTTTTACGTGGAAGTTTGGAAAAGCAGATTCCAGGTCAAGCCTATTATTTGTAACTAATTTGTGCTCATAATATGATACAAATTATCCTTTCTTATGCTAAGATATGCATTATGTTTAGAGTTTCAGTTACTTATTTGTAAACCTGATAAGTTAAAATCTTAAATGTATATTCTTTTTAAATTAAAATTGGTTTTTTTTTTCTGAATTTAATTTCTTTATAAACTTGATGTGTAGTTATTGGAGCTCCTAGCTCAGTTATAAATTCATTAAAATTTTTTTATCAAGGAAACTGCATCCTATTTGTAATTGATTTTACATTTAACAAAAATGCAAGCCTTTTTTCCCTGTATTTGGGTAATAAGCTATTGTATTACTTGTGTGTAATATCTAAAGTTATATTTCAAATGTATGTCAGACAATGAATGCACCAATGTTAAGCGAATTCTCCCCTAAAGAATTTTTTTTAAATGAATGAGAATGTTTCTTTCTCATCCTGTTTTTAAAGAATATGTAATTAAATATTGTAAAGATATTTTTGGTGTATTGTTGAAGGAATGTGTAATGGAAAATATTTCTTTTAAGTTGAAGCAAAGTTTTTAAAATCTCTCTCTCTATATATATATGTTATTTTTTTAGACAAAATTTAAAGCGATTTCGTTGGGCGAGCTTATAAACATGGAAAATAAAACTTGTTCCATAGTTGTGGATCCAAATGAAAGAGTGATGGGCATCCATGTGAGTTTAAGCTATTTCATATTTACCTTATTTTATTTATTGATCTACTTGAGATTTCATCTTTGTGTAACATTTTCCAAAAAAATTAATTAAATTTTTTTAACTTGTATTAAAATTTAACTGTAATAAATGTGTGTGTGTATATAAATAAAATTTTGTTCAGTATATTTTGATTCTTTGTATCAGTCAAAATATTAACCAACAATTACTACTTTGTGTTATATCAATGGTTTTTTTTTCAATAAAAAGTTATGCTGTTTATATATATTTTTTTGTATAATGAAATGGAAAGTAAAATTTTTTATGCTATTGTTTGATGTTATATGGATATTGTGAGGGGATTGAAAAAAAAAAAAAATTCTTAATGACTTTTGCAACTTTTATCATAAATATGTAAAAAGTGCTTATAATTGATATCATTGTTAATGGCCCAAAGAGAACTAAATTTTGATGCAGATGAATTAACTAATTAAATTATAGTCAATTTACTTCTGAAAAAAAAAATTCTCATCAATACCTTTTTCATGCATTTGATTAAAACTAATGTTAAATTGTCTAATTTTCTTAAAATTTCTGAGTAATAGGGTTTTAAAAGTGATTTCATAATATTAATTAAATTTCTCAAACCTGTAAATATATAAAATATGTACTTAATGTTATTTGAAATGTTTATACTTATTGTTTAGTATTTTTTCCAATTCTAAAACTGTAAGAAGAATAAAAAAAATGTAATAGAATTCTTAAAGAAATACATTATTAAATATAGTAACAAAAAGGGTTAATATTTGTATATTGAAAGTCTTAGATATTTTGATTCCTCATGTTAAAATTCTTAAATTCATAATAAATTTCAGAAAATATTAAGTTTAAATATACAATTAGAAAATATCAGTATCAAGTGGTTATGGGGTAGTGTATAGTATATAATTATTATTCCCTTATCTCAAGGAAACAAGAAAATATCAAACCATTTGTGAGAAGTAATCCTTTATATGGTCCTCTACATTATCTAAATGTCCCTTCCCTCTAAATATCTAAAACTAATAATCAAATTTGTAGTATATGCTCTTTAGACTTTTCTCTACTGAATTCTTTGGAAACATTAAAATTCATTAGGTATTTTTAAAAGTTAATTAACTTTGTTAATTTTGAATTAATCAATCTTTTTATGTTATAGGTTAGTTCTCTTTAAACTTTTAACACTGATATAAATTTTATCCAGCTGTTATGAAAATTGCAAAAGTTATTAAGGATTTATATAACAATTTATTTAATCATTGAAAATCTAGATGTATGGTATATAGAAATTCTTGTTAATTTTCTATATATTAATAAGATAATATGTTCATATAAATTTTTTGGTATTTTATGGGTGTTCTAAAATTTAAGAAACACATCATGTAAAGAGCATATTAAGTACATAAGTATTTATGAGATTTAGGCTGATTGCATTTGTCAAGAACGTAACAAATTTAAACTGTTCTAAACTAAATTATTACTTTCTTATCTGTCTTGTATTCTTCTTTAAGGGTGGCACAAAATTTCTTCGACTTTATAAAATTCTTAAAGAAGACGAGATTAAGAAAAGAAGAAAAAAGGCCAAAGCAAAGAGAAAAAAGTGAGCTGTAATTGTATTAATTATATTCTCCCTGTCTCTAATATTTTAAGATATTTTACTAATAGATTTTTGTTCTATTTTTTAGAGGTATTGATGAAGACAATATTGATGAAATTTTGCAAAATATTGGAGATGAATTCCAGAAATTAAATCCAATTCACTTGACTTCCAAAGTTGACTCATTTAGTATATCTGTTAATGTATCAGATATTGCAAAGGTAAATTGATAAAATTAATTTCATGATTAATACTTTGTCTTAAATTGTTGCAATTTTTTAATTCTGCTACTCACTTGTTGTAGGGGAAAAAATCAATGAAACTAAAATTGATAGTGCATTTTAATGTAGTGCAATGTTTAAATCATAAATGCTGAAACATTTTTTATTTAAAAATATCTTTACATTATTGTTTATAATTATTTAACCTTTCTTCATCTGTCAATAACAGCATAAAAAGTTGCTTTTAACTTTAAAGTTAGTAATAAATTAGAATGTGGGAATCTGAAAATTTGTTGGATTATCTAAAATTTAAATTGCATTTTTAAACAATGATTGTAAGGATGTTATATTAATGCATTTATTGAAAATTTTAAAGTGATAATTAGGCTGTAAAATGAACAGTATAATCATTGTCCTGTTGAAATATTTGAAAGATTTGATGTAATACTTCTTTATTTTATATTAGATGTCATTAAACTACTCTGTCATAGTTAAAACTATTGATTGGATCAAAACTGTAAAAAATACAATTTAATATCTTTCAAAAGATTTATATATGTGATTTCCTACCTAAGTACTTTATTTAAACTTTCTTTAACTTTATACCAATAACCTATTTTAGTACACCATTCAAATTAATCATCCAACCAATGCCTCACTTTGTAACTGTGTCTGTCACCTTTAAATTACTAGAGACTGACTGGCGGGGATCTTCCTGAGTCTCTGGTGTATAAAAGCTGATGTAATCTTTTCTGGTCTCTTTTTTTTTTTTAGCCACCCAAGGGGCTATTGTTTTAGTTAACCCAAAAATATCATACCTGACTACTTTTCAAAAATTTATCTTGTTTTTGCATATATTTTTTACGTCTGCTTTCACCAATAACGAACTTAATTTTTAAAAATATGTTATAATAAATTTCTATTAATTTTTCTATTGGATTAAAAAAAAAATATTATTTAATACCTGCTTTCACCACTAATGAACTCAATCTGCAAAAATATGTCGTAATAAATTCCCCCCAAATTCTTTTTTGGATTGAAGAGAAACAAATATAAAAATTAAGTATTTTATTTACTTATCAATTTATGTATTACCTTAAATCGTATATAAATTGAAATCAAAATATGACTGAAAATAAATAACATAATATTCTGAATTTTAAGACAGCTGTGAGGCAGCCATTTTTTTAGCCACCTAAGGGGCTATTGTTTTAGGTGAATCACTTTTGGCATACCAGATCACTTTTCAATTTTTTTTATCATTTACTTTAATTTTAATTACATTTAGCTTAAATATATTCAATTTAATCATTTGATGTTTCGTTTCATTGTTTACTTTAATTCTTATACTTTAATTATTTTTAATTATTTTCTTCTTAATTATTGAGTAATTTAATAATAATTATTTTAAAAAAAAGGGAGGACCATGTATGACTAAATCTGTTTTGTGCAAAATTTTACATTTTTCTTTTGCTTTGTTTCAATGGCCACTGCTCTGCACTCTTTTATGATGTCTACTCTTGATGTTTGCCTGTGTAAAATGCTGTCCTCAGAGATAAAGTTTGTTACTTACAAAAGGACTGGATTCTTTCCAAAAAGCTATGATGCCAGAATATGCATTTTGTATTACATATGATTTTGATACTTTTGTCAAATGTTTTTTTTTTTTTTTTTGCTGGAAGTTTTTGCTCCATGGCCAAGAAAATGTTGATTTTATCTCAAATGCTAACTTAGCTTTTCAGCATTTATCCACTGATCAATATTACTTTGATTTAAGTTATTATTTTATGTTGCATATCATTGTTATTTTGGTTATATATTCTTTACCACTCTACAGAATTAAGGCATTTAAAAAAATTAGATGCACAATTAATCACTTGTTCACATCAGTAATCAAAATGTCCAAATAAATTTATTTTACCATGTTTATTGCTTCAGAATGTTTACTATATTCTGAAATTCTTAGTTCATTTTTCAGTGGTCCTGGAATTAGTTAATTACTTTCATTTAGAACTAAATGTCATTATTTTTCTGTGTTTGCTTTCTTATGTTTATCTTGTGTTTTCTTTGTTATTTATTTTTATTCATGATTTATTATTTTTAGATAACTGTTTTACTTAAAAATAATACTATAGTTCAGTATGAACTTGATATAAAGCTGAAACGGAATGATGCCAAGATTTGTCAAAGTATAAGTATTCCTGGACATCGTAGTTTTGTGAGGACTTTAAATTGTAGTACTGATAGCTATTCAATATTATCAGCTTGTGATGAGTTTACCAAGATTTGGAGAAGGTAAATTTTTAATTACATTTATATATGTATATAATTTCCATCTATTGCAAAATGAGATATTGATTTACAAGTTTATTAATTATATGTTTTATTAGCTTATGGTAAATCTACAAGATTCACAGAAGGTAAAATTTGAATTTTGCATTTACATGCATGTGTGTATTTAAAAAAGATATATGTATGTTTTTATAATGCGTTTTAGGTTGTTTTTTTTTTAGTTTTGTGTCTTTGTACTTGATTTTTTTCTAATTTAAGACTTCTTAGTTTTCAAAATTAGTTTGTTCTAATGACTATGCACTGCATTATTATCGAAAATAGAATAATAAAAATTGAAAATAATTGAAAATTAATTTTAAAAAAGAAGTGAAGCTTTTGCAAAAATATGTATAAACTGGGTCCTCTTATAAAATTAACTCCCTTGTTATTACAACTTAATGTTCACGAAACAAGCATACATGAAAAAATGTAGATATTTATTTGTCAACCAATTAAAAAACAATTCTCATATTAATTCCTAAGTAATAAAAGTTAAATGTATTTTTTTTACTGAGGTATTCTTACATTTTTTTTTCTGTCCTACTGTAGTGTCAAAGAAGAACAAAAATGTGCTACTACTTTACCCTGTAAAGCAGCTCTGTGTTCCGTTTTTGTACCTGGTGATAAACACTGCATTATTGGAACTAAAGTATGTTTATCATTGAATTTATCTTCTTACATTGTTTTTTAATATTTAATATGAGGGAAAACTGTGTAGAATAATAAATCTTATCAATGAGATGATTTTTTTTTTTAAAAAAAATTATAAAAAAATGTATCAGATCAATTAATTCTTAAAATTATTTATCCTTCTAAATTTGTGTAGATTTTTAAGTTCTTGATATGCTTTATTTTAACTTTTTTCCCCCCTTCCTTCCAGAATGGTGAATTAAATATTTTTGACATTGATAAGCAAGATTTATTAAATAGCATTGATGGTCATGATGGCTTTGTCAAATGCATCTGCTTGTCACCAGGCCAGGTAAAGAAAAGTTCTTCCTTATATTATTTTTAAATCAGAAGCATCTTCCTTTATAATTGTTTTCTCACATATTATCTACTGTTTTGAATTTTCAATTTAATTTATGGGAGTGAAAAGAAATGTATTTGTAAATTTAATTAAAAAAAGAAGATATCCATTTTTTTTTTTTTTTTTTTTTTTTTTTCAATTACAACAGTAATCAATTTTATGGGAATCAAGAATGTTTATGATTCCCCTCTCTGGAGAAAAAAATGACGATCTATGTTTGTCCATCTAAAGACAAGTATCACTTTTTACATATTATGATTTTCCAAGGATGAGGATGATTTGCTTCATAATTAAATGCATTTTCTGTATTGATTGCAGTCATTTGGTTCTTCCTCTATAATTTATAATATTGAGTAGAGTAGCCTTGGAACTATCAAATCTTACTTATCCCCAGGACATAAGTAATGAAATGAAACTTCTGCAAATAAATGTTTGTCTAAAGGGGGGGGGGGTTCATGCAAAAATTATCTTGCTTTGTAATATTTTTATATTAAGGCATACATTCCATGTAGGTTTCATATTTGAAACGCAACTTATTATCTGATACTAACTTCATAATTGTCCTTTTTTTCTATGATAATGGATAATGCTTATTTTATCATTTTATGTTGAAAAGGTATCAATTTAAAAAAATTAAAGCTGATTCAACAGAGAAAAATACATCAAATTTATTAATCATACATTCTAATTTTATTTTTCTTGATAAAAGAAAAATGGCCATGATCATAAAGGGCTTTTTTTTTTTTTTTTTTTTTTTTTTTGCATCTTGAAAAAATAAAAATATGCAGTTAGTTAAAATTACAACACTGTCATCAGAATTTTAACAGAGCAGCTGAAATTTTCTTTTGCATTGAATATTTTATATGTGAGGCATTTAGGTATTTAAAAACATCAATTAAACCTGTAAATAATGGCTTTGAGTATTTTCTACTATATATGAGACAAATATCACTTTACTAAGGTAAGGTGCAGTCTGTATGGTGCAATGCTGGATATCTATCTCAAATTGTTGTATTATTTAGAGTTCTATGATCTCCAGTCACCTGACCATCATCATTCATTTTTTTTAATTCTTCTGTTTTAAACTTGATTTTTTTTTTGGTAGAACAAACACCCACCAAGACTTGATTGCATATTTACCTAAAATAAGTTTTTTACACCATATTTAAGATTTTAAACTTTTAGTTTTACATTATTTTTTTTAATTACAAATAATTATAAAACATTATTATTACATATATATATGTGTGTTTTTATTTATCTTTATTTGGTTTTTAAAAATAACTTGTAGTATTATCAACAAGTGTTTGGTTCAGCTAAGCCAGATTTGGCTTTTGTGCCATAAATCCACAATCACTTACTCACTCCTTACACCTGACTTCTGTGTAGCAGTAGACTAGTTAGTGGTCATGGTTTCAGACTCATGGCCGGCAGTTTTCGATGAGTTACAGGTTCAAGCCTGTGCCACTGAATACCTTCTGTGTAGCCGGGACTGATGCATGTTAAAATCTGTTGGGACCCAAAGTCTTCTCGTTGGCGTGGTGTGAAAGTTAGGAGGGGTTGCCAGCTCAGGTGTCGTCCTCATCACTTGACTGAGGTTCAAAATTACTAAGTCCTTCTTCTATAGCCCTCGTGTTGCTTCTAGTGCGACATTAATAAAAACTAAACTAAATAAATCAACTGACTTTTTCACAACAAAATTGTGTAATGTACTGGCTCAACATCTTTTTGATGAGCTTCAGAATCCTTCTTGTATTATAAATTTGAATTATTTCTTAGCTGCTTTCATTTTCTGCATTAAGTTTAGTTGAGAAAATGAAAGCAGCTAAGAAAAAAGTTGTTTGGGGAAAGACAGGATAGTCCTTAGATTCAATGACATGATTAGAATTTGATTCACTATGATTTTTTAAAGTTCATATTGATAATATGAACTAAAAATGTGGAACTTATGATGTAGAAGATACAGAAATTCAAGAAGAGCTTCATGCGATTTTTTTTTACATGCATAATGTTTGTGGTTTTAGACCTATATGCATCTTGCAGTTGATTATGTTCCTCTATTGATAAGTCCTTGATTTTTAAAACTTATTACTAGATTGTGTGAAGTGACTAAAAAAGTCAAAAGTTCTTCACATGTCAAGATTTAAACATAGTAATTTCTAATCATAAATTTTTACTTTTGTTCATTTGCCATTAAAGTTCAAATTTATGATGTATATTTTTTTTACCATATCACTAAATCTTTTATGATAGGAGGTGTTATCATTCTGCACCATCCTGCTTCTCTTTAATGTGATTTAGACTTTTAGTAAAATTGTCTATTCAATTTTGAAATTAGTAAAGCAAGTTCACTAATCTGAATCTGTAGGGTTTTCGTTTAAAGGTAAAATTACTTGATGCATTTACAATGATCTGTTAAATATTGGTGTTCTATCTGCCATAACAGAAATTTTATGCTAATCATTGCTCACAAATAAAATACTTTTCATATTAACAGGTAAACATCACATCCATAAAGTTTTTTAAGATCTCTATTTTTATATGTTACATTTCACAAAGCAGTAGGGAGGGCATTTTATCACTAATTTCCCAATCTGTTAAAAGTTTCAGTTCATAGAATTTTTTCACTATTGGCAAAAACAGACATCTGCCAATTTTGGTTGGATCCTATTTTAGCTGGCTTGGCGATGTCAGATATTTTTTCTGGGGGCGATATGTTGCCAAATGGGGCTACCCTGTTTTCTCATCACTGTGGTGGCTGTAGACGTGGCAACCCTTTTGGTTTTGCCATATGAGTGGGATTCCAGTTCAGCTATTTTTTTTTATATACCTCTCTCTGACCATGTTTTTCTTCACTGGTGGCTTTCAGCGGGGCAACCCTTTCAAATTTGCCATATGAATTGGGATTCCAGTTCACCAGCTATTTTTTTATATATATACCTCTCTCTGGATAATTTGTCTCTTGCGCCATTAACCCCACAGTCTCACACTCACTCAGCTGTCCCTGGTTGTTATTTTTTAGCCAATCACGGTCAGTAGATTTTTTGTGCCTCCGTTTCGAAACCAAAAATTTGCATTTTTTAATATTTTATGTTACACTTTTTTAACCTATCAGAGGTTATGATTTTTGGCACTTCTGTTGCTAAGCTTAGACTTCTCATAGTTTCTAGAACATTCTGAATTGTCCGTTACTATGTTTCTAAACTAGATGAATTCTATAATGTTTCACTAATCCTGTGCTTGTGTGGTTTGTGTATTATTAGTGCTTCCGTTTTGCATGTTTAAAATTCTCCGGTGGATTTTTATTCTGCTTCTGTTATTAGATATCTTCTGCTAATTGATTTATGTTTCTGTGTTTCATATTTCTCTGTATTTTCTCCTGAGTACAAGTTCTTTCAAAGGCTGCTAGTTCGAGTGGAAAGAGGTGAGAGAATGTACTTTAAAATTTTATCCAGTTTGAAAAACCCGCTCAACGCTATGTTTTTCTAACATTTGTGTTCCAAAACACAATGCCATCATTTCCGAGCTTTCCAAACCTTCGAGGTTGAGAAACCCGATCTTGGCAGGATTTTTGAAAACTCGCCAAAAAGCCAGCTAAAATAGGATTGTTCCCAATTCTTTTATTGTGATTTACGTATCTGTGGCTAAGAGATTTATAAAATATCTGAAATTCAAGAAATAATGTGATGTGGAAGTTAGGAGAGGGTTTGATTTGGAGGGAGAGGGTTGGATAAATTTTTTTTTAAAGAACTAGTTTTTTACTAGATAAATTTTAAGTGTAATTGATTGAAATGAATATGTTAAAATTAGTTTATGAATCAATCTTAACTTTAATTATTTTATGATAGAAGAGTTATAATTATTTTGAATATACTTATAAAGCTGCATTTAGTAATTTTGAATGTATCTTCCAGGCTGGTGTTACAAGTGGAGGGAGTGATAAGGAAGTTAAGTTCTGGGATTTTGAACTTGTAAGAGGAGAACAGTCTGAAACAATGTTAGTTATTTTTTATTATTATTATTTCTGTTTGCATATTTATATAAATCATTTTACTAAGACTACATTGATTGCTAATAATTATATCTATTTTTAGGAAAAAGTTGTCTTTGACTCTAAGAAGAAGACTTCAAATGCCAGAAGAAGTTTTGTGTCTGAAATATAGGTTGGTTCAATATATATTCAATAGTTTTACAATCCTGTTTTTCTCCTTCCCCAAAAAATAACTATTTTTTTTAAAAAAAGTTTCATGCTCATGTAAAATTATAAATATATTGAAATTCTACTCTATTATAGTTTTTAAGATGAATCATGTCAAGCTTTTGCATTTAAAAGAAGAAAAAAGAATAAAATATTTAAACAACTAAATTAAAGGCAATTTGCATGGTGCATTTCACTTGCATAATGTAACATACAATTGTTTTTATTAGCATGTAAATATTATAAGTTAATGAAATGTATAAAACTTGATAAATCAAATAATACTTTATTTTGTACAATTTAGTTTTCTTATCAAATGTCTGTTAAATGGATGATTTCTTTTGAATACATTCATTACGTTATATATTTTCTATATTTGTAGTCCTGATGGTAAAAGGCTTGCAATAGCTTTATTGGATTCTACAGTACAAGTGCTATTTGCAGATAGCTTGAAAGTAAGCATATTTATTTTGTTTAAGCATGTAAAATGTATAAGTACTTCCTGAATTAATTATTTTCTATCATTTTTAAATATAAGTAATATAATTTTCCAATAATTAGAGTAATAATAAAAACATGAATCAGACATAACCTTTTCTTTTTAAAAATATAAGTAATTACAATTAATGAAATATAATTTTAATTGAAATGCTGTTATTAATCATCTGGCTGCTCATTCCGCGATTTCTATGGGCAACTCAAATGTAGCAAAATCTGCTCATCCCGCGATTTCTGTAGGCATGTGTTTTTCTTCCTTTATTGAGGAGTGCATCCCGTTTTTCCCCCATTTAACCATTCAAATAAATTATATACAGTATTAGACATTTAATTTATGTTTTGGCCAACAAATGTCGTTAATTGTCCACTAAATTGCGACATTTGAAGGTATTACACATGGTATTACCGCTCAAACTTCACTTTTTCTCGCTTTTTTCTTATCAGAAATGGCTGCTAGAAAACGTTCTGCGATTGACAGAGTGTATATTCCTGATGACTTACCAGATTCTGAAAGCGATTTTAGTTTTGATAATGATATAAATTTTTCGGACTGCTCCTCCTATAGTGATGAATCTGATCATGATTCACTAAACTTGCAAAGCATTAGGCAGTGGTACAAAATTGATATGAAGAATATTCCTCCTCCGCCAGTTCCTTTTCATGGAAATCCGGGAATTACTGTGAGTATAGCTCACAATGCAAGCATATTGAATTATTTTGAACTTTTTTTTTTAATGATCAAATATTATGAATGATAGTCCAAGAAACCAATAGATACGCTGAACAAAAAACAGTTTGTAAAGAGGTATCATGCTGGAAAAAATTACCAGAAACGAATGTTGAAAAACAAAGACTATTTTTTGTAGTTTTGTTACTCCAAGGAGTCATAAAGAAGCCAGAATAAGAACATTATTAGTCTAAGTGTCAAATATTATCCACGCCAATTTTTGGAAAAGTAAATGGAAGAAATAGATTTTTATTGCTCATGAAATTTCTTCATTTTACTAATAATGATGAATTTGATAAAGACCAACACCTATAGGCGAGATTGAATAAAATTTATTACCTAATGGAACATCTTCAACGCAAATTTCGAGAAGTCTGTATACCAGGGGGAAATCTTAATTTAGATGAGAGTTTGATGTGGTTCAAAGGCAGGCTCAAGTGGAAAATGTTTATTGCCAAAAAAAGAGCAAGATTTGGCTTGAAGTTTTTCGTTCTTTGTGAAGCAGAAAAAAGGATATATTTCAGATTTCCTTATATACACAGATCATGGAACAGTGTATAATCCGAAATACAGTCAATATCCCATTTCCACCAAAATTGTTTTACACTTGATAGATCGATTCCAGAGAAAAGATTATGTTTCTATTGATAATTTTTATATGTCTCCACAGCTTGCAGATATCTTAGTTACAGAAAAGATGGACACTTATGGGACAGTGAATAAAACCAGAAAAGATCTTCCTGTCAATTTTTCAAAAGAGAAACCCCCCAAGGGTGAATTTGTTGCATATCAAAGAGGTAAAGTTATGGCCCTGAAGTGGCAGGACAAGAAGAGTGTCTGCCATATGAGTATTATTCAGGATGCAGGCTTTTACTTGGTGACATGCAAATCTAAGAAGACAGTTATGAAACCAGTTGTCATTTATGACAATTATAATACAATGGGTGGCATCGATGTGTGTGACCAAGAAATGTCCTACTACCCTATGCTCCGTAAACAACTCGGAATATTAATAAAAAAATTTCAGGCAGTTTTTAGATCAATTGTTGTGGAATGCCTATGTATTTTATAAAAAGCAAAACCCAACATCAAATATAAAGCTTTTGGAATTTCGTTTGCAAATGGTTGAAGAAAATATCAAAAAGTATTCTGATAGAGATAAGAGTGGTTGACTTGGAAGACCAAGTTTTACTCCGAACCTTTTGAGATTGACAGCTTGTCATTTTGCAAGCCACATACCACAGAACCCCATAAAAAGAGAACCCCGAAGCTTGTGTGCTGTTTGGTGTTCAAGAAAAAATGCAAATGGGAAAAAAATTTGCAAAGAAACACAGATCTGGTGTATAGACTGTGAAGTTGGACTTAGAGTTCGAAACAGGATTCAAGGCAATCATACTAAACTGCATTTCTACGATATTTTTTTCTTAGAGTTTTATATTTTCTTAAATGTGATACATTTTACTTTTTTATATTATGCAATAAATAGAAATTAACTGTAATTCAATTGAAATTTATTTTTTAAAAAAAATATTGGTGATATCATCTGAAATTGGTTTTTCTGCCAACTTAGTTTCTTATGATAAAAATCTATATAAAAAGTCTTTTCTATAAAGAAAAAATGCATTTTTCAATTCTCCAATATTTGTAGATTTAAAATATGCAACAAAAAAAAAATACACAGTTTTTGAAGCGATTTCGGTCCACAAATTGAGCAGTTGGAGAGTTAAATACTACAAGAATATATATCGCACTCAAAAATTCAATCCTAAATTTATGATATGGCAAAAATTTGAAGTAAACAAATTAAATATTTATATGTAATTTTCAAGGGGTGTAGTTTCACTGGGCAAGAATGAAGAAAGACAGAAAAAAAAAAATGATTGAAATTTATGTAATTAATGTTTAATGCATAATTTATTTTGATGCATAAAAACACACTCTAATTGAAATCCTAAAGGTTGAATACATCTAAGAGTAAATTGGCTCATAGTTGTATACATATCAAACTGCTCACGAGCCACTTGTGATCATCCATATCCTGTTGGTTTTTCCAAAAAAAAATACAAAGGGATTTCACAGTTCAAATTGGGATAGTGTTGGTTTCCTTTTCCACTCACGAGTATCCAGGTTCTATCAAATATTTTTTTACTATAGCTTTTATAGTTCAGGGTTGTTTGATCCTTTCTCATCACTTAAGTTACTTGTGAAAATTTCAAACAAGGGTTCACGAACAGCTCTCAGTTTGATTGGCAAGTATGTGCATATCTTAAGAATAGGTAGAACAGATTGTCTATCTGTTCTTCTTAAAATGGAAACTTCAGTCTCATTCATCTAAGTGTGATTTATTTAAATACACTTGTGTGTGTAAAGCTTTTTTTTTTTTTTTTTTCAAATTACTTTAAAAACTTTTAAATTTAGTTTTCATTTAATTGAATTTTTTGCAATACTGAGACAAAAGAAAAAGTGAATATCTTATACTTCAACTATTACAAAATATCATATGTTTGCTTTTATATATCATTTCAGAGTTTAAACTGAAATAATTTAGATATATGAAAGAAGAAAGAGTTAAAGATATATTTCCCCTTATTTCCAGCATTCTCTTATTTTCAAACCTTTGGTAATCTGCTACACATATTATTCAAACAATTATTTGAATTTTCAATTAAAATTAATTATATGTCTCGACTATGGGCTCCTGTTAGAAATATGTTCTGCCTCAAAAAAAAAAAAAAAAAAACCTTACTTTTAATTTCACGTTGACTTTTCTGTATTTTTTATTTCCATGTTATTGTGTTTTTTGTTACTTATTTCTTATAACCTTTTTTTAAACTTAATACTAGTTACAACTTATTCTATAGCTCTATATTTTTTTTCCATGCATTTATAAATATTTCATCGAGATTTTATACTTTTAATTAATTGGTTGCGTTTTTCTGAAATATGTTGTTTTTTTAATATCAGTTTTTAATTTTTTTTTTTTTATAGAAAAGATTTGTATTTTAGATATTTAATAGTTTGTGCATGTACATATGAACAATTAAAAGATTTGTTTATTGTCTCAAAAATTTGTTTCAGCTTGCCTTTTCTTTGTATGGACATGAATTTCCTGTCACTTGCCTTGATATTTCTTATGACAGCACATTGATCATAACTGGCTCAAACGATAGAACCATCCGAATTTGGAGTATGGAATTTGGTAGTTGTAACAAGAGGCTAAAAATAGCGAATGAAAAAGATCTCCCTAATGAGAAAGGGTATTCTTTTCTATCAAATGTTTCTCAAACTTTGTTTATTACTTTTATCTTAAATGAAATTAAAGAGCTTGTAATCTAGAGATAAATTCTTTTGGTAAATTTTATTCTTTAGAAATATGTTATATATTTTCATTCTGTATACATATTTTCCTATTGATATCTTCCATATTGGAGATTTTTAACAGTAATTTTATATATATATATATATCAATAAAAACCTGTAGTATGATCAAGTATGCACTTTGTATAACTAATTCTTATAGATACAGTTGAGTCATGGCCATATTCAAACTGTATATCAACATCTTAAGGTTAGGAGAACTATTGTAAAATAGTACATGTAATGTCCATCATTCACACCTAAAAAGATCCATACAGCTATTATATTAAAGATTCATGATTCATCTCTAGTAAATAAGGTTCATCAAATTTAAAATATATTTTATGTAGGCTAACATAAAATGGTATATACCATGCTTTTACTCGAGGTAGACATGATGTTGTCTCCTTGAAGGTCAGGTAACACTGCTCCTCATTCTCTATAGTAGCAGCGACTACTCCTCATTGTACAGTGTCAGCCAATAGCATTGCAGTAAACCACATTCCAAGATTCTTGCTAAAGGCATTAGGTGGAAAAAAGGCTGTTGCTACAGCCTTTCAGATATTAGGTTCTTAAGAAATGTTGTTAATAGGGAAGAAGATAGCACATAAAATTATATGTGTGTGTGTGGATTCAAATTAGACAATGAAGAAAATGTAATTTTACTGAATATATATATTATTTCAACTGAAATTATTTATATTATTTTTTCCTTCACAATTTTTATGATGGATGAAAATTTTGAACAATTAAGCATGATTTTCAAAATTTATTATGGTTCTCATGTATTAATTCATTGGAGAGTGGAGTTTTAAATAAGCATGTTTTAAAGTTTCCTTCTACCTTAATTTGTGGATGCCTTAAAGTACTCATATCATTTAAATATTTCATTTCATCTATAGTATCACTTGTCTCCAGTTCTTACCCAAATCACATTTATTTTTCTCTGGGAGTAAAGATCATGTAGTGCGGCAGTGGGATGCAGATAATTTTCAAAAAATTAACACCCTAAGAGTAAGTCAAATCATTTGATATTGTAATTACTTTTTCCAATTCATTTTCAAATTTACTTACATTTGAATTGGAAGAATTAATAAAATTTTTAATCATTTAAAAATATAACATTTAATAAATCATTTAAACACTTTTATTATTCCTTCCAATTTTGAGGGACTAGTTTTATTACATATTACCTAAAATTTTAAAAGAACATATATTGTTGGTGATTAATAAATTATGTAAATATAGATTTTTTTTCCTAAATCTGTGTTAAACATTGTTGTGGACATTTTTGTATACTAGATTAATTTTATACTTTTCCAATATTTTTAATTAAGAGGGAAATAATAAGCTGTATTTTTTTTATGAAATCAATTTTTTTCCCTTAGGGTCATCAAAATGAAATAACAGCAATGACTGTGAGTCCAAATGGTACTTTAGTTATTACTGCTTCTAAAGACAGATCTATTAGAACATGGGAGAAAACTAGAGAACCATTAGTGTTACAAGAAGAACAAGAAAATGTAAGTTTTATTTGATTTGTGAGTAATTATTAAAGATTTTAATAGCATAGTTGTAAAATGTTTTCCATGATAGTACTTGTAGTAACAAAATTGAACGTTTTACTTATTGTATTTCAAGAAAAATAATTACAAAAGTTCTGAAGTACAAGCATAGAATGTATTATATTTTATTAATGAGTCATAACACACATTTTTTCCCTTCAAATTAATAAATCTTTATATCGACACATGTGTTCCTGTTATTGATTTTTAGTGCATTTTCAGTATGAGATAAAAAAAAAAACGTGGAAAAATATTTTATGTGAGAAAGAATAAATGTTGCATAACTCCAAGAATTAATTCAAGAGTCCTTATGCCTCTTTTGATATTTTATTATTACAGCAAATTAATAGTAAAATACATTATATGTTTAAATACCAAGAATAAATAAATCTAGAGATAAATCAAGAATTTTAGAGTATGATCATGTCTAGTACCAAGATCTAGAAAAATTGATACAGAGTACAAAAACAGCTAACAAGATTACCAAAAATATTTAAGTTGGCTTATCACAATTAAGGATATCATATTCAAAAAGTTAATTTATACTATATTTTTTTTATTATAATACAAAAATAAGTATATCTTTCATGTCATTTTATTCTTAAAAAAAAGATTGTTAAACAGGCATTTATGTAAATTTTTTATAATAAATATATCTTCATATTATAATTACTGCATGCTATGCCTAATGGTTTCAATATTAATTGTATAAAAAACACACAAAGTTGATATTAATGAATTTTAAGATAGAAAACTTTGAGCATATAAGTGTAAGAACTATCATACTACTTAAATGTTTACAGTTGTATCTGAGTCATTTATATTGTATAAAAATATTCTCTTAATTTTATATGTACATAGCATGTGTTTAAGGTTTAAGACATTTGTAATAATCATAAGTAGTGCTCTTTTATAACCTTTTGTCCCCTTTTATTTTTTAAAATTCCAATGCAATAGTTTTCAAACTTTAGTATATATTGCTCTTGAGATAGTAAATATATATATATATATATATATACACAGGGTAAGACAAAAAGTTAGGAAATATGCTGACTTAAGTGCTGGAATTCCTGCTTAAATGGCCAAGAGGTCCTGACAAACAACGATGGGCATACTCCAAAAGTACATTGAGAGAAATGGGTGCCAAATTGAAACCCTGTAACCAAATCCCTGTCTTAACTGCCTTATTATTTAAAATGTTTGAACACCCATTTCAGGTTAACATCTTTTTGCCTCACCCTGTATGTATATACATATATATATATATATATATTCAAGACTAAATCCCTTTTGAACAGTTCTAATAGAACAAATGAACTATAATAACATAACTTCTTCAAAAACAACTTTTTTAGAGCCGAATTTTCCTTGCACAATAAGATAGTATGATCTAAATTTCATTTTATTCTGACAATTAACTCCACATATATTTGAAGTATACAATTATGACTTATATTAATTTGAATAAGCTATTGATATTGTTTTTTTCCATTTTGAACATTGTGTGATAAGTGGATTTATAATTAAATACTTTTAAACTAGTATATGGTCCCTTAAGACTTTGCAATCTCCAATTACAAGTTTTGAGCTTGAATAATTCGCAAACTATGGGAGGAAATTTGGAGGACTTTTATTATATGAAGAATCAGAATTTTAAAAGCTTCAGGGTGGGAGTATTACTATAATTAATAATTCATATTCTTTAATAATATTTCCTTACTGTTTTTTTAATATATATATATATTTAGAGTTGGCAATAACCTCTCATTTGATGAAAAATGCTTGAAGAATGTTGAGTAAAAAAAATTATATTCTTTAATGTTTGACTCGTTCACACTTTGTAAATGAGATCCATTTTCATGATGACAAATAAAATAAGCAAAAAAAAGACTGCACTAATAACGAAAAATATACAAATATATTTAGTAATTAGCTATACTAATTGAAAGGATTTATTATGTAATATTATAAGTATAGGCTTCCTTTAAGCTTTTAAAAGTTGTACCAGTTATATCTAACTGTGGCCAGAATGTTAAAAGCTATTAAAGTTGTTTTTTTCTCTGATGGTATATATAGTTTTCAGAAATGAGGTACTAAGGTAGGTGTTCCCCGAGATTGGTTCAAAATCAATATTATCTGTAATGTATAAAACATTACTTGTGTAATTAATTATATGAAACCTTAGTAATGTTTTTTCATGTGAACAATAAATAAGTTTTAGCATTTTGTAGGCATAAATATAAAATATTTTAAAATGAGATTTGAACATTATTAGATCTAGATTTTTGAAAAATTCCTTGGTTTTTGTTTAAATACAAGGTTCACCCATATTTAATGATTTATTTTTCTCTGAATTAAAAAATATAATAACTGCATTTTTTTTTTAATTAAAAAAAATTCAGTCAAAAAAAACTCCAGCAGGGCATTTTGGACTTAAATTTCTTGTTATGTTCCGCTTTGTTGAAATACTTTTGCGAAAGATACTTATAATATATATATAGATAGATAGATTGAATTAGCAAAGTACCATCAAAGCAAAATAAATTTTTCTAAATTTATGATTCTTAAAAATCTTTACTGTAGGTAATTGGTATCGGATTTCAACATGACCAAAATATGCATGAATGGAAAATTTTCAAAAATTAATATACTCTAATACAACTATATAATTCAGTGAATGTATAAATTGTTCTTTTGAGTAGGATTGTAATAACTTTTTAAGAATTGCAATTCCTTTCCTGGCTGCATATTTTAATAAATAAAATATTGTACATTTGAATTGAAGTATTGATTTATAAAATAGTTTATCAATGACATAAGATGCTTAATATTTCATGAGTGACTTAATCATAGAATTCAAATACTTGTTTCCTCTTCTCTCTTAGAATGTATTCTATTTTCCTTGGATTATTTTTAACAAAGTCTTTTTATTTATATATATAGGAAGCAGAAGAAAGAGAAAAAGTAACAGAGGATTTGCCCCCAGTTAGTATTTTTTAAATGCTTTAGAAAAATTTCATCTTGGTAAATTCTAACTAAATAATTTAAGTGTTCTATCTTTATCAAAATGATTTAAGTGGTTTTTGTTGTCTAGGTTCCAGGTGAAGTGAATAAAGAGGTTGCTCTTCCGGGACTGAAAACTCCTCAAACAATACAGACTGTGAGATTTGATTTTGAATATTTATCTTAATTTCATAAAAAAGATATTGCCATTTTATTATTGATGTTTTCAATTAGAATATAAAAGATGCAGTTTACAAGGTTTGTCCTATAAATATATATGGACTGAAGTCATTAAGAGAAATTAATTGATGATAAATGTACAGCAAGTTATTTTTTAAAATATGACTTGCTTGTATCAATATACTACTTCCAGTGCTTTTTCATGATTTCATACATATCCTGGAAGTCGCCAACCACAAGGCTGTTCAGGCACTCCATCAAAGCTGCTTGAACTGCATCAGTAGTCCCAAAATATCCTTCCAAGCTTTTTTTTTTATCCCAGGGAATGAAAAGAAGTCGAAGAGAGCTAGATCTGGAAGAAAAAGTTGCAAGAACAGCATTATAATGTTGTATTTGGTTAATACGTAGCTCACAATTCATGACGTGATATGGGAAACATTGTCATGATGAAGCATTCAGGTATCAGTGATTTCTTTCAAATGCAGTTGACCTTAACCCTCTAACATTCAAGTGCTTCTGCATAAAATTTTCGTTTCAGTTTGTGGAACAAACTCCTGGAGGATTATATCTTTTACATCAAAGATTATTAGAGCATCAATGTCTTCCCTTTCATCTTTGAGTTTTTTTTGTACCTCTTAAAACCAATATGTTCTGGACATGAATGAGCCTGACAGATCATATCAAAAGTCTTCATGACAGATTTATGTTGTTTAACACAACATTGCTCCAAAGTTTGCAGTATCTTCTCTCTTGACCCAAGAGTTAAACATTCTTTCATTTTGAACAAGATCTACACCACTCCAAAGACTGAGACAACTGATTTAAATAAGGTGTTTAAATTCAGTTTAACACAAATGTTAAATTACATTTTTATAAAATAAAAATAAAAAAATTTCTGTGATGGTGGATAAATGATGCTTTCATACTTTGGATCATTTAGATTGTCACTTGCCAAGGTAGTCATAAAATATAATCATTACAATTTAAATGACACTCTTATGGAATATAACTTTAAAATTTTTTTCTCTCAAAAGATGTAGGCAAATGAAAACGACCTTTGAAACCTAACAAAGCTATAATATTAAAAATAAGACTAAGTGAAAGCCAGATATAAAGGTTTTGTGTGTTTCCAATAATCCAATTAAAAAATTCCTTCATACAACTAAATGAGTTGCTAGTTCAAAATTTGGATGTCTTTGAAAAAAAATGTAGGTATTTTGTTTATCATAGAAAGTTCAAATTTTTGATAATAGGACAATAAATCACTACATAAACTAAATAAATTATCTATTATCTTTATTTTCTGGAAGTAAATAAACATATCTTTATGGATTTTCTACATTTCTGCTGATTTGATTATTGTAATGTAGAATATTCAAAAATATCAAATTTTTCAGTAAAGAGTTTTTTATAAAAAGAAATTTTGAGCCTCCTGTAAATCTATTTTGATAAACTAACCTTATAATGTCTGTGGTATATCCACATTCCTGGTTTCTATTACTTGATTCGACCTTCTTTAAAGTTCTGTTTTTCCATCTGCCAACACCGACACTCATGATATGTTCTGGCGTTTCTCTCCATCTCACAACTCCCATCTTTTTCTTATCAAACTCATAAATAGCACAATGTTTTCAACATCTGGACTGCCTGAGCCACATGTGACCTCCAAGATGTCAACAGGTGTTGAGATTGTAAATATTTCGTCAGGCTGTGATGGGGTTAGGGAGATTCGCAGACAAGAAGCCGATGGCCCACAAAGAGCATCAGTCCCTGTACGATTTCCACTCAAGAAGGTTGTCTTGGTTTCTCCTGTCACAAAATTCTGTAAATAGCTATTCATAACCACATTAAATACTTTAAAACAGTATTTTTCCTTGTTCTTATAATATCTCAAATTATCTTCAAATGGTACAACTTTAAAAGATTGTTCCATTTATCAGTGTGACTTTGATGTGTGAATCAATTAAACATTGAAATGTATAACTAACAGTTATGTTTAGTACATTGATTTTTAGCCGATTGCAGAAAGTTTTGTTCTTACAATAATTGAAAGGATAAACTTGCACTGTTTTACAATTTTCAGAATTACATAATTTCCTTCAGCATAAAATGCAACTTAATGTGGAGTTTGTTCATGGATTATTATTTTCTAATATGGTTAAGCATCAATTGTATTTGTAAATGTGAAGTGTGTATTAATTTACAACCTCCTTCAAATGAATAACTAACCTATGATTTTATAAAGTTTTTTTTTATTTATTTATTTAAGGATGAAAACAAATAATTATCTTTCTTATCCATGTTAACATTTTGCTCATTTGTATTTTAATATGAAATATACTTTATTTATGAAATTTTATTTAGTAAAAATGCATAGATTTACATAATTATTACTCCACATTAAAATTGAGCTTTCTTCAAGTAAATCGTTGTCTTATTATATAAGTTATCTTAAAATTTTGAATAATGTATTAAATATAAAATTTTTTTAGTATCTTCTGTTGTAAAAATATTCAAGGCTATAATAACTTTTTAACTCTTGCTTCCTCGAAATATATCAACTATTTATTTAAAAATCATGTTTTATTTATATTTTGTCAAATATTACATATTTTTCAATGTCAAAAGTATTTAATTTTAAATTTTAGGTGGACCAGATAATTGAAGCATTAGAGCTTTATAAAACTGAAGTTAAACTACTTGAAGAATATAAATTAAGTTGTGAAAAAACTGATACAAAGGTTTGAGAACAAATATTTTTACATTGAATTATTGTTTTAACTTTTTAATTTGTGACAATTGTTGATAAAAATTAACTTAATATTCTCCATAGTTACCTCCACTTCCTGTGCATCCATTATTTACAGCATATCAAGCAGACTCTCCTATAGAATATATGAGGAAAGTTGTACTCCGAATAAAGCCAAGGTAAATCTTCATTTTAAGCATAAGTTGGAATTGGTACTTCTTGAAATTCCCGAAGTTCTGAGTACTTCTTTTATGTTAAATTATATTAAATTTTTTATTTAAAAAAATTGTAATTTTGAACTCATTTGTAAAGGTATTGTTAAATTGAATATCTATCTTACATGAATTATTCTTCCATTTTTAAAACAACTAAATTGTTTAAAATTATTCATTTAATAAGTAAAATGCCCAGAGCAATAAGTTTTACAGCATGAAAAAAATTGCAATTATTCTTTTAAATGGGATAGAAACCATAAAATGAATATTATTTAAGAACTTTTAACATGTATATTGAAAAATATGCCTTAAAGAAGATATTTATTTCATTCTCTAAAAACTGATAGATAACTGACGGACTATAGACAATGGGGATAGACCTGAAAATACCTAATGAAATTCTTTCCAAAATATGTAAATAATTTAAAGATGATACATCTAGGTGACTATGTCATATACTGTAATGAACTACAGAAGCTTCTTGGAACCTTTTAGTAGCAGGAATGTATTATGTATTAATTTCCTGTGAATGAGGTAGAAAACTAAAGATTTGTTTATCATTAGCTCTAGCTGCAAAAAGGATCCCATTACAGTGATGCAGTTTATCATGATTGAAGTTGAATGTTTTTAGTCTCAGTATTTGTTTAGTGATTTTGGATGTATGAAATGGAAGTATCCAAACACTCTGTGGTTCTAATGAAAAAATTGATTTAAAGATAGTGAATTCCTGGTTTGTGAGGGCATCATTTTTATATTACACATGACGTGATTATTGGATCACAAGCGCAAATCTGGGGTAAATGAAAATTTCATCTAATACATTTTTCCATTTAATGAATAAGGTGGGATGAATTATAATTGTTTTATAAATCTATAAATAAAAAATATTTTCCTTATGTTTAATTTTGCATTATAAAAATAAAGTTTTATATCTTTTAAAATTATTCATTACCAAAAATTGTAAGATTTGATAATATTTTTTACAAACAAAATATAATGTTCCTATCAAATTTTATCTTTTAGAATAATACAAAATAGTCTTTTTCATGAATTTTTCATGCTGATGATTTTAATTGAAATGTCATTAAAAAATGTGCATTTTGTTACTTGTACCAATTTCAAATCTAATACAAGATATATAAATTAATAAAAATATTGCCAAGCAAATGAACTTTAGTTACACTTATTAAACATATACTAATGTGTGATATTAGTTATAAACTTTTCAGCTTAAAACTATTAAATTTCTTTTACAGTGAATTGGAAGGAGCACTCGTATATTTACCTTTTAATTATGTTTTAGACTTTTTGAAAGTAATGTCTGAATTTGCAGAGTTAGGTTGGGAAACAGAATTTAATGAAAAATGTGCAACATTTTTGATTAAGTAAGTTCATACTTGAAATGTACATATATTTATTATTATATAAAAAATTTACCTTTTAAAGATACATATGTAATTAATAAATGTTAGATTTTAAAATTATATATATAGATATAAATCACATGATATAAAAAATTCTGCTTTATTTGTGTTTAAACACTTTTATGAGTTTGCATTTATTATAGATAATTACTATTGCATATTTATCCTTTCATGTCTCTTCGAATGTTTCTAACATTAAATGAAATTTGCTTACAATGATTAGGGAAATATTTAGTAATTTCAGATAAGAAATTTATATATGAAGCAGTAATGAAATTAGCTTATGTACCATTTGACTGAAAATTAAAATTACCTAACAATTCTTTTCTTTTTATTAGGATTCATTTAGGTGGACTTTTAACTGCTCACAATATCCGTCCAGTTTTAATGAAATTAAGAGAAAAGTTATTTCAACAAATGTATCATATAAGAGTAAGTATTTTAAAAAGTTGTTTAAATAAAATATTAAATTTATTTCTGCACAAAATGTTTTAACATTTCTTGATAACATCTTCAATGTGTTTGGTTTTTAAAAACATTTATAAAAATTCAATATCTTGTTCAGCTTACATTGATATTGCCATTTTATAAAGATAGGCTAAACAGTTGAAAGCTTTTTTTCCCCCTTAAAAAATTGCTATCCGTCTTTTATATAATTTATTTTTACTTTTAGGATATGGTAGGTTTTACAAAAGTGGTGACAAATCTCCATCAGCGAACAATTGAATCAAGGGAAGAAATTTCTATATTCACCGATCTAATGAAGAAGCGAAAGAAAAAGAAAAAAATACAGATGCCTATTTCATCATTTGTTTAATGTATTTTATTGGTATATTTTACTTTTTGAATTTATTTTTAATAAAGTATATTGTTAATTTTATGTTTGTAATAATATATTTTTGAAGTTTTAGAAATCTTTTTGATGGAAAAAAGGCTTCTTCCTTTAAATTCAGTATTCTAATTACTCTTCAGTTATTATATTTAAAGGTTATTAGCTGTTAAAGTATCTATTATTTTACAAATAAGATTTTAAAATGTCATTTACATGCAAAATAAGAGTTCTGTATGCACATTTCTCAAATATGCTTAAAGGTTAAACATTAAAAGATGTTAAATGTAATATTTTGTTTTGCAGTAAACATAGTGATATGCAAGAATAAATTTGTGTGAGAAGTGGTTAATTATTAAAATTTACTGGGTGATAATAAAAGCTGAATTTCGGTGGATAAAAAATATTAGAAAGAAACAAATGAGTAAAATCAATTTTTCTGCTCATTTCGAATTTTTTGTTTTGTTTTATACCTTATAATCTGATTCAAGCAATCTTATTATCTTGTAAAGAATTAGTTAAAAGAACATATCAAACTAAATCTTAGCAGTTACTTAGAAGGTAGTTTCAAAAATTTAGACTATAGGGGTTTGAATTAAGTTTACTAAATATTAAGTAGTTTCTTTTTATAAAAATGTAAAAATTTTGAAGATGAGTGAAGGTGGCTAAACTACTAATGGCTAGGCTACTTTCACTTTGAATCAATCAAATAACTTTACATAGCACAAAAAATACAAGTCTTTAATTAAATATTATTAAAAACAGAAGCCATTTAATACAGACTTGGCTTTAAATTTTCTATCTACCAAAAGAAGCATGCAAGTTAATAAACTATGTTATAATAATATGAAAACTGAATGAAACGTCAAATAAATTTGAAGAGTGTGCTTAAGAGTAGTGTTTCTTCTTGCCACCACAATGGTGCTCCAGGAAGTTTAGATTTTATTGTCAGACTACTTTTTTAGTCGGAGAAAGCTTACATTTTCAATAATACAAATGTACCCATTATTTCCATTCATATCATCTTATTATCAAGGAACATTTAAAAATTTATAGGGAGAAAATTAATATATTTGCTTTTATTTGTATGATATGGTGAGGACAATGGGTCAGTAAAGTTAAAATGCAGTTTTATTAATCTTGAAGTTAATTTTTTATTTATTTATTTTGGAAGAGTGTATTCTTTCTTCTCTCACTCTAATGTAATTTTTATCTCAAAATCCGAGATGAAACCAATTCTTTATTATAGCATAAATTTAATTTTAACATCTAAAAATTATATAATTTTTTTTTTTACATTTTTGTTATGTATTTTTTACAGTTTAAAAATGGAGTCAAATATTTACACACACAATTATATCAATATACAGGGCTGCTTAAAAAAAAGAAGATCCAAATTTTGAAATCAAAAGTTGAGAAGTCGCAATGGTTTTAAACAAATTAAAAATAACAAATGTTCAATGTGACCATCACTAAATGACAGACCTAAGTTGGCTCTAGGTGATAAATTAAACCACAACTAAACTTAAAGCTGAGTAAAACAGCACTAATATTTAAAATTGCATTTATTTACATTTACAAAGAATGCAATCATCAAACTTGCCAGTTATTACCAGCTGATTAACTAACATCATCAGGATATAATCAAAATAGGAATCAGCATTGTCTGTGATACAAATATACATTAGGAATCTGTATTTGATCCAGTCAGATTGATAGTTAAAAATCAGCAGCCAATCACAAAAATACGCTATGTAATTAGGCAACAGAAAATATCGAATGCAGATTCCTCATTGCCAGGCATCATATCAATGACAAATAAACCAAAAGCATTACCAATTGAGATTTATTCCATTCAACTCGTGATGTGATAACACTAATTACATGAATATTCAGTAATTGATTGGTCATAGAGCAGATGATGGCCTCTAGTTTTTTTGTTTTCCTTTTCTTTGGAGCTACTTAAATGATAAATATTTTTTCTCACCACTACCAGCAAACATTGATGAATATGAAACATGAATGACTAGTCATTAAAACTGTTCAGTGTGGAAGTTCCATTTTCAACTGGTTACCATTCATATTTCTAGTAGTGGTCCAATTGAGTTTTTATAAGTTTTAAAGTGTTTTTAATTTAATTTGTCCAAAATGTTTGTAGTTTCTTCAGTTTAGTAATTGTAGCCCTTCAAAGTTGGGGTATTATTTTGTAAACACCTAGTATAACTATCTTAAATTTATAATATTGGTTAGAAAGAGGTTATCACAAAAATGACAAACTTTAGACATAGTTAATATTAGCAGATCAGTTACGAACAGTATCATTAATTCAGGTAAACAAACAAGTAATAGTAAATATAATAATATTTCAATGTTAATGATAAATAATTCAACTACTGTCATATGCCAAAGTCAACTTGCATCAATGTGCTTGCCATAACAGTTTGAAATTTTCTCACTTATTCCAGACATACAGTTTAGGAACCCTGGCAAGTAAATTATTAAAATAAAAAAATGCATGTGTTATTATTAGAAAACAGTGTGAATTTAAAGTTTTTTAAAATAGTAATTATATAAATTTATACAGCATGGGAAAAAAAATCTAATCTTTCTAAATCAAAAAATGAAATTCTTCAAATAATTAAATACAAAGTTTTAAAAATTCAGAAATGCATGTAAAAAAAGTTAGTATTATTGATATTACTTCCATTCAAATATGTGTCAACCAATTTTTGTCTTTTTTTCACATCTAGATCACAGTTAAATCTTGTTTGGCGCAGCATAGCCACAACTGGCTCTTACGCCAATATTCTTTGCATTCACTTACTCCATTCAAATATGTTAGTTCTACTAGAATTAGAATTTTTTTTATTACTTAAAATGTTTCTTCATATTTGATATTTCTTTAATACTCGCAAATGATTGATATCTATAAAGCCATATATCTCACTTTTTTCTTTTTAATTTAAAGATTTCACTGTGAGTTGTTTAGCAAAGCAATGTCTTTCACGAAATGAATGGAAAATGGGTCCATTTATTCTTAAAGAAAATAATTTTTTTATTGTATAATTCTTAACAGAAATAACATTTTGTTGAAACATATAACCCTATATTTTGGACTATTTGCATTGTATTAGAGAAAAACATAAACTCTTGTAAATCAAATTATGTCTGAAATAAGGTAAATAATTGAAATGTTCTCAAAATATTTCACAAAAATATAATTTCATGCTTTTAGAAAAGTTTTTTAAATATTAAGAATTTTCATTACAAGTACATTAAAAATGATGCAAAAATTCCAATGAATTTTTATTTACATTAAGATATATTTGAATTTGCATTGCTACAAAGTTAATAAGGAAAAAACAAAATTAAGTTGGGAAATAATATTAATTTTAACTTCCAATTAATTCTTTTACAAAACTTTCAATTTGATCTTCGTCTTTTACACCTGTGAAACTTTTCTGTGCCTGGCCATTTCGAAAACCAAGAACATGTGGTACTGCTTGTACCTATAAATTAAATGCAATAAGAAAATATACATAAATTATGTGCATGTATATATTTACCATTGCCAGCATATATATATATATGTAAATGATGGTAAAATTATCTCTTAAAAACCTTTTCAGAAGAAAATGAATATTACGAAAAAAAATGTAGAATATATCAAAGGTCTACCTAAAAATCATCAAAACAATTAAGAAAAAAATGAAATGTTATTTGATTGTATATATTTTTATAAAAGGTAAAACAAAAATGATACATTATAAAAGAGCATTTTTCAAGATTACAAAATCATATCAGATAATTATGAGATTTTTTAAAACAATTCTAAATTGCAATTAATAATTTGGATGTGATTAATGAACCAAATGTTGAAATTGCAATGGTAGTGTTACTAGGATTTGCATTAATAGTTGCCTCAATATCTGTGAGATATATGATATACTTTTTAACCATATGATGTTCTAAAGAAAAAAAATTCAAATTGTATTTATGCTATGTGCTCGATCAATAGCCTGTCATAAAAATATGAAGCTATGTATCTGATAAGATCATTCCAATGTTTATACAAAGTAATCAAAGTTCTTGCCGTTTTTAATGGCCAAAAAAAGAAAATAATTAACAGAAAATGTAACCCATTGATAGTCTCAAAATAATTGGCATCCAGCACCTTCTGCCAATGCGTCTCCAGCTGTGCAATCCCCTTGTGGTAAAACTTGGTTGGGAGAGGGACACAAAGAAGTCTGAATGCTTGGTCGCAAGTCTGCTTCATTGATGAAACATTTTCCATGAAGATGATTGTCCAGGGAATGGAGAGGTAGTAATCAGATGGCGCAAGGTCAGGTGAGAAAGGAGAATGGCACAAAGATACCCAACCAAGTCGCTGTATGGTGTCCCTGACTACTTGCACTATATGCAGTCTGGTATCATGAAGGAAGAGTATATCTTTGCAATTCACAAGTGCTGGCTCCTTTTGTTACAATGCCTGCTGCATACGTTCTAACTGCTGCGAGTACAAGTGCTCAATGACCGTTTGGCCGCTGTTGGTAGCATAGTGAACCACTTCATGATCTGTCCACCAGACACAAAGCATAATCTTGTGCTGTGATTGACGGTATCTTGGAGGGACAACCAATGTTTGGAAGTGTCATATAGGACCCACTTTTGTCACTGATAAGCACTCCATTGAATATGGATGCGTTATAGAGGCAAGAAAGCAACGACATACAGGCTGCCACTCGTTGTCTCTTGTGAACTTCCAACAACATGTGCGGAACCCACTTGCTCAGCCTGTACGTATTACAGGTGCATATGAAGTCTAACTGATACATAAAAAACGTTAAACTTTTTGCAAGTTCACCACACGTTAGACGACTATCCTCGATTGCGAGGTTCATCACGGAGAGACAAATTTACCAACTTGAATTTTTGAAACTGATGCCTTGCAGTACGTTCATTCACAGCACTATCCCCAAACACTTGACAAATTCTGCAGCTTGATCCATCTGCTGATAAGCTCCCTTTGAAGTTGTACAGCAAACAACTTTGAAAGAGATCTTTTGACACTTCCATTTGTCTTTGCTACTGTACGAGTTACGAATGATGAAAGTGTGGTGGACTTGCTTTTATAACTGATAATCCTCCTCTTGAATGACAGGTTTTTAAAACATGTGATACATTATTTGCATACCTATTCTCACTTCATTCAATAGTAAAGCAAAAATGGCAAGAACTTCATTGGTTACCTAGTAATAGTACCTTGATAAGTCAGACCCTGTTAACTTGGGTTGGTCTGTACAGAGATTTTTTTTTTTTTAATTCAAGAAATAATCTTCAAATTTCCATAATAACACTTATTTGTTTCATCCACATATTTTGAAAATTAATTTTCTTTACTGAAATCTTCTAACAGTCATGAATGTATGAAAAGAAAATGAGAGAATAGGAAATTTACATATATTGTGTGCAAAGACAATCAAACCTTTGATTGGCTCTAGTCTCAATTAATCACACTTATTGAGATTTTGCTGTGACAATATAAAATGCCATTATTACTTATTAGGAATGGTTGTGATACTGTACTTCAGGGATATTCAACCTTTTACATTTTTTTTGGAGAACTCTTTGAGCTTACCATTTTCTTGAAGGAAACTCATCAAAGAGTAGAAAAAATAGGATATCAAAGCTTTATCCTACTCAAATCTACAAAATTATTATTGCATCTTTATTTTATCACAATATAAACATCTTAATAAGATAATTAATGGTAAGGTATATATATAATTCTTATCAACTTACATCATGATTTAAAGCTATTTCTGAATTGTCATCAATATCTACTTTTGCTAAATGTACTTTATCAGAATGTTTTCCTACAATAGTTTCAAGCCTTGGTTCAAGGAGTTTACAAGGTCCACACCAGCTAAAAATAAATGTTTTAAATAATTTATTACATGTGAACAAAAGAAGATAAGTTATACCTTTACTTATATTTAGGCAACAAAATTCAATGGTTTATATAAATCAATGTTGAACACTTTTCAAGCATATCCTTCAGATAAGCAACTGCTTAAGAACAAAAGAAGTGTTAATATTTTTATTCATAAGAATAGTTATAAAGTAATACATCTCTATCAAAGTAAACTTCAACAAACTGTTAAAATAAAGTACTCAAAATTATCATTTGTTACTGGGATGTATTAATTAATGTTGTAATAAAGTTCAAAATTATATTAAATATGAAAATTTCTTTTATCCATTAAAATTCACACTTAAATATTTTTAAAAGAATAAATTATTTGTATTATAAAAAGGAAAATCTAGACTATCAAATTCTTTAGAGAAAAATGATCATCAAATATCTCTCACAGTTAAAATTTTTGTATAATTATTACACGGGGAAAGAGAATTAAGAAAGATACAAAAGCACTTCAGAAATGGAAATGTGCATTACATAAACATTGTAAATTTTAAAAATCATGTAAAAAGAAAAAAGATTTCATTTAGAATATTGCAATAAAAATATATTATTGTTGTTGAGAAAACTGTTAGTTCCTAAATTCCAGTCCATTTATTTAATTTGGCAAAGATTACAGATAGTTTTAAAAAGTTACTATTCTCCAAATTCCTGTGTTTAGGCCATCTTAATTTTAATGGATATATTTATGGAATAAGCAATTAAATTATAAAGCAATCTTAAGAGATATCAAATGTAACACTGAGCTAGTGATTTACAATAAACAGAAGTTTAATTGTTTTTATTGTAAAAAAGGTCTAGCAAGCATATGAAATCTTTTCAGTCTAGCAAGATTTTTTATATACAGTGAGGTTGGCATCGATTGGACTGTCCATAATAAGAGCTTTTGTGCTTCAAAAATTCTTAATTTTCCTGCTTTAAACACCTTTTTTTTCTCATTCTAACATTGTCCAATGCAAATGCTGTTTGATATCACAAATGCAGATCTTTCCTCACTTTGAATTTTGAGTACATGTGTTAAATCCTGTTAACATGAAAGTTGGTACAATTCCAACAAAACTTATAAAAATAATCATTAGGGAACATTTTTCCAGTTTAAAGAATATGATCAATTAGAATTTGCACACATACTAATTTCTCTCATTTTTAAAACTATTGTACTTTGAATTTATTAATTTTATCATTCTGATTTTTTTCCATATATATTACTTAAATTCTTCATTATTATAATTCAGATTTAAACCTGTTATAATTTTTATTATTCTATTTAGAATTGTATTTATATATCTTCAATTGCAATACCTTTTCTAAATCTCAAGACATCATGACAACAGAGAGAGATTATGATTTTTCTAATGGAAGGAAAGTTTTGGATTGAGAAGAAATTGCTTTTCTTCATACCTTTATTTACACTTAGATCAGTACGGTTTTTTCAAAAAATTTCGAACAAAAAGTCCAACTAGTGAAATTTGAAATGTTATTATCCCCATAAAATTTGTTGCAAAGAAATTTCTGTTAGATGGATATTCTTCAATATGCTGGAATTATTCCAATAATGATTTGAGGTACAAAAATTAAAGGAATGGTTGAATCAAAATTTCGAAAGTATAATAGTGTGATCCAAAAGAATTAAGTGAGTTTAGATTATACCAAAGCATGTCCAATTGTGATATATAAGCAAGAAAGATGGAAGAAAAAGTTATTGACAAGGAGTGTCAAAAATAAAGGATTCCTATGGTCTACAGGAGGGACAGCAGATTTTTTTAAAAAATAAATATGTATAAGATATGCTGTTTTTAAGTGTTGTTCACGATAGGTCTAAATAATCAAAAATTAGATCGAATCTGAAAGAGTTATCTATTCAGACTACTGGAAAGTCTATATATCTAAGGGTCTCAGACACGTTACGAGCTTAACTAACACTGTTAACAAGTTCTTATTATACAGATTCAAAGATAAATTGCCATACAAATACAATTAAAAATAAATGATAATGTTAAAGTTCATTCCTATTTCACAATTGACAAGTATACCTGTACTAATTCTTTCAGGGAATAACTAAATAATTGCATAATAATGATTACAGTTTAGAATAATTCAATCTAATTGGGAGGGATAAAAGTTTTATTTTACTTTATTTCAATTTTGAAGAAGTATTTGAGCCCAGCCTACAACATAGGTGTTATTTGATCTACATCTTTTTTTCCATCTCACTATAACAACTCATTTTTCATACCATACATTTTAAGAGAAGTGCTAGCAGCGTCACCTGCCATAGACTGAACAATATTTAATCTGGTTTTATTTCTTTAGAAAATCATGCAAACCACAAAGATTTAATTACTTTAATCAGTTCCTGGAAATTATAAGGGAACCAAATCAAAAACTTTAAAAAAAGAATTTTTATTATTTTCATAAATTATTATTACATACTTTACTTTTGAATAGGTAATTTCCTTTTCATACTTCTGGTGTTTTTTAAAAAGTAATAATTGCATTCTCCCTTCCCCCAATTTCAAATTGTTTCTTAAAAAGATATTTTTAAAACATTTTTCTTCAATATGTTGATATTTTCCATCTACACTTAATGGTATGCATTTATGTGTTTATATTTAACTTATTTTCATATTACTGTGGTTTCCAAAATGGAGTAAACACCACTCACTTTACATTTTAAAAGAATTGAACAATATCTATTTAATATCTACAGAATCAATAAAATGCATAAAAAGAAATTTAGAGGGTTAAAAAACAAAACGAGGCATTGTTAACATCTTTATTGCCATAATTTTGATGAAGTTAGATTTCTGTAACATAAGATTCGAGTATATTTCTCGCATCACATTCCTTAAATTAAATATATATATATATTATAGCGTGTTCTTTTACATTTAGAAACCTTTCAAATAATGTTAACTGATTTTAAAAGGTATGTGTTGTTTTGCTTGATATTTTAGCCCATTCTTCTTGTATGCTATTTTTCTGTGTTCATTACTCGTATACTTTCGAACAGCTTTTTTTTTCAACCGAGATCCCAAGTTCTCAAACAAAATGTAATCAAAAGATTGATATGGAATATGCAATTTCATTTTGCTACTGTACAACCATAACTAAATAGTTTTATTTGTATGTTTTGAGTTTGTTATCTCGTTGAAACATACACTCTGTGGCCTTTAACTTAATTTCTGGATACTGTTTCAAATTATTCTTTAGTACATTCAAGTATTTCATTTCATACATGACTACCATTAATAAAAACTGATTTTCCCAAACCTTTAATAGTCATACAACAACCCCATACAAGAACCAAACTACCACTATGCCTAACAGTGAGAATGGTATATGGAGGAAGTAGTTCAGTTTCACTACTGCCAAACATACCATTATAAAGCAGTGGAAAATAGAGTAGCCACATTCAGCAAAATATCACTAACAGAATTTCATTGCCAAAGGAGGTAGGGCTAAATAGCATTCCAACCTTAAGTTACTTCTTGGAGTAATCTACGAACTGTTTCTGCAGAAAAACGACTTATTGCTACAGTAGCAGGCGAGGCAATTTTTACAGCACTCGCCTTAGGATTCTTTTTATTCCTCTTCCAGATTTGCAATTCTCATAATTTTCTATTTTTGGATAATTTTTTGTACACATCCATGACTGTGTTGAACTTTCCTAGTGATATCACACAAAGATTTAATTTCTCCACAAATTCGAATGACAATTTTCAGAATTTCAATATTAGTATCAGTACTGGAGCTCATTTTCCAATTATTTATTTTTTTTTTCCTTTTAAGAAATCAAATATTGGTATCTTGCTGAAACAAAGTAGTTATAATGATTTATCACAAAAATAACCATAGCAAAATCACAATTTTTATAGAGTAACACTCAATTTTATAACACTGAAATTCGGAGCTTTTGTATAAAATTTCTAATTATCAATTCTTCAGCTGTGTCTTGGTTCAACATACTTTGTAATGTGCATTTTATTATTTCTATAAATGTTAAACTTCAATGAGACTTGTTTCAAAGTAAAAGAGTATGCATAGTTTTGGAAGCCAATCTATCTATATCAAAATCTTATATATTAGTTTTACCTTTCTCAAATAAGTATAAAAAATTGAGTAGAAAAATGATATATGGAGCAAATATATATATGCTCCCATTTCTTTACTGATTTTTTTATTTATTTAAAAAAGGTAAAACTAAATAAAATTTTGATAGAGCTACAGTATTAATTCTTTTTGATTTAGTGAATTTTTTTAGGATGATCAGGTGACGCATTCTTAGTGAAAAGTAATGATCTTTTCCTTGACAAACAAAATTATCACCAAATAATTTGGCAATTTTTAGATTTAATTTATATATTCAATCTGTTTGCTAAATAAGCTAATGCAATATGTGCACGGATAAGCAACATTATTTTTTGTGGGAAGGACAATGGGACTTTTTATGCTAAATTCCTCACATGTTAAGTTTAAGAAAAATATTAACTTGACAACATCTTATTTACATTCTATTTGGATGAAAAGCTGCCAAGTTGCATACACATGGAAGTTAAATTCACTTGATAGGTACAATATTTTGGACTTTGCAATTGACATGTACATAATTTGGCAAGAAAAACCTCACTGCATAAAAAAAAAGGGTTCTAATCGGGAATAGGGTGTCCCCTAGGAGATTGGTGACTCCCTAGATAGGTTGCCAAACGTGCGTGACTTAAGAGTTACTATGACCTAAGTCGTCAATTATCGCTCCCAAAAGTCGCCAATCGCCTAGGAGACACCCTATTTGAACCAAAAAAAAAAAAAAAGATGCAAATCTAGGCAAAACATACACTCCAATTTTTAATGTATTTTTCTTTACAGATGAATTATTGAATAATTATTTTTTATTTTAGATGTGAAATGCCTAATGATAATCATAAAACAAAATTTTCAAATCTATTTTGATTTTTTTTTCTTAATTCAAGAATCAAAGAATGTGAAAAAAACGATACGCTTATTCAAGTTCAAGGGTAAAAATGCGCACCTAGCCTGAAAATCGACAATAACTGGTAATTCACTCTTCAAAACTTTATCTTCAAAATCTTTTTCATCCTGTATTTTGAAGATTTTTCTATTGACAGAAGAAACAGTCAAGGATCTCACTTTCATTCGTGAACAAGCGCCTGGATTCTTCAACAAATTTTTAGAAAAACGAAAGCATATATTTGCCATTTTAAAACTGCTAATTAGTATATAAAGCTCTTGAACTTAACTCGCGACAATTTCGAATTTCTGAAACTAAAAAAAATGGTTCAATTCAGTTCAGTTCAAGTGGTCTTGACTCTGAAGTTTAGGGTCTTGTCTTTGACCGAGATGAAATGTATTTTTAAAGAAAATGCGTACTTTTCCCTAGAAGGCAGTATAAATATAATATTACATAGTTTCATTAATGCAATACATTTTTAACGTTATATTTATTACTGATATTCATTCCTTTGCATTGCTTGAATGTTTACTGCTACGAGTACTATTGACGATTACCTCAATTTTTGAACCTCGGTCAAAAATCGAAAGGAGATTTCCCTCTTTCATATCCTTCTACGGAAGGAGTTGGAACCTCGAGGGATTTAATGTAAATCATCTCCTTCACCTGGTGGGGTTTTAGTAGCATCAAGACTCGAACCCCAATTCTACGGAACACTGTCGGTCGCGAACTCGTGACCATGACCACTAGGCTACTGCGGTGATATGACAAATATGTACAAGAGGAACAATTTGGAATGCAGAGAGACTTACTGCTTTTCAATTTATATATCTTTGGATTTTTAAATGTTCTGGAAAAAATTTTGTAACAAAATTTTTTGATATCGATACGTACTTCATTAAATTCAAGTGCTATTGAAAAAAAAAATGAAAATGAAAAATAGGCTTTTAATTAAGTGGTGTAATTACCAGTTTTTTTTTAAATGAAAAGTTAAGGTGAAATATCTAATAATAATTTATATCGAATTTTACCGAAATCAAATTCAGCATTTATAATTTGAAATGAAAAGAGAAAAACCTATATATATCTCAAAATCAAAAATGTGACATTTTTTTTAAACAACTTAAATCCGTTTTCCAGGAGAATGTATTTCTGTCTGATGACGAATATATTAAATTCACAGAAGAAATAGTCCAAATAGGGATGTCTTAAGTCTTTTTGAGGCCCTGGGCATTTATGAAAAAATAAGGCCTCACCTGCAACCCTTTAATCTAATTTGGTATACATACATGTAAAGTTCAATAAAAGCAATCCGTAGTAAAATTAGATTTCATATGAATATTCGATTTTCTCCATTTAAATTCGAAAAATCATTCACTAGGTCTTCAAAATCAATTGTTAATAATATTTTTTTCAATACTCATCAAGCTTAAATTATTGAAAAGGAATTGAGTCATACAAGTTCTCAATTCATTTTTGATCAGTTTTAGTAGAAAATAAACGCTCACCACTCGTGTTAATAATCATCATTGATAAGAAAATTCTCATTATTATTTCAATATTGAGAAACACTGTGAATAGTCTTTCATTATACATGTATATATAGAGTGTGTTGATCCCAATTCCAGTCCTCTCATCCAACAACTGTGCTTCATTTTCATCTGCATTTAGTAAAAAATTATATTTTTTATTTATCTTTCTTTTTTTTCCCCTTTTCTTTTTCTTCAGCTCTTCGCCACCAGTGATCATATATAATATGACCTGAAATGTTGACATTCCAAGTTCAGTTCCTCTCCATTAATGTCTTTATCGTAAAATTTTGATATTTTCTTGCATGCTATTTTAATTTCTGTCACATCCAAATTAGAAGTATTCTTAAAAAATCCAAACATTTCAAAAAGCTCCTCATATCTTACAACGTTTTTATCAATTTCATTTGGTGTGTGTGAGTCATTAAATTTTCGATCGTTAATTTAACCAACTTCCCATCAAGCTAGAGTTTTGAAATTTTTGGAATCGTTCTTAATCGCCTAACAATGCGATATTTAGACATTTGTGACAAGTTTTAACTAATATTTCAATAATTTTAATAAGTCAAAATATTCTTTCCCCACGGCGCTTTTAGGATTGAGGAAAAAATTTCTTCCCCCCCCTCTGAGAACACCGGGAATTCCACATACGCCACATGGGTATCGTAAAACTCACAATGGGGAGATAGTAAGGGTTGCTGACTTTCAGTCAGTAATCATTCGCAAGAAAGAAAGATTCCAATATTTGGAGCCGTATCCTATCACAATAATTTGTTCTGAATTCTGGTTACCATTTTTGTAACAGAATGACTTACAAACTTTCAAATGCATGTTTTGATTTTATGAGTATTATGAATTTTTTAATACGTTCACAAATGTCTCTTTTTAAGTAAATTTTAAAGTTAAAAATTATTATGTATTTCACTTGGTGTGTGTGTCATCAATTTTTTGATCGTTAATTTAACCAACTTTCCATCAAGCTAGAGCTCTGAAATTTTGGGAACCGTTCTTACTTGCCTAACAATGCAATATTTAAATATTTGTGACCGGTTTTAACTAATATTTCTATAATTTTCTTTAATAAACTTAGCCACCATATAAAAACGTTGTTTTTAAAAACGTTGGTTTTTATTTTACTATGTGTTTGTATATTACAAATTAGAGAGTCGATTATTGGTAAGAACGTTTATATTTTAAATTTCTGGCTTTGGCTATTTTCAAACGTTGTGTTGCTGTTTCTATTTCCTTGAAGGAAAGTTACCCTAACACTGTGTTGCCTTACACGCTTTTGAACACTTTGATACTCCTTTATACCACGTATTATGGCTTTTGACTCATAATAGTAAAAAGATTCTCTTTTGGTTTTATATATATCATTAACGATTTTAAGAATTTTATACCTTTTGACAAATCCATATTTTTACTCTGGATAAATATATTTGTTTTTTCAATACTTTTCGAAATTGTCATTTCAAAGGATCACAATAATTTGTTCTGAATTCTGGTTACCATTTTTGTAACAGAATGACTTTTTAGTAGGAAGTTTAAAAAAGTAAGGATAGTAAGGATAGTTTAAAAAAGTAGTTTCTAATTCATTCAACTTAGTTCCCGCAGCAGCATTTTTATTAATAAATTTGATATATCTCGCTTCAGAAATAAAACTAATATTTCTCCTGATTCTCGGCAAACGTTGTAAATAGAAATATTTAAAATAGAAGTAACTGTCTTCAACCAGTCATGTCCGGGAATAACATTTGACGCTTAAAATTATTCTGATCATGATCTTATTGAGGTCGAGTAGGGAACGAGACGAGACGAGGCCCTGGTCCAGTTGGCCCATGCCTTAAGACGTCCCTGAGTCCAAAACTACCTAGACACTCACAATAATTGTAATTTTAATTCCCCACTCACTTCCCTTCTACAAATAACTTTATCGAATATATATCAAAAAATTAAGCAAATGAAAAGCCTCCGAGGAAGATGGTATTCACTACCAAGCATTCAAGTTATTCTCCCTCTCCCAATGCTCTCGCCCATTTAACTAAAATCTTCAATAAATGCCTCACATTTCCTACAAAAACGGAGACACACTACTGTCATCCTTTCCCCCAATTTCGGCCAAAACCATACCACTCCCTCTAATTTTTGCCCCATAAGTTTTATTAATTCCATGTCAAAAATCTTCGAACGAGTCCTCCTAAATAGATTACTCAACCACACCGTATCTAATAATATTTTGCCCAATTCTCAATATGGCTTCAGATCCCACCATAACACCGTTTACCAACTTCTTCGGGGTGTGAAAACCATAACTGAAGGATTCAACTGTAAACAAATCTCTAGGGTATTTTCCTGGACATTCAAAATACATTCGACTATCTCTGGTACGATAGATTAATTTACAAACTCATTAAATTTAACTTTCTCCCTACTTAATTATCATAGTCAATAACTGCCTCAAAAACAGAACCTGTTAAGTTAGACTTGATAAAAAAAAACTGTCCGTAATTTGCAATATTCAGATTGGAACCCCTCAAGGGTCCGTCATATCTCCCTTAATTTATTCTTTGTACACATATGACTTCCCTCGGAGTGCTTACAATAGTCTTTGTCTCTTTGCGGATGATGCAGAAATCCTCACACAAAATAAAATGCCCACTAAAGTTATCAATAAATTATAATGGCATTTCAATAAAATTCAGAAATGGATGACCCTTTGACGGATTGCTACAAACACTTACAAAACGAAACTATGTATTATTTTTAGAAAAAGGCATGTCCCCTTCCTGACACTCGATTCTTTAAGTCCGATATTTTATGGGACGTTGAGGTCAAGTATCTCGGGGGTATCCTGGTCTCCAAATTAACACATATAATTCAATATTGATAAAAGCTGGGCAAAAATACATAACTGCTTCCCACTAATAGGTAAACACTCCGTACTCACACTCCCCAATAAAATTCTGCTCTACAAACAAATAATCAGACTAATTCTATTATACGCTTATCCAATGTGGAGCCAAGCAATTCCCACGCACATTTAAAAAGTTAAAACTCTGCGAAGCAATTTACTAAGAATAATAACTAACCCTTCTTGGTATGTCAGAAATTCTATCATACACAAGGTTTTTCAAATCACTCAAAGTAATAGCCACATCAGTTAACTATCCAGACGCTTCTTTTTCAAATTTATCAATCATACTAATCTACTAATTAGAGCCCAGCTTTTATTTGCACATAATAAAGGAAACCATCCATTATCATATCAAACTTGCAATAATGATTTCTACCTCATTCCCTCATATCCATAGGCATTTCAACTGAAACTTTTTTTGTTTATCGTAACCCAACTGTAATTACCCCCTCGCTTGAAAAAATTCTCCCCCTCCCTCCCCAATCTGTTCAGCCACTTAATTTTCTAGAGCAATTCCTTCTCCCAAAAATCAAGCTGAGATATGTTATATATATATATATATATATATATATATATATATATATAATGGAGGTTGGCGTCGGTATATTGTCAAGAACCACACTCATTTTAGAACTAAATATGATTTATTTACGTATGAAAAATTAAAGAAAAAGAAGGAAACGCGTGCTTACACCTCGAGATCTAACCATCTAATCCAAGTTGAAGGTGGCGCTGCTGTGGTGCAATGGGACAATTCCCACAATCGGCCATCCGACAATATCACCTGACCTCAGGTGAGCCAGTAAATGTATAATTAAAACAATAATATATATGCATACAATATTAAGAGAATTGAAAATTAAGAACATACTTACTTAAAAGTTGATTAATCTATGGTTGAATATTAACAATTAGGAAAATTCAAAAAATTTAAGCAACTTCACAATATCTGAAAAATTAAAAAGAAAAATTAATACACTAAAAAAACACAAAATAATGAAAAAAAAATGAAATTCACTCTCTAATATAAAAAAGATAATAAGGAAAAATAATAATGTATTTCAAAGTTCGAAAGAAAATGTCATTTCATTAGTTTATCAGGTAATAGCGTCATTAGTCCAATGCTTGAGATGCACACGTACTAGTTTTCACTGGTCCTTCAAAAAAGACACACTCATGAACATAAGTGTCGGTCGGTTTGAATTTCGTTATCTTGTATGGACCTAAATATTTGGGTTTCAGTTTGAGTCCTGGCCCCATTTGAGAACGTTTGAATGCGACAAGATCATGAAGCTTGAAAATAGTTGCTGGTTTTCGCCGGAGGTTGTAACTTCTTTTTTTTTCATCTTGAACTTTCAGGATTTGTTGTTTAGCTTGTTTCCTTAACTCATCACGGTTGTTGACGAAATCAGCTTGGAATTCTTCATTTTAGTACCAAAAAGTAATTCGAGGGGAGTTGTTTGAATGTTTCGTTGGAATGTTGAATTTATAACTCTTTGGACTTCTTTGACGTGCATATACCATTTTTCTGGATTGTCTGTGGAAAGTTTAGATATAACTGTTTCGATTGTAGAATTTAAACGCTCTACTTGTCCATTTGCTCTAGGTAATCCTGTGGTGATTGGGAAATGTTCGATTTTTTTGGTACTGCAATAATCTTGAAACTGTTTAGAAGTGAATGCGGTACTACGATCAGAAATAATTCGAGATAGATTGCCAAATATGTATTTTTGATTTTCTAATTTTGCAATAACTTCTGCAGCATCAGTTGACTTCGTTGGGTAAAGCCATACGAATTTTGTGAAGGAGTCAATGACGGCAAAAATATGTTTATAATTCTTGTTTGTAGTATGGAATGGGCCTAAATGGTCAACATGATAAGTGTGTAGAGGAATGGCTTCTTTTTCGATGGGATGTAGTAGACCATCTTGTTTGCCATGTTTGCGATTAACCAAAATACATGGAACACAATTTTGAATTAAACAGTCTATTTTTTCTTTAACTTTAGGGATATAGAATTGATGCTTGAGTGTTTCTTCTGTTCTTTTAGAAGTATAGTGTCCACGCTTGTGATAGCTGCGAATAATGTCATTCTGCATATTTTAGGAACAACGAGTTGTTATTCACCACCTACAAACTGGTAGAGTATATCGGATTTGAGAAAGTAATCATTATAAGGTCTAATTTTTAAAAGTTCTATTATAGTTTGGATTTCATTGTCTTGTTCTTGAGTCGTTTAGATTTTTGCAACGAGATTGTCTTGTACGATCATAACTGGGTATCTGCTTAGAGCATCTACATGATTCATTTTGGAACCAGAGCGATGTTCTATTTCATAATCAAAATCTTGTAGTTGCAATGTCCATCGCGCTATTCGAGTACACAAATCTTTTTTCTTGAGAGTCATTGCGAACGCATTGCAGTCAGTAACTATTTTGAAATGTTTGCCTAATAAGTAAACTGTAAACTTATTCACTTTTTTTTCTTTTATTTGCATTCATAACAGATTCAAATTTATTATTAAAAGCGGAAATGAAGTTTATCTTCCAAAATAGAGCAACAATTGAAATCAAAAATAGTTTTTGCCTTCACACGTGGAGAGAGCGGTTTTAGAAATTTTTCTTCTGCATGTTTTCCATATTAAAGATGAGTTAAATAATAAATATAAATTTTTATAGAGTAATATGTATGTTTAATTACTAAAAAAAATTCATCTACAATTCCACGATGAGCTTTTCTAAATTAACTATTTCATTTTATATTAAGGTATAATGTTTGTAGTGTGAGTCACATAAAAAGAAAATGTTTTTTGTTCTTAGTATTTTATTCTAATAATTTCCAACTTATATATACATTTCTTATAAATATATACTAAGTATTATACTACGATAAAGTTATTTGAATTTTAGTTGTAGATATTGAGTTAGAGAAAAATAATTAATTTCTGTAGTGTGAGTCACATCAAAATTCATTGTTGTCCATTGCAGCATTATTTTTCATTTATTAATTGAATATGTATCTGCATAAACTTAAAAAGGTATTTATACTAAATATTTTATGAAAAAATATACACTTACTTCAGTATTTTCTTTGGTTCTGTTTACTCAAAATAAAAATTAATTTCGTGCATCTTCCTCAGAAATAATTTTTGACTCAATTATTATTAGTTAATTAAAGAGTAACTTATTAGTTATTTATAGAAACTCAATATGCAAATTTGAATTTTAATAATGAAATACTACATTCAACAAAATGCATATCTTCATATACAGGTGAGATGGCAAAAACATCAACCGAGAGAAAAGCTGAGCAAAGGAGAAGATTAAAGAGTCTAGAAAGCATGGAGAATTTCACAAATCAAAAACAAATCGACAAAAATTAGCCAGAAATAAAAGGAAGTCGACAATTATAGCGGCAGAAAAAGAAATCAAAAACATAAAAAAAAATCGAGTAGAAATGTGAAAGTACCTCAAAAAATAACTTTCTGTTTCTGTTACTAGCCCACCTATATAACTTTCAAATCAAAGAGCTCTTAAGGAAAAGCAATGGCTAAGCCAAACGATTTCGAAAATGCCCAACAAAGAGAAAAGTAACTGTGAAAAATTTATGCCAAGAATTTTCACCAGGTGTCATATCTCAGAAGCAAAAGAAATTTGCTTCTTCTGCTGGAACATCCTTTCAAGTAATAACGTTAGAAAAAGAATTTTGTGCTACTGAAGCATTTTTTTAATCAAGTTCCTGGTTTTAAAGATTTCAAAATCATTCGAATTTCAGAAGGGAAAAGTAAAATTCAGAAACATTACCTCTATTTTACTTCATGAAAAATGTACCAACAATTGAGGGAAAGAAGTCCTAGCGTTTCTATTGGACGGAGTAAGTTCTGTGATCTCCGACGACAGAACTCACCTGTCCAGGGTCGTCTTAAGTCATGGGCCAACTGGGACCTGGCCCAGGGCCTCGCCTGTGATGAGGCCTCATCTCGTTCTCAACTTGAACTCAATAAGATCGTGATCAGAATAATTTTAATCGTCAAACGTTATTCCCTGACATGACTGGTTCAAGACAGTTAATTCTATATTAAATATTTCTATTTACAACGTTTCCTGAGAATCAGGGAAAATATTAGTTTCATTTTTAAAGTGAAATATGTCCAATTTATATTGATAAAAATGCTACTGTAGAAGGATAGTCACAGACAACAGACACTCCTCCTTTGGTTAATGTTATATATAAAAACCAAAAGAGACTCTTTTAATTATTATGACTCAAAAACCAAGGAAGTATCAAAGTGTTCACAAGCGTGTAAAACAGCGTCGTATTAGGGTAATTTTCCTTGAAGAAAACAGACACACCGACACAACGTTTGAAAATAGCCACAGTCAGAAATTTGAAATCGAAACTTTTTACCAATAATCGACTCTAATTTGCAATATACAAACAGGTAAAGAAAAAAAAAACAGGGAGCAGCTTTGAAATGTTTGGATTTTTTGAAATTATTTCTAATTTAGATGAGACAGAAATTAAAATAGCATGCGATAAAATATGAAAATTTTGCGATAAAGATATTAATGGAGAGAAATTGAACTTAAAATGTCAATATTTCAAGTCATATATGATCATTGATGGCGAAAGGCTGAAGAAAATGCAAAGAGAAGAAATGGAAAAAATAAAGATTATTGAAAACTATAATTCTACAAATGTAGGTGAAAAACAGTTGCTGGAGAAGGGGACTGGAATTGGGATCAACACACTCTATACATACAAGTATAATGAAAGACTATTCACAGTGTTTCCCAATTTTGAAATAATGAGTATTTTCTTATCAATGATGATTACTAACGCGAATGGTGAACGTTCATTTTCAAAACTCAAACTGTTCAAAAATGAATTGAGAAATAGTACGACTCAATCATGTTTGAATAATTTAAGTTTGATGAGTATTGAAAATGTAATATTATTAACAATTGATGAAGATCTTGTGAATGATTTTGAGAATTTAAAATGTCGAAAACGAATATTCACATAAAACTTCATTTTACTATGGATTGCTTTTATTGAACTGTGCATATATATATACAACAAATTAGATTAAAGAGTTGCAGGTGGGGCCTATATTTTCATAAGGGCCCGGGTCCTCAAGAAATCTTATGACTTCCCTGCACCTGTCTAAGACATGATACTCCTTTAAATCTATGTCTATGTGTTTATCATGACAATATCAAGCTACTTTTGAATACCTGCGATTTTCTTCCTAATAACATTTAACTTATTGTACAAATCATAAATATTAGCATCCTTAGATAATGAATTTGCATTTGGAACATGTAAGGGAATATCAAAATCTTCACAAGATGTTTTAAAGTCATCTTCGGACATTTTCCTGAATTCAGTTAGAAGCTTGAATGACACATTTTACACACATTCACAAACCTTTCTTGAGTAGATTCAAAGCAGTATCCTCAACTGTGCAGTAAAATTGAAGTTTAAATAATAATTTTGGATCTTCGGCCTGATCATCAGTGCATTCATAATCAAAAAGATGAACTTCCTTTCTATGGCATTTGAAGTGAAATTCTATGTTAATATCAAGATTTGACGCTATTTTTGAGGCATCATTATAATATATTTATTAAAAGCTTCATTAAATCTATATGAATTTTTAAGAAAATTGATAATTTTACTGATAAGTTTGGCGATTTAATTAATTATTGGTTTAGAAGATTGTAGGAGTTTACTTGCAACATTAACATTCATAAGAATATCAACCCCTTTCAGAATTGAACGAATAAACTTTTGAGCTTGTTATTACTTCCTTCAGTTACAAATTTAAAGGTCTGATTGCTTTCACTCTACTCACCCACATAGTCTCATTAACAGGCCGCAAAAGTTAGTTTATTTACAACAGTTCTTAAAATATTCCATCTATAAAGGGCCTTCTATAAAAATTGAGTTATTTCCAAATCATTCACTGCCAAATTTAATGAAAGAGATACACAAATTACATACATAGCTCTCGTGATATAGATTCTCCTCATTCTTAATTTGATTTTGTAGACAATTTTTCTTTCCTATCATATTAGAGCCGTTATCATAATCCAGACCCCGTAATTTTTGTATATCTAAAAATTAATCATAACTAACAAATAATTCGTTGGTAAAGCAGAAGTGCAATTCTTCTCTAGTTGCATCCAAAACAGGATAAAAGAACAACTCTTTAAGTATAGTTGGAAATATATCAGGATTCTTACTAAAATGAAATTTGTTCCACGTGACTTCAATTTGGCTAAAGCAATTTAAAAATATTTTGATTTTATAACCTTGCCTTGAGTTTTTGCTTTTATTGAGTTAGCCAGTAGAGTTATTATTTCATTTTGTCCAAGGTGATAAGAATTGGATTAGTTTTATTAATGTCGTACTGAAAGCAACACGAAGGCTTATTGGTGACAGACCTCGTAATTTTGAATTTCGATCAAGTGACGAGGTTGACACCTTAGTTGGTACCTCCCTCTCCTAACTTCCACATCACGCCAAAAGGAGGACTTTGAGCTATGACAGATTTAACGTGCTCTAACTACGCGGCGGGTCTTTGGTGACATCAGGGCTTGAACCCACGACTGGACGAACCACCTTCCGTAAATCCACAACCATGACTACTAGGCTACCGCAGTCACCAAGGCATGTGACTTTTTTTTTTTCTTTTTTAAAAACATTTTGTATATTATTAATATAATTTGAAATAAATAGGTCGAATTTCGTCAACTCTCCCCAAATTGAGTGTCTAGGCTGTAAGAATTTATTCTTTCCCCCTTTTCTAAAATTTTATAATCCTTAAATATTTCCCTATGCATTTGATATAACATTTCGCCAGATAAAATTCAAATACAATATTTCAAATTTTCACATGTAAAACAGTATTATAAAATAAGGAAATAGTGTTCAACTAATTTTGTGCAATTGTCTTCAATTTTCATAATTTACATCTTTTGTGCATTTATCTTCTTAGCAAATATCACATCAGTATAATTTACTACTTATATTTGAAATGCTTTTTACATCATATTATTATTCACAACGAAATAATCTTTTTAAAAATTCAGTTAATCTAATACAAAATAAATACTTATAGAAACGCAATTCAGTTTCAAAAGGAAGAAAAAAAAAGTACACCACATTTACGTTTAGACAAAACAAATTACCACTATTTTGAAATGATTATTCGCTGAGATTTTTAATTGTAGGTCACGGATTCTTGGAGGGTTTTTTTTTTTTTTTTTTTTTTTTGAATTATTATTTTTTTTTATCAAATTAAAATTATTTTTATAAAAAAAAAAAAAAAAAAAAAAAAATGCTGCTACTTGTAAGCTGAGGTCATTTTCACTTGCGATCTGTTTAATGAACATTTCTCAAACCAGAATACACATTTTACACATGTAGTTATATTTGTTTGAATAGATCTTTTTTACAATTAGCCGATCAAAAGAGAAGGGGGGAATGAACCAAACTGGAATGGCCGATTCTACAGCAAATTCTATTGTATGAAATAATCATTCTAAAATTTCTTCCGCCGATCCGAAGCGGTTTTTGTTTCTAGTTCACCGCGTTATTTTTCAGTCTAAGAATCATGTCATTTACCATGTGTGCATACCATGTCATTATATAACTTAAGTGTTATCGAACTGTGTTGAAAGTCTAATCGATGTACTTGAAAGGAAACCTGTATATTCGATAAATACGAATTTTCCTCTTTTAATTTGATCGGAATTTTTTATGGGTTAAACTCGATTTTTGTCTACATACATGAAGCGAACGTCGAATGCATTGCTACAATTCAGCATGCTAAACACGGGTAAAATTTTATAATTCGAAATATATAGGAGAAAATATTCGAAATAATCTATCGATTAAAATGGAAAATTATACAGTTACAATAGTGAGTGAGTGAATGTAAAGTTTATTGGCGCAAGAGCCAGATATGGCTATGCTGGCCAAACAAGATTAAACTGGTCTAGACGTGAAGTTGAAAAAAAAGGTAAAAATGGTTGACAAGAAGGAGGGTCGAAAATAGAGAAGGATCGCTAGGGTATCCCGGGAGTGCGTCACCCGTGTTTACCAAAGACAGTAAATCCCATAGGAAAGAAAAAGATCACTAAGGTGCCTCGGGGTCATGATGCCCGTACTTAATTAAAGAAGGTAAGTCCCTGAGGTCCCCTGATATTAGCCACTGCTTTGATGCTTATAAAAGAAAACTTTTTCTGGGCCCACAAAACATTGGGCACTTTTCGGAAGCACCTTTCCAATTTCTATTACGGACATGCAGGCCCGGAAAGCAATATTTTAATATTTTTTTTTTCTTCTCACTCTCGATTTCATAATATTAGCGCCTAACATTGTTTCACACTCACTTAAGTGGAAGGAAAAATTTGGGGATTTGGACAAAGGGTGATTCGGTTTTTGTACGTAACTGGATACTTTTCCAGCAGATACCACTTGACTCCCGCCTTAGGACGTTGTTGATTGGAGTGAGAAAACAAAACGAACTTTAATCAGAGAACGCTTTTTGCTCTCCTATGTAACCTGTGTTGTGTCTCGTAGTGTGATGTATAACTAAATGTTGTATTTCGATGGATGTTAATACATAATTTACTTTGCAAGGGAGTGCACTCCTTTTTTCAGAGTGGCCAGTTATTCTAATGTAGTTTTGTTGCAGCTAAAAAGGAATTTATTGCACCAGCTCCCCGGAACAATAGAAAAGGTATGTCACATTTTGATATTCTTAATGAATAATTACATACCAATTCTGAATTAAATCGAGAAACTAATTTTGGTTTCTTGACAGTTTTATATTCTTTCACTGGCTCTTTGTCGCTGCATTTCCATTGTACTTCGCTCGATATTTTTTGCTGGGTCGGCGATGTCTTTCCCGTTTGTTGTTGAGGCGTTGACTGTTGTTGCATTCCATTTGATGTTGGCGCTTTTTGCAATCCGGTGGTCAGAAGTCGGGGAAACGAATTCAAGACTGTCCGTTCTCTTATCCTGCTAGAGAAGTTCAGCGACGGAAGACCACCTTCCCTCCCTGCTCTCTTTAGTTCCACAGCGAAAGGGTTATAACCCATTGGGGATGTTTCACTGCACGAATGTTCATTAATCCTATCCGATTCATATTAGGGTTGATTTTTTCCGAGATACATTTAAACATGTTTAACTTATTTAGTAGTCGTGGTCGAGACAGCAGGCAAAAATTCTCAAACTTGTTCTTTATTGATAATGTGCTGGATAGCAGAGAAGGGAGAGACATTAAGACACATGTTATCAGGATTAACACATATCCGAGCTTCTCGAAACATCTACATGGTTGGAGAGCGGTGGTGTGTTTCAATACAGTGCTAAAATTTTATATTATAGTGCAGTATATTAATTCTGCAATATAAAATATATTTTTTAAAATTTTATATTGCAGAATTCCCAAACATAAACAAACTGACATACCAAAGAAAAAGTCCCCTTTTACACTTGATGCGTGAATCGAAACTAAAAACCAGCGGCCATGATTGAAAACCAGTCTCCTGGTGTTAAAGTAATCGAATAAAAATCTCCTAAAACTTTAATTCTCCTAAATATTCGTAACACACTCATAATATATATATAAATATATATTACTGAGACATATATATATACCTGGACATAACATATATATATGTTATGTCCAGGTATTAAAAAAAGATGAGCACTTCGGTTTATTCTATTTTACAATGATTATTATGTACAGACTCTTAAGTGTGAAATTAAGAAAAACGTAAGTAATATCTACGAGTTCATTTCAGTCAGGTTGTGCTCCGTGCACTTATTCCATAAAAGTTTTTAGCTGCGATATCACTGACACTCCGTGTGCCCACTCCAGCCTCGTAAGGGCGTCTTCCCGTGCAAAGCATTTCCGCTCGCCTAGTGGGAAATTGCTCTGCCAGTAGCAGCGCCCTCTGGTGGTGAGACGCTCTATGACCGTTTTCTGGGGGATAAGTCAAGTTCCGTCTCCACACACACATACATATTGGGTAACTTTTGTTTTTTTAAATTTCTGTGAATCGGAAGAAAGACAACATATCAACTAAATTATTATCTCCAGTATATAATTTTCGCAATTTGCATTTTAGAGAATATTAAAATATATATTTTCTTAGTTTTTCAGCACTCATAATTAAAGATTAGATTTCATGAAATATTCAACTGAGAATGCCAATCGTCAAAGATACGCCAAGGCGAGAAAAGTAGTTTACAACCCCGATCATCCCGTTTAAAAAAGAAAAATTAAAAATAAGACAGTAAATGCTAATAAAATATTTAAGTTTTAGCAGGTGAGCAATATGCAGTAGTAACCGAGAAATTTACATTGCATTAAAAAATAACAAACTTGAGACTATTTTACCTCACAATTTTCATTACTAATGGCATAATACAAAACAAGAAAAAAGTAAATTCTGCATTGCAGAATCCTTAATGGGTAAAATATATTTGAAATGCCCCTTCAAGTAGTCCATGTGGGTTTTAAATACAATAACTCATATCAATCCATCATTTCCATGCATCGTTATTCCATCATATTTCTCCACCCGTTGAATGCGACCAATAATCAATAAACATTCAGGTATTTTACGAGTGTCTTATTTTTAACCAACACGAGTGATGAGAAAGTCATAAATACTAAATCAGTTTACTCACAGATTCATATTATGAATATTCAAGCGATATTACCCTCTCTATGTCTATTTTTCTTCAAAGAGCCTGAAATACTGTTTGGAATAATAAACAAAGTTCTCTGTTACCAAATCACTAGAATTCGAGTGTTTAATCACTGAAATGGAAGGTTTGAATAGGAAATCCAACTCCCATCCACATGGATTCTTTCCAAATAGTCTTTATTCATAATTGGTGTGATACCAATGTTCATTAGTAAATTCACAATATCTATCATCCACCGACTACTAACCTCAATATTCAGTTCATCGTCGCTTATATATGCATGAAATCTATTCATTACTCTCCTTATTTTCAATATATAATTTGTATACATCCCGTTTCATTTTGTTGGAATGAATTGGAAATTTAAATAATACCAGAAAGAAATCATAGTGTTAGTTGAAGGAGAAATTACGAATAATATAATATCATAAGCTGATCCAAGCTAATGCTATAATCAAATCTGAAAATAATGTCCTTTCATCGATTTTTAGTTTATGTGATGCGATACTTTTCCGATCTAGATTCGCAAGAAGGTAGGTTCATAGTTCCAAACGTGGTACTGAGATGGTCTTTAATACTGAACTCTGGATTTGTTGTCAAGAAGCCGTTAAGTGGAGCTAGATGAGTTAAATTTCAGGTAGATAGCAGTTTCGTAGGGTAAAACGGAAACATCATCAAATCCTACGATTGCCATATTTTTTCCTTCAATGTTCATTATATATATATATATATATAAATTTTAATGTTCTTTGAATCTTAAGTTGGAAACAAAACGAATCCATTTACAAGCAATAGATTCTGGAAAAGTTGATCATCCAAATTTAAATCTCAGTTCATAGTTTTTGAAGCAAAACTTTCACTCTAGTAATTATACAGATCCAAGTAAGCCTAAAGGATCATACAGTTTGACAATGACGAGAGTATACCTCATATTTTGAAACGTATTGGTTCTTTCAATGATATTTTAAAAGAAAGTTTGTCTCAATTAGGTTGCTTATTTACTCTCAGTGTTTTCATAGATTCATTGATATCGAAGAGGCGTTCATTATTAGAAACGAAATTCTTGATCAAGACCATAGAATTCGGCTTTTATTTACATAATGTCACACCGCAACTTTCAAATATTTTTTTTCAATTAATTTTTTTGATTTCATAGCTGATTTGAGAACTATATATCCTGTGATAATGTATTTCACGTACACATCAAGAAGTGTAAATTCTGAGGCCAAAGGAAACCTCGATTGTTGCTTTATCGCTAATTGTTCCATATATGGAACAATGTTATAGTTCTAATAGCGAGAAACGCTACACATTTCACACCGTAAAGTAACAAGTTTCAACATGAATATGATAGCATATTTATCTTCTCGAGTCTTCAGTAATATTCGCATTAAATCGCTTTCAATTGGATCATTTAATATTGGCCAATTTTTTTTTCTCTTTCTGTAGTTAACGCAGCTGTATGTTTGCGACAGTAACAGTCGAGTTCAATAATGCGAGAGCCAAATCTGGTTATGCTAAATCAAACAAGATGCAATTGTGTTCTAGACTCAAGATTAGTTTTGTTTATTTATGTCGCACCAGGAGCAACACAAGGGCTACTGGCGACGGACCTCGTAATTTTGAGCCTCCGTCAAGTGACGAGGACGACACATGAGCTGACACCCCTCTCCTAACTTCCACACCATGCCAATGGGAGGACTTTGGGCCCCGACAGATTTAACGTGCATCAGCCCCGGCGGGTCTTTAGCGGTAGAGGATCGAACCCGCGACTGAACGAAAACCGTCGGCCACGAATCCAAAGCCATGACCACTAGGCTACCGCGGCCCATCTAATAATTCAAACACATCTCCTTTTATTTATCTTGTATATTTATAATCTACACCTACATCAGTGTGCTTAGTGCTATTTTTTTTGTATTAAGATATGATTTACAGCTCAATTTTGCCAGTATTATGGTTTTAAAATTGTGCAGCACAGAAAATATAACATATTAAAGATAATGAATAGATTGCGACAAACTTTTTTTTTTTTTTTTTAAAAAAATTTATGTATCTAAATTAAATTTGAGCTTCATATACTGTGTTGCCATTCACTGTATACGAAGCTCTCATCTAGATAGTTGATTGATTGGTTTTGATAACGTCGCTTTAGAAGCAAAACGAGGGCTATTAGCGACGGTCATCGTAATTTTGAATCTCGATCAAGTGATGAGGACGAAACCTGAACTGGCACCTCCCTCTCCTTAGCTTTTACACCACACCAACGGGAGGTTTTGAGCCTTGACAGATTTAATGTGCATTAGCCCCAGCTACACGACGGGTCTTAAGTGGCTTTAAGGTTCGAACCCACACTCGACGTAAATCGCCGGACCCGACTACTAAGCTACCGCTTGATCTAGATGGACATCAAGAATTTTCCTATGTACAGTTGAAAATAAAAATTCTTGTCGAGCTTTGCATTCATTTGCCGTCCTATACATTTTTTCAGCCAGCAATGTTAGTTAAAAACAGAATCTTAAATTCGAACAACTTACTTTAAAGAAGTTCTGGGGAAGGGGAAGGTAATGCAATCGAAACTGAAAATCTAAGAGGCGACATATGGTACGGCAGTCAAACTACATGTTTCAAGAATAGGTAATCATTTGATCTTCTACCGTTTCTTGTGTTATATTTTGAATAATAATTTGTCTTGATATACAACCAACAATATAACTGAACACTAAAAACTCATTGAGAGAAAAAAAAGTATTTTTGGGAAGATACTTCTGGAATCCATACATCCAGAAGTATCTTGGATCTGGATTACTTGTGGGCAGATAAGCTTATAAATGTAAGGTGACCAATCGTCCTCCTTTAGGGAGAACAGTTCTCCTTTTGTAGGTTCTGTCTTTTCTCGAAAAGTGTCCTCCTTTTCGATATTTTAAAACTAATCTGTTAATCTCTGTATTCAGAGATGCCGCACGAAACTGTTACGCAAATGTTGAATAAAAAAAACTTTTAGGATATTGAAAAGTTAGATGGCTCAATCTAATATCCTCTATAGAGCGCATTTTACAATGATTAGAGCCTCTGCGGTTCATTTTTTTAAGTTTAGACAAATGTCCAAAAATTCTTGAATCCTTTTTCAATTATGAATTATGGGAGATGTTAATGTATTTGTACAGAATCAGGCATCTATTTTCCACAAACGATTCATAAGATTGAAGGTGAACAATTTCTGCTACAGAAGTTAGTCTCATTTTGAACGATTTTGTCCTTCAATATAAATCACGATTTGAAGAAAAATTTATTCCTTTAATAATAAAAGGAAACTGTCAAACTTGAGGAACCCAGCATAACGGAAAAGGGCACCAAAGAAGTGCAGAATTTTAACCTAACATGTTTCCAATATGTCGAAGAATGGACTGAAACAAATATCACAGGAAATAGCAGTTTTCAATGGCGTTTTTTGACTTCATTGCAAGTAAATTAGGCAGATGTCGAAATTTGTGTTGAGTTTTTATCGAAAGAAATGCCTGATATTAAAATCGACGAAAACTGTCTGTCAGACGAAATTAGAACAATGGGAAAATCAACATGTTGAAGTTGATAAAAGATGGGGGCAATATTTAATCATTTTAAAAATTAATACATTTTACACATGAAAATTTAGTTATTCTTGTTAAATTTACGTTGTGCTGCCCTGGAACTAACACAGCAGTTGAAAGAGTTTTTTCAATTGGTAATGATTTTTGGACAAGTGAGAAATCAAGATTAAATAATGATACTCAAGCCGCAGCACTTACAGTAAAATTCAATATCAAGGATATTTCTTGCTCCGAAATCTCCAATATATTGTTTTAAACAATATATTGGAGATTTCGATCTCCAATATATTGTTCTCCAATAATTTAATCTCCAATATATTGTTTGTTAGATATCAATAGATCTCCAATAATTTAATCTCCAATATATTGTTTGTTAGATATATTGACAAAAATTATTCATTTAATAGAAAAATACTCATTTAATTAAATAATTAAAAGAGATGTAAGCATAAATAGTGTATTTTTGTTTGAATTAATACAATGTTTCATTTATTTGCATTGTACTTTTTTCTTAAATTTTTTCGTCTTCCTTTTCATTGTAAAATAATTGGTCACTATAATTGGCCATTTTATTCCACATAAGGTGCGATGGTGAAAAAGCAAAAGAGAGGGGTAGAAATGAAAAATAATACACATTCCAATTAGAAAAAGTCTGAATTCCATTAGACCTATTACACAAGAGTTTAATGTTTTTAAAAATGAAATTAATTTAAGAAGAGGGAGGGGAGGAAATTGACCTTGATTCCCAAGGAAAACAAAGGGATGGGGGGGATATGACGTTCAGTATTATAAGCTTTAAGAAAAATTTGGGGCTCAAAATGTATTAAATGTTCTGTGATAATTTATTGAAATATAAACTGGTTAACTATGACCTTATCAAATTTCATTCTAATTATATGGTGGCAAAAACTATCTTTTCTATTACATATGCATGTAATTAACTGTTTAACTGTTCCATATATATATATATATATATATATATATATATATATATATATTAGAGGGATTTCAGAATTTTCCTATGGAGTTTAAAACCAACTCCTGTAACTTAAACATGTTCTCAAGTACATTTTCTTTGATTTATCTCCCATCATGACACCCTGACTTCGTTCAGTCAGAAGTTATTTTTGTTCAGAATTGTTCAACAACTAGCACTCTCAAACAATGATTATTTTATTTGAAACTTTTTAGTCATAATTTGCTACTAAAATTCTCTTTTTTTAACAGCACAAACAATGTCAACTTTTGTAATTTATCACATAATTTCTCTTAAAAAGAACTTCATTACTTAGTTCTTAGAGCAAAGTGTAATTACACAAATATATTAAAAAAGAATAATGATATAAAATTACAATCAGTTAGTAGGTATTCATTATATAGATAACTAGTTAATATCCATTGTTTAATTATTGTTTTAAAAAAGTTTATTTAAATTAAAACAACTAAGCACTCTATTCTTCATCTAGTTTATTAGATGGAGAATAGAGTGCATTCAGAAACAAAGATAAAATATGCATTTGAAACATACAAATAATCAGTGAATTACCAGAAATAATTAAAAAACATCCAAAGGCTTCATAAGTAACAAAAAATAATTTATTAAATGAACAAACTATGTAATTATCCACAAACACCAAGAAAACACAAAATCAAACACATATTTACAAAACAATGAAATTTAAGTTAAAAATCAACTTTTATTCTATTTTTCAAAAAAATTCTAAATTTTCAGATATTTTTAAAGAAAACTTCATGAAAAAGCAACATCTTTAAAAAATCAGATCCAAGGATAGTTGTACACTCCTTAATTAAAAAAACTAAACATTTAAATTTCTTTGTACTTTTTAATTTAAAGCAGTATTTTTGCTTTAACAAGTATTTAAAATTGACCGAAAATGCAGGTAAGATATATATATATATAAAAAAAAACACCTGAAGATGACTGAGAAAAATAATAAATTTCAGAAATACAGGAAAAAAGCATGCAAATAAAACATAGTTTAAAAAAAAAAAAGAACCTAATATAAGATATAAATGCTCTCAAATACTATCTCCTGCAAACTTATAAAACCGAAAATGCCATTATTATGCATTGTAAAAATGCAATAAATTATTTTAAACTTTTAACACAGCAATCAGCTTAGAAATAAATATAAAATTCCCAATTATTGCAACATATGCATTTTGAAAATAAAGCTCTGCTAATTTACTTTAAATTTATCTGAATGAAATTGTTAATTATTTCAAATACCGCAGATATTAATCAACGGTTAGTATAAAATCCATTTTGACAAAAAATTAATTGTATTTCTTATACTGATTATATACAAATGTTCATAAATGCAACTTCATTATGGTAAAAATTGAGCACTATATACAAAGGAAAAGAAATCATTTTTCAAATCCTGGTTCAATTACTTTCATGCGAAAAATCAAATTTGCACAAATTCATTCATACATATATACTATGATTACAAAAATTAATGTAGAGCTCAAATGAAATGAATAAATTTTCATTATCAGCAGCCACAAATACACATTTAAAATTAGTTATAGAAAAACTGAGTTTGAAAAAAAAAAATGGCTACAAAAGGGAGGATACAATAACGAAGTTTATAGTGGATCATTTATCTATTAATAGCCATTTTTTTGATAGAAAATTAATTGGTCAGATTGCAATTTTTCATTTTCATTGTTTTTAAATATTCTACAAAAATATTTTGTAATTACTTTTAAATCTCATCATTTAAGATAAAATCTAATATCAAAGCTTTTAGCTTCAATGTAGTTAGATTTTACAAGCAAAATTATGATTAGATAAATACTTGTAGATATTCAAAATAAATTGTCATTAACATTAAAATGCAATAAATACTGAATACAGCAATGCTTATAATAACATAAAAATATATGTGTAATAAATATGTAACAATCAAGCTTGTAAAAAAAATAAAGGAAATTCATTAAATTAAATTTGCATTTATGCTTGAAAAATAAAATCTTTTAAGACTGATACTCTCTCTTCTAAATTGAAAAACAAAATAAATTAATAAATAAATGCATTTTACGCATTTATCAAATGCATTTTTACAAGTACAACACATACAATAAACTGATTATGTGAATTGTCTCAAATGTAATATGTAAATTATTTTGATCAAAAATAATTTGTATTGAAAATATGTTGACTTAGATGTAGAAGATAAATATTGCATAAGGTGGGCTGCCATTCTTTGTTTAAATAGTTGATATAATTGCTTTCTATATAGGGTTCACTTGCTTCATATTAAAAGTCAAGCTTTTCTTATCAAATTCAACAATGACACAACCTTTATCACCATCAAATCTATTTTTGGATACCTAAAATTTGGGGAAAAAAGAACCCACTGAATTTGTTAACACAGCATACAACTATATAAATTGTATTTCAGAAAATACAATAATCACTTATTAATTTAATCACTTACAATAATTCATAGCATTTCTTATCAATAATGTAAACTTCAAGCAGAAGAAATTGCAAGCTTTTACTTTTATATTTGTATTTCAGAAACATACAGTGATAAGATTGTTAGACCAAGTTTTCATAGGGGCAAAAAGAATATTTTTTGGTATAAATTAGTAGAGGTTATTTTTTTAAAATTAAAATAAAATTAGCAATTATGTATTCATCATTTCTATTTTTAATTACTAACATTTTATTGGTTTAACACAATGATCGTTCAATCAAATTTCTTAGTGAATTCTTAATTCTATTACAACCAATATATAAAGATTTTAATACGATTCTGAATGAATACACAGATAACAAATTTAACACTTATATCAAATTAATCTTACACAAGTTAATGCAGGCTTGTTGAGATAACTGATGTACCAAAATGTACATCTTCAAGGCAAAAAGAAAAAAAAAACACCCACCATTAGCTTGAGGAATACGTATCACTGAAAAAAGGAACAATCAAAAGGAAACATAAAAGTAATAATCCAAAAGTTGAAGTAGACCAAAATTGATGTTTTTTTACAGGTAGTGAACATAGTGTAAGTTGATTTTTACTGAAACCACAAAAATTTTCAAGTAACTAAAGGTTATCATGATAAAATACCACTTTTTTAGAAGATAATTGTGTTAAGTGTATAGTAGATATAGTAAATGATACACAATGGAAAAATATGTAAAATACTATTTTTTAAAAGAATATTCAAGCAGAAGACAATTACAAGATTGATGGTGTACTGTAAATACCTTACACCATCTAGATATAAACCGACAATGAACCACAATACTGTATTAGGTTGTACAATATGCCATAAATTAACAAACAAAAACTATTAGTCACAGGAAAAAGTTATGCCTGCATGCAAAAGAAAAGCCAGTCTGTTTTAATGAGTTAAGAGTTGAGTGTTTATTAGAGGAGTACAATGTTAATAACAATAAGTGGGTGATTTGAAATTATTCAGAATTCACTAATGAGTTGGGACAAGGAATTACAACTTACGAAAAAGAACGTTTAGTTGTTTCTTTTAACAATTGTGAGACACACCTTTTAAAAATCTAAGAAATATATAACTGGAATTTCTTCCTAGTAACACATTGTCAGTACAACTCATAGAAGGGGCAGTAAAAACCTTAAAAGATGAATGGTAGAAAATTGGTTAATTATGCACTATAATCTATTAATGAAAATCTATTAACATATTTGTAAACAGTTAGAGAGATTATTATAAATGTTTCCTTTTAGAAAGCATTTGTTGTTTGCAGCTTAAAACAATTGGAATCTCCAAAATTTTAAGAACAGAGAAATATGAAAACATATCACATATCCCTTTTGTGTTTTTCTACAATAGATGATAACTTATGTTGTCATGAAAATGAAGACTATGAGGATGCCATTGTTGAAGCCATTATATAAAACACTAAAAATGTGATGAAAAAACATAATGATCCTTATTGGCATGTAATTAACCAAGGGGCAAAAAATTTATGTTTGGGTAACAGTATTTTTTTCTCAATACTGGAAGAAAACAAAAGGATCCTTATATGCACATTGAATATCTATGATGATTTTATAACAATGAATAACAAAGAGAAAAGAAGCACAAATTTGATGCATTTTTACATTGTTAAATTATATGTATATACATACCTACATATTAATACACTTTAAAACTTATTTTTTTCATAGTTTATATCTTTTTGTAACTTTCATTCTTATTCAATAAGTTATCAAATTATTGAAAGAAAATTATTTATTAGTTTTATGAGGAGTTTGCTTAATTGAGCCAAAATCTCCTATTCCTAATGTGTCCCAATCAAATGGAGTCAACTATATTTATAATTTAAATTCAAAATAGTTGTTCTCAACATAACCAGTGGTTTGATTGGAGGTGGTATAATAATGCAATAGCTAATATGCTTTAGATTAGACTAATCATAAAAAAATAAACTAACGGAATTTCTATACAACATTATACCTCATAACAAGTTTTTAATCTCAAATATAATTTTTAATCTACATTCAAAGATTATGCAGTAATATATTTCCTGTTATTTTTTAATTTTTTCTACTTAATTTAACTTTGAAATAATTAATTTCTTTTTTTAATAAGTACAGATATAAAATACTTAGAATTCTAGTAAACAACAATAAAAAAAAAAAAACGCTTTCATTTGAGAAAGCATACATGAGCAAAATATCACAGTTACGGACATTTATTTTTATGGATGTTTCACACAATAAGACGAATCAGACATTTATTATAGTGGGAGAAAAAAAGCATGATAAGAAAAATGCTACTAGTATTTGTACATTTTTTCAAATTCAAACCAAAAAGAATTCATACCTGATAAATAAAAACAGTCATCCAATAAAAGAAATGCCTCTTCTTGTTTTGCAAAAGGTGTATTTATTAAATAATATTCAGTTCAGTATAAGCTATCAAATATTAATTTAACTATCATATATTTCTCTTAGAAGTAATACTCAGCAGACAATCTAACCATTTCTATTAGATAGAATGTATTGCATGCAAAATATTACATGAGTCAAAAGCACAAATTATTTATGCAAATTTTTTTATGTATTTTACAACAAAAACTGGAGTTTTTCTTTACACAATAATCTTTTAAACATCTATTATGAGAAAGAGTAATAGCATATGCACATGTATGAATATATGACCATAAAGATTCATATTAAGCTTATTGTTGTAATCAAAATTATGTGATACTATACTTGTATGCAATGCTCATTATACTACTATAGACAAAATTAATAATTCTGTGTAGTCCTTGTATCAATGGGATGGATTTCATTCTTTAAAATAACTTAAAAATGTCACCTGTTTTGGATTATTCTGTAATATTTGACAATTATAATATATGAAAATAATCTGCAATAGTTACTCTTATAATATCTGAGCCAATCTATTGAATTTTGATCACTTTTTAATACATAAAAAAAGTAAAATTAATTACTTATAACTAAAATAAGAAAAACTGCACATAAATAAAATACCGACTTTGCTACATTTGACATGCTATCTCTTCACCATATGAATTAGTATAACAATTTAGTGTGGACTTTTTTTTTTAATATTGTGGTTTATTTGCATATATATAAATATATATATTTATAAAATTATAATTAATTTTATCAATGTAAAATACACATCAATTACCTAAATGTTACAAGAGCTTATCTGAAATATAAAAATTAAGATTCACTGACAGGTAACAAAAACAAATTAAATATTTTCTCTTTTTGAAAGAAAATTTCATTTCAAATATTGATGTAATTTGCTTAGTAAAGCATATAAAACTTACAAATAAATATATATTATTAAATAAATTTCCCAGGTCAAAAGAATTTTACAGATAATGAAAATCTAATAGTTACAATTTTTTTTTTAAGCTTGTGCTTCTAATATTATAGAAGGAAGTCAAATATGAAAGAGCTCATTTAAAATAATTTTTAATGCACTAAAATTTTTTACACATAACATTACCTGTAAATATTGCCTAGTTTTTGTAGTTTGTAATATAAGAATGTTATCAGCTTCTTGAATAGCCTTTGCAGTGCCTGATATAGAAGTGTTGCTTAGTTCAGTAAATTCAGGTTCCTAAATATTAAAAATTAATAAATAAATAAAAGTAATACTCCATTTCAAAAATAAACTGTAAAAATAGCTTTTTATATATTCTGATATAATTTTCAGAGGCTTCAAATTGAGCAGCCTGTTGAAGATCTTTATATCAAACACACAATTGAAATTACATTAGAACTTTAGAAAGTCTTCTATTTGCAATGATTAATACATGTATTTCTACAGATACTTTGAGATTTAAATATATATCTAAAAATACTGTCAATTCCCATACATAAAAAATCATTCAAAATCTATATTTTTTTTTCATGGATAATTTATTCTTTCACCAGAAATAACCAATCTTGATTTGTATCAGATTCATGTTATAAAGATAAGAGAGAATGTCTTCTTCTTTATCACTAAATATGCAAAGATTTTTTTTTTGTAGCAGCAAATGACTTTAATTATACTATCAAATGCATTTTGTTATCGATTTTGGACTATGATAAATTTAAACTAATTAAGCTTTATTATTTCTTTTAGCTATACAAATTCTCAGTCATTGCTAAATGAATCTACAATTTAGATAACACTAGCACATTGAAAATAAAAAAAGCCTCAATCAGTAGTAATTAATAGAAAGTCAAATTTAAGAGCAATGAATAGTGTCAATAAAATCGAAGAAGAGAGCTTGAAATAAAACAAGAGATCAATAAGATTATGAAGCAAAACACCAATCTCAAGTGAATACCTCTAGGTTAATTATAAAAATCAAATTAATAATGAATTAACATGATGAATTATTGTCTCAATTATCCAGCATATGAATTAAAATGAGTTTTGAATAAATATAGACAGTGCAGATTACTGTCACAGTAAACTTTTCATTATTTAAACTTCCATTAGTTGTTTGTTAATAATAGAGAAAATATACTTTTAAAAATTTCAATCAAGAAAAACCAGAAAAGATACTCTTTTGAGGAATTCAAATTAGTAAGAGTGACATAAAATGGTGAACAAACTATAACCTTTTAAAACATATGAGTAGGAATAATAATCTACGAATTGATAAACAATATATTTTTGAAGATGATTTTTTTTGTGACTTCTTTTCCAACAAAAATACAATAAGGATAGAAATAGTTTTGCTTTTGGATCCCAAAAGGTAGCAAGATATTTGAAAATGAATAAACTTAGAGAAATCTATATATCCCTTTAATTTATAAAACAATGTAAGAAAAGAAAATATGTGAAGTATTTTCTAAAAATTGTAAGATATCTAGTAATGAGGAAGCTTGCAATAAAAGAATGCCAAAATAATTTATTAGTATGAATCTGAGAAAATTAAAAACAATAATAATAACAAAACAGGTTATTAAGTTTAAAAATAATATTCATCTTAATACACATGCATTTTTTTAAAAAAACAAATTCACTGTATTTGACATTATGCAGATAATTTTACAGCATAATTGATTTATGAGGTTCAATCTAAAATTTAACATTTTAGAACCAATCACAATTCTATAAGCTGAAACCACACATACAGCCGTATGATTTATTTCAAAAAGAATTCAACTATGTAATTGAAATCCTATCTTTTACCTATTTCAAAATCAAAATTTTATAATTAAACACTTTTTGATACTTTTTGCTTTGAGGACAAAAAAATGAACATTTCCATTTTTATAAAAAAAAAAAAAAAAAAGCAATTTTACTAGGAGTTAAATTAAAAATACCACATCATATTTTAATAAAAAAAAAAATCCACTTTATCAAATATTCCTGATTCACAAATATTAATACAGACAATTAATAATTATTTTTACTCTTTTCTAAGTAATTTTTCCTCAGAGCTGTTTTTTTTCCAGTGTTTTTTAGCACATTTAAATTTCAAACATATTTTCTTGCCTCAGCATAGAAATAAGTTTGTATGGTTAAAAAAATAATACATACATTTATTTTTTATATTATGCCCTTACAATTTAAAAATATTCATAAATATATATATTTTTTTACGACAATAGGTAGAATCGCAAATAACAGATTAGCATTCTATCTTTCTTAAGAGACAAAGCATAAAACATAATATTATATTCAGGAAAAAATGTATTGATTCAAGCAAAAATGAATCATATATTGATTACTATAATTTTCTATAAGAGAGCAAAATCAAAATGTAATTTTAATGTTACAGCCTTTTTCTATTAGGGAAAAAAAAATGTATTTAATTTATGTAATGTTTTTTAATATTAGGTGAAGATAGACTTACATTTTAAAGTTTACTTTCCTTAGGATATTTGTTGCATCATCTAAATGTACTAAACAGAGTATTATATAAAAAGTTAAAACTTTTTAAATTAATCAGTCATCTATATAACACATCGATCAATAACTCCCGAGTCTAACATTGAAAACAACATTTTTTTTGCAAAATTTTTTTTATTCATCAACATAACACCTTTTGTTAATCACCTTTTAGGGTGATACAATCGTTCCAACGCTTTTCCAAATCCCCCCCAAATTTTTTTCTTTTTTCCCCCCGCAAGAAATCTTTTTTGTTGCGAGTAAATAGCGATAAACAGCTTTCTGAATCATTGACTCGCTGCTGTTTTTGTTCCATCGAAAGCAATCGCGGCACCCACTTGGAAAAAACCTTTTTCACTTCACTTCAAAAAACCTTTTTCAGTAAATACACTTCCATATGATATCTGTGTCATCTCAGCAATCTCACGGAGCTTCACTTTACGATCTTTCATTATAATTTTTGTCACTTCACTCACATTTTCCGGTGTAACGGCTCCCACAGGTCTACCCGAGCGTTCCGCATCATTTGTGTCGGTACGACCACGTTTAAACTCGGCAAACCACCGACAAATCGTTGCTTTTGATGGACAAGAGTCCGGGTAACATTTTTTCAATCCATTGTTTCGCTTGCACGGTGTTTTTACCCATTAAAAAACAATGTTTTATCAGAACACGAAACTCGGTTTTTTCCATTTTTTAAACAAACTACAAAACGACTTTACTCCAACCTCGATAACTCAGCTGTTTCTGGTCCGATCGACTTAAGATTTTGACACGTTTCAAGCAAAGGTTAGTACTCTAGAAAGACCTGGTTACTGGTTTACTACAAGCGCCATCTCTGGGTTAGTCTCGGGAGTTATTGATTGATGTGTTATATTGATGCCTTTGGTGCACTTTCCTCCTTTCATTTGGAGGCTGAGATTGTAAATAAAACTTTACAAACAATTTTGAATCAAGATTGCTTATCATTAAGTAAGATTTGTTTGTAATTTAAATTAAATAGCATTTAGACCATTAAAATAGCACAAATATAAGAAATGTTGATTCCATTGTGTTTTCATTTCATACAGTATGCAGTTTTTAATAGAAATCATATTCATATAACTGTTCTGATCTGAAAATAAAATGCTTGGCAGCAGATTTTTAACAACAATGAAATTAATTTGGGATACCAAATAAATAAATAAGAAATGAATTATATATTTTTAAAATAATCTAATCTCATGACTTTTCATTTATTATTCTATTTGTAAGAAGCTAATTCTTAATATCAACTACAGCGTATTAAATAACATAGGAAATTTATTATTTAAGTTATTCAAATAGAAAATTTTAACAAAATAAAACAAAAAGTATAACATTTTCATGTACACTGGTATTAAAGGAAAAAGAAAAAATGCCCCTTCATTAATTAATTCTTAATAATTTATAATGCTTATATTCCTAAGAATAATTCTTAAAAGAACTATAACACTAATTTAATGCTTATATCACATTATATTCTAAAAAACAATCAATGTCAAAAGTAAAGTTTATCAAATGATTCAAATCTTTACCTTTCGTGGATGAATAACAAGGGTTACATGACATTTTCTACGGTTAGCAAATTCACGTAAATAACCAAAAATTTGATCTTGTCTACGAAACTGGTCTAAAGTTGTGTTATATTCTTCCATATTCATCATGTATTGAAGATTATCAATAACTAGATGTTGAATACAATAAGCATTAGCTGCATTTTCCAAAGCCTAAAATAAAACCATTACAAACATTTTTTTTTTTAAAAAAAGAGAACAATCAAAAAGAGAATACATTTCTTTGAAAAAATTATAAAACATAACTAATATTCACATCTGTTAAACGGCATGAGATTATATCTTATAGAATACTTAAATATTTCAGAAGGCAATTTAATTGTTTAGCAAAAAAGATGTTCAAGTAGTTCAATTTCGAATTTAAAAAAATAAAGAGGCACGTTTACTATATTGAAGCACCCAAAAGTCAACATCTATGAATATTTCAGATATAACATTTTTTTACTATAAAATAATATATAAACTTTTCAAAAAGAACAATTTCAAAGTTCTGGAACCTTTCTATAACAGTCAAAATACTGGTGATACCAAAATTAAAGTGAGGCAGAGAGATTACTTGAGCAGATAATTTTTGTTTAGAAAAAGATAATTACAACAGTTTATTTCTTGATCTGTAAGAATATTTGCACTTATATATGCTTGCAAATAAATAATTTATCAAAAATGTAATAACAATAAGTATGGAAAAAAAAAAAAGCTTTCAGTAATAAATATAATTTTTTAAAAAAGAAAGAGTTTGTGCATGTGGACTATGTAATAAGATTTAAAATTACAGAAGCATGAAATTAGGTACAAAAAATCTACAGAAAGTGATAGTAAGTTTCTCAGAGTCATTTTTTAAAATTCGCTTTAGATTTTTTTAAAATTTAAAGTGGCAGCTGAGGCAGACTTCGCCAACATTGTGAAAATTCTTGCACTTTATGTCTCTGTTTTCATTGCTTCCGACTATTTACATGTATGTTTATTCATTTGTTTGTTCTCTGTTGTAGAGTTACAATTCTGTTTCGAAAGAATCATTTAATGATATCTGACGAACAATACCTACTATGAAAAACTATTTTTTTTGCAAAATACTAAATATTTTTTCTACAGCATCAGTGATAATGGTAATCCTTGAATTTAAAACATATTTTTTATTTTTCCCAAAGGCTCAGGTCCCCAAATCAAGTGCCTTTGAAATATAAATTTGTATGCAACATAACTTACATTTTCTATGCTATTTTGCCATTTGTAGCAAGATGCTTAAGACCTAGTTGCTGTAACTATTTGACCTGATTCAAATTATGGGCTTATTTTTCGTCTGCTTTGTTTCTATTTTTCATTAATTTCGAAGCATTTAAAAACTTTTCATTCATGTTTTTAAGACTTTTCTTAATTACTAAGGTTGATGAGATATTTTTGAATACTTTGTAGACAAGCTCTTGAACAAAATGTAGTAAAATTATGATTTTTGCATCATTTGAGAAATCCAGTTTTTTATTAAAAAAAAAAAAATTCAAATTAATTTTGTGTGTTTAGTTAATTTTTGGAAATAGTGCGAAAAAGTGTCAATTTTGAATTTTTAAAAATAATTATAACCAAAAATTTATTGATCCAAATGAAACAGTATCTGTACAGTATACCAAATGAACATTTGATCCCCTTTTAAATAAGGAATGGGAGGAAAATTTTAGTGGTATTTATGCAATTTTTAACTGCACAACCAGTGAGCTAATTTTCTCTCTCTTTCGCTTGGTTAAATATAGATCTCAAGCATATTACATCATAGTCTGTGTACTTTTGATTATTTATTATTCTTAATAGATTCTTTAGGAAATTGTAATACTTATTCTTTTGTTCTCATTTAAAATTTTTTATAAAATTTTAACGGAATTTTATTTTAAATATTCACCAGTGAAAAGAACAGTACTTTACCATTTTAAAATAAAAATAAAAAAAAAACTTCTGGTTAGGAAAATAAGGATGAAAACAGTAATAAAATAAGATTAAAAAAATTAAGCTTTTGTCAGGAAAACAGAGAGAATATATTTTGTTATTCCTGTATAAAAACCAGCAAATTAAAATATGTCAATGAGTTTAAAATCAAAGTTTGGAACTAAGTATAGAGAAATACAGATGTGACATTAAACACAAAGGTATATTTTCTCTCAACTATGCTTAAATACAATAATTTGTGTTGTTATTGAGTAAGCATAGTTTACTCAATAACAACAACAATAAAAATGTTTATAAATTATGTGGCTTGGAATAGAATTATTAAACATTTCATATAATTACACACATCATTATACTTATTCAAATTATGTCAAAAAGATATCATACCATTAATTACAAAAATGACTTAAAAAAATAATTATTCTATTTATGAAAATAACATAATTTAACATAGTATTTTAATGAAAAAAAAAAAAAAATTGTTCACAACTGAACAAGTATTGTAAAACTACACAATTAATAACAAAAAAGTTAATTTAAAAAATAAATAATGCATTAATTTAGACGAATTATTAGTCACCTGCAATATTCTTTCAAATAACCACTTTTTGCTTCCAAAATGTATGAAATTCATTGGAATCTTTTTAAATTCTTCAGCCCAATAATTAAAAGCTTCCACATCACCAACTAATGACTGTCTATAAAAATACATATAAAGTATACAGCTATATCAACAAAAAGAAAGAAAAAAAATATTTTTCTAACAATAAAAGGGTAAAAAATTAAATTTTAAACAACAAATTGAGAACTATAAGACCAATGAAAAAAAAAAAAAATTATAGCTGTAACAAACAAGAACAAAACTAAGTATCTCTCACTCTTGTAATTATATATTTTACGACTTAAAATACATACAGAACAATACTAATTTTCAAAAACTCATTACAAAATGTATATGACAATAAATTATAACTTACTTAGAAAATTGAAAGAGCATTGTCTTTATGAGTTTGACATTGGAGATTTCAAAACTCGCCCACAATGTAGGAAGCTAGAAAGTATCACATGATGAATAAATATATTGCAAATTCATAAGATATAACATATATTTATTATAAATATACTTACTCCTTGCATGCACAAATCAAGACTATATTCACTCAAAAAAGTTGTTTTTCCAGTTCCAGTCTGACCAGAGAAAATGGTCAATTCACCTGGTCTGTGACCTTTCAAAAGGTTGTTTAGGACTGAAAATCTCTTCCACTAAATAAAAAAGGCTTACTTTTTACAAAAAAACTAAACATATAACACTAACATTCAAAGGTAATAGGAGGTTTAAAAACTATTTTATTGCAAACTAAAAAAGACTAAATGTCTAGAATATATAGATATATTTTTGATCTAACATAATGTTAGTATAGATGCAGACTAAGTTCAGAAGCATCACTAAAAAATGTCAATTAAACAGTCAAGAAAACTAGATATAAGATGAGACTTCTATTAATACAGAATCCTAAATTAAAAATTAGGCTTATTTAACTATTTATTCATAATAATAATAGTGTTATCTTATTTGGATATTGAAATTTTTCAGCAGAATTGACACCTGGTAACATAACTGTACAAACATCAAAAATTAAGATTTTTGTTATATCAAAAAACTATTTTGAATACATTTTAATGTGAAATGGCACATCATATATAAATATCAAAATTAAAAGATAAAAAAAATATATAAATTTTAATTTATTATAATTAAAATAAATTATAAATTTTTTATTAGAGCAATGATTGAAAGATAAAAAGCAACTAAAAGAACATAACAAAAGATATAAAAGAAAACTCAAAACTATTAATTCTATTTTATACCTTTTAAGTACAATAAATAAATATTTTTTGTTAAATTGATTTAAGATAAAATAAAGTTATTCAACAAAGATAAAATGTGAATTTTGTTTGCGAAAATTTATGCACATGTACTTAGCATTAAATTATCTTTATTTATGAAATAGGATGCAATAATTGTATCTATATAAAAAGCAGTAATTTTTTGATTTAATTAAAACTATTTTTAAAAAAATTCTTAAAAAAATGTTACAATTTCTATGTAATGCCTAAATTTCAGAACTACAAAGAAAATTAACATGCTACATGTTTTAAAAAAACAGATTTTTAAGGAAAACTTAAATAAATGGATAAAACAATAAACTATATACAACACGATAAATAAATCTCATGTGTATTCAATGAAATCGTGTAAAAGAAAAACATTGGAAGAAAGCTAAGTGAGAATGATAAACAATTAATGAATTCTGGATGCCACTTTATACATTGGATGTATAAGTATGGCTCCACTGATTTTTAACAGATGACATTAGTAATACTTGTTGCCTGAAAAGTTGTATCTGACGACAACTTTTAATATTAGTTTGTGATTTCAGGTTAATATTTGAAATTACTTATTTTAGATTAGAAAACATGTCACGTTTTATGTAAAACAAACAACATTTGAGGGAAGTTTTGTTACATTATTTTATTGCAAAGAAAACTGCAGCAGAAACATATTGGTTGCAGTTGGACATTTATGGTGAACAAATAGTAGCCTCACTGAATACAGTTTGCAAAGAGTGGTTTTGGTAAATTAAAAATGATGATTTCAATACACATGATAAAATGCACGGTAGGAAAAAAAAAAGTATGAAGATTTGGAAGTTTTATTTGATGAAGATCCTTGCCAAACACAAATGGAACTGGCTCCTGCATTAAATGGTACCCAACCATGTATTTTGTAATATCTACATGCAATTGGCATGATTCAGAAGCAAGAAAATTGGCTTCTCAAAGGTGAACAATAATCCATCAATGGCTTTAAAATCACTTCCAACAGATATGTTCTTCCACCGGCCATATTCATCCAATGGTGCTCCTACAGGCTTCTATTTGTTTTGTTCCATGTAGGGTACCCTTTCTGATAAGAGGTTCAATTCCCACAAAGATATAAAAAGTTGGCTTGGTAATTGGATTACATTTAACAGTAAGGTCTTTTTTTTTTCTTCACAAGTTCATTTTTACCAAAAAGATGGACAAATAAGGGCAAATATTTTGAATAAATAAATATTTAATTTTTATAACAAACAAGTGTCATTTTTAATTTAAAAAGGACAGGGTCATATATTTATACACCTAATAGCACAGATTTCTAGAAATTAGTTTACTTCCATAATTAAAATCCATGTTAAATAAGCATTAGACAAAACATCAATTGATATTGATGGAATCAAAATTACTTCAAATAATGCATTACTCCTGCTGACTGCTTTAACATTAATATTCCAATAATAAATAAATTTTTAAAAAATTTTCATGGCAAATAAACAAAATAAAGTAATTATGGCAGTCAAATCAAAATATGAAATACCTTAAGACCTGAAGTTTTTTCATGACCCATTATTTCTTCACGCACAACATCTACATAAGATTCAAATGTTACAATAAGTTTATCATGTAGAGGGCAAGCATCTTTCAAAATGTATTCTATGCTTGATCCACTTTGTAAGCTTGATAAAGCACTAGGGAAGTCATCAGGACTGTAATATAATAAATAACAATTAATATAAAAAAAATTATAGATGTTTAAAAAGTAGTAAATACACAGACATGCAAAACTTAAAGACATGAAATCAGAGAGAAATGAGTATTTACGAATCAGAAAATCTATAACAAACAACTACACAGATAGAAATATGACTTGTGCAACTATCAGAAACTACAAGTTATATGAAAGCACTTAAAAAGACTGTGGTCACTATGTGAAGTGCATAATGCTAGGTAAAAGGAAGATAAAGAGTGATATTAAAGAGACCCAAGAGAGTTGAATAAATATATGGCGAAAAAAACAATAAATGAATTACTTTACACATTGGAGAATAATTGGTAAGCTTGAAGAGGAATATAGAATGATGAGGTAGTTGAACAATTAGATTTGGTTATCATAGCACTTCATGGTTTTTGGTTATTATGGCATAAGATTTTGCGAAAATTGTGTGAAAGAGCTATTTAAAAGATTGCTGAAGATCATTTAAGAAAAACACCATCATAAAATAACCAATTCATCAGGTAAAGAACAACTGATATCTGTCAGCTGCAACATTCCCAACAGCTATATATGGAAAAGGAATATCAAACAGTACAATTTACCAAGTCAAATACATTAATAAAGATATACTTTCAATTCCTTAAAGTTTTTATTTTGTTAAAATTGCTCAAAGTCTGGACAATTCTCTGGCGAAATCTCATTTCTATCCTTTTCTTTTCTAATAAATGATAACCATTTAAGAAATGTGAGCGATTCTGAATATAAGGTGATATTGAAATATTCAAGGATACAATTTCATTCTATTAACACTGTAAGTTAATAAATTATGATGTTCATATGACTTCTGCTATGTAATAGAGTTTATTACCGAAAATTCACAGACATTGCGAGTGTTTATTAAAATTTTTTTTCATCCTCAGGATACATTTGTAAAAACTTGAAAATGCACAATGCAAAATATTATATACTGTCGGCATAAAATCAGGAATTCAAAAATGGTTTTACACAAAATTATAATACAAAGAAAAGAAGAAAAAGACTAGAAGCTAGTTTAACTGCAAATAACTATCCAAAAAAATGAAAAATTAAATTAATAAAACAAATTACAGTGAAACTTACAATATTTCAAAGTTAGCAAAATTTCATTAAATAATAACATAATAAATAAAATGGGAAATTGCGACATTCCAATATTTTGCAAATCATATACAATAATAACGAATAAAGTAAAATTTAAATAAAAGAAATGCAGGGAAAAAAGTTTGAATAGAGAAAGAAACTTACCTAATGAAAAAGGCTCTTTCCTGCAAGTGCATTCCCAAAATTTTATGATTTTCCCAATTATGAAGCTTTGGATCTAGCCAAAAAATTACTTTTGCAAATGATTTTAAGGCACTTAGCAACTGGAGGAAATAAAAATGTGAGTCATCAACAAAATAGCATAACACATAACAAACAATTAAAACTTAATTTGATTAACATCACATCCTCAAAAAATATATATTAGCTTTGAAAATAAACTCTTTTTTTTCTTCAAAATATATATCTTGAAGATAAACATTTATAACTATTACAAAAGATAATAGATTAAATTGATATTTCAATTTGAAAGAATTTTCAATATGATCATCGGAACAATATAAAAGTTGAAAAATTTGATTTTAAACAGTGAAAAGATTGCCAAAAGTAGAGTCAAAAAGTTATAAAAAGTTGAAATATAAAATATTAGTATAAGAGAACACAAATAATGGTATATTATTAGTGTGTTCAATTGAGAATAATAAAGAACACAATAGTAGTAAAGAATTTAGAGCTGTGAATGAGTATTAAAAATATTACTATTACTAATTGTAAAAAAAAAAAAAAGAAAAGATTTTAAATTAAAAACATAGTTAAAAAGAATAATTTGATTATCTCACTTGTGTAGAAAAATTGTTGAAATCATACGGAAAAGACACAGCAATTGCATCAGTTTCTTGATTAATTGCAATTGCATCTAAAGGATTGGATGTAATAATAATTTGTCTTTGATTCTGCTTGACTAATGACCACCCAAACAAGATGTCACTAGAGGATCTAAAATACATATTGAATTAGATACAGAATACTGATGGAAAGAAAACACAATTTTATTTATGAACAGCATAAATTTTTTAATAAAAATGTATATCTTTCTATCAGTGGAAAAAAATAATGTAAAAAAATTATACAAATAAATATATTTTTTATTTTAGGAAAATGTAATGATATTTTAAATTATTTTTAAAATAAAATTAAAGTAGTTCTTATTGTATTGACATCATAGAAGGTATGTTTAATACATTACATATTTATATCATACAACATTAAATATTTACAAATAAAACTTACTTAAAGGAAGAATTAACCATTGTTTTTTCTCCATTCTTGTTCGAGATAAGCTGTGTAGAAACAAATTCCCCATCCAGTGAATCAAACGGAAATATCAGAGTGCTCAAATCAGAAGAAATTTTGACACTGTACTTATTTAAGAACTGAATATTCAGGCCCTGTAATATTGTGAAAGTATAGTAATACGTAACTTTATAAATCAAATTTTTTTTTAAAAACTTTTTTATTCAATAAACTGAAAATATGAATAAAAGTTATATATTTTAACTATTTCCTTTAAAAGTAATCATTAAAATTAAAATAATTTAAAATACAATCAATGCAATTGTATATCATACTTATAAAATTGTATTCATATTTCCAGTATTTCACTATTTATATTTATTTGTCATAAGTGAGTTGTCAAATAGTGAATTTTATGAATCAAATAAATTAATACAAACAGTGAATCAGTATTTCACTATTTGTATTAATTTTCAATTAATTTAAGTCATTTGTAAGTTATATAACAAAAATAAACAAAAAAATATGTGACTGTGCCAAAAGTAACCAAGCAACAGTGATGCTGATCGTAATTGATAGATGCAGAAGGGATGATTGACTGATGGCTGTGATTGCAGCTGCCCTATTGCTCCACTACAGAGGATGATAGGCACATTGTGCACATATGCCTGTCATCCATATAATTACAAATGTCTGTTTCACAACAATCAGAGCCCTCATTTTATGTCATTCAAAGCATAGTGGAATGTCCACAAGACTTTTATTGCTGTGAATATCTTTGTCTCAAAACCACAGTTATATGCAGTAATGTATCGAATTGTGGACATAGGACAACTGAATGTCTTGACATAGCCTTTACAGACAAATCACACTTCTACCTAAAAATCCCTGATGGCTGAATTACAGTCTGAAGGCACTGTGGAAAGTTTAACTGTTTTCTAACACATTACCATACTGCTCTTACACCTGGTATGGTTGGGGTAGTATTGGATTTCAATCCTGCACTTTCCTGATACACATTGCTATTACAATGACAAGGTGTGTATCAGCGGTTATTGCCAGCTGTGATGGCAACACTGAATTCTGTATTTGAATCTTCCTAACCTTACACATGGATGTATTAATAGTCATTTCACTTTTCTGCTGTGTGTTATTTCTCTAATAAATTTGGCTTTAATATCTCTTGTCATTCTCAGTGTTACAATTTTGGATGACCAGCAGTGTAGATTTTTACAGTGTAATTAGCTTATACAATTTTAAAAAGATGTAAACTTTCCAAATTAGTATAAGTGAAAAAAAAAGTTGGAAAGCAACAAAATGGTTCAATAGATATAAATAAATGACCAAGGCCCATTTTATATTAATGTCTAAAAAAGGGCATGAAGCAATTTTACTTTTTAAAAAGAAAACCATTTTACTCAAAAATGAATGAACTTATATTAATGCAAACAAAGTTATATTGATTTAAAATAATGAATTAATTAGAAAATAAAAACTTCAGTTTACAAACAAAAGAAAAAATTAAATCATTTTGTAATTTACAAATAAGACATCAATCACATAAAAAAGCACTAGTTGAAATTCAAAAGGCACCCCGTTAACTAACCTTGGAAAAAAAAAAAAAAAAAAAAACTAGAAGTTATAAATATTCAATAAAAACCAGTCAGACAGATATTCAGCTACTACAATGCTCATAACAAGATACTTTTGATAGTGAAATGCTTTATATGCCTTTTAGATATAAAGTTCAGTTGTTGTAGTTGGAAAATTGCAAAGACAAGTAGGGCTAGACTAAATCCACACATGAAAAAATGATATATTTATCACTCAAAGAAAATCCAAAACCATTAATGGATTGTAAAGAATATCCTGTTTGGAGGGCCCCAAACATTTGATGATATGGTCAGGGGAGTAGTATAGTTCCATAAATGTCAGAGGGGTAGTAGAATTGATAACTCACATGGATTCTCATCCCCAGTAAGTTCAATAAGAGAAGGTATGCACTGTAGGGAAAAGAAAGTTGTTTCAAATAATTTAAAATAGCCACTCCTGTATTGTCCAACACTTTGTGCTAATTACATAAATATTGAACATAATTTCGGCCAGATAAAGATTTCATTATCAGGGAGTGATAGAAACAAATTGAGACCCACATCTACAACAATTATTTCACAATGAAAAACTGAGCTACATTCAATATTCCTTCTCTAAATCTATAAGGAATTATTATTTGATTTAATGTAAATTCCACTGCTGTAACAATCTAGAATGTCCTTGCTTTCATACATGAATATCTGAGCAGCATTTATAAAGATGTCATTAATTCTTTCAAGAGTCATTTGCGTTAAGTATGAAGGGAGAATAAAATTAAATGCTACATGTAATTTTATTTACACATTAGTAGTTTATTACAGAATGCTTGAAATATTTTCTCACTTTTTATAAATAAAAGGGAGTTTTTGTTTTCATGAAAAAAGAAATGTCTTTAATTTAATTTTTAATGTTTTGTTCTTTTGATCTTGAATAGAAAATAGTTCATAATTGCTATAAATTAGCACTATGAATGATATCCAAGTTACATTATACAAAAACTTTTTGGCAATATTTATGAAAAAAAAATTTTTTTTATCAGTTTCTGAAAATTTCCAGGAAACTAACAAAATTGTTGTATCAATTTCAAAATATTACTTCCCTAATTCAAATTCTTTCCATGCTCAGGTTTTTTAGTGGAATATTTATATTTGACTAAAACAATGAATCAGTATTAAGCAAACAAATAAATGGCTAAGAATTTAAAACTAAAAATCCAGTATGAATTAAGCAAATAAATGGTTTAAAACTAAAAATTACCAAATTCAAAATTTTTAATAACATATTTCACAGCATATAAACTTGAGGAAGTATAATATTGGGAACAATAAATTTTTTTTTAAGTGTGTAGAATTTATTAAAAAAGTAAAAAAATTTCAATATACAATAATTATGCATAAACATAAAATTTTTATGTTTATGGCATTGCAGTCTCTCAATATTATTTCTTAATTATCTAGATTACCTTTAAAATGAATTATAAAATACACATCACACAGTGATCTTTCCTTTGCAGAATGTCATGTAATAACCTTTCTTAAAATAAATTTAAAGAATATTAAATAATTGATTGAATGGGATAATGTTAACAAAAAAATGTTAAAAATCAAGTGTTGTCAAATTATTCATACAGCAATTCTTTAGATTTCTAGGATAAGATAATTGCATATCAGAACTAAGAGTATAAATATAATTGAAGCAAATTTTTCTGTTTACAATACAGACTACCTAAATATATTAAACTGTCTTATTTATAAGAAGTAATTTACTCAACCAAGTTACTACAAAAAATTCTTTCATACAAAAAGCATATTAAAAATAAATGAAACTATGATTTTCATAAACATACTTTTAAATTAAATCTTTCTGTAACTACTCTTAAATCAGTTGATTCTAAATCATCAAGTGCAATAGCTTGATTGAAATTTTGATCCGCATGCTTTTTTTCTAACAAATTGTTAGCTATACTGGAACATAACCTGCAGATGAAAATGCCATAGTATTAAATTTTTTAAAAATATATAATCCTAAAAATATTGCATAACAAAAAAGAATGAATTTCACCTGGTTACAGAGTTGAATATAATTTCTCATACTCAAATAATAATAATAAAACAATGGTGGGCATGTAAATATAAACATACATTTTAATAATAAATAATGAAAGACATTTAACATAAATTTTATGAAGATACAAATACTACAGACCAGGACACAATTATTTCAATATATATACATTGGCTTCAAAAAGTTGAGGCACAAACAGCCTTTTTGGTTCATAATTTCAAAACAAAATAGCCTAAAATAATGAATATTGGAAGAAATGCGATACAAACAGTTTTTTAATTGAATTTTACACCATTTTAATTAAATTTACATGATTTTAAAAATCAAGTTGAGTTCCAAATAAAAAGCTATATTTTTGTAGAAGTCTGCTGTTTCATAAAAATCAAATTGCAGATTTTTTTGTGAAAAAATATTAAATGAATAGGTTTTAACAAGGAATACATCCCCCCTATTTATAATCCATTGGTGGCATCAACTTTCCATATTGTCAATCATGTTCATGCAATGGAATGGAAAGCAATACTCATACACAAGGAATAACTTTTAATATTGCTTTGAGATGAACTTAAGGTTGACCCCTACCAGTCAAGGTAATCCCAAACATGCTCTATCAGATTAAGGTGCAGAGATAGAATTCGCTATTTTTTCCACTCCGAATCTTGACATTAACCAACAATTTTAGCTAGATGAGGTTGGACAATACTATCCATTAGGATGAATTCATCATTAATAGCACCAGTATATGGTGTGGTATATGGAGAAAGGATTTCATTCTAATATTTCACAGTAGTTACAGTTTCTTCATTGAGCACATGAAAGTCAGTCAGACGACCCAGAAAAATTCCAGCCCAAACCATGATTTCCTCCTACTCAATATTTGGATATTTCAACAAGGTTAGATTTGTAGTATCAAGTGCCTTGTTCTATCCATATCAGTATACAACCTGAATCCCTGTCCAAAGAAAATCAGGAATTGCTATATAGAAACCAATTGTTGTCTGTTCAAGGGAATATGCTTTCTTGCCCAACAAAAATAATGGACATTTTCATGTCAATAATTAAGAAAAACACACTCGAGGTGTCATCTTGCATGGAATCCATGATTAGGAAGACATCTGCTCACTGTAGCAGGTATTGCCATCCTAGTTGCTGTGGAATGATCTAAAATGAGTTGAAGTACAATGGTATATCTTATTCTTTGAGGAGTAAGAGAATTAGATAGTAATTTTACACAAAGATTGTGTTCCATTGGTAGCCTAGAACAGATGATCTTGATAATGAATTTTTGGATTGTCTTACAGTTATGATCTTTAGTCTTTGAACAACACTAAGAGATACATTAAAATATCTAGCAGCAATCTGCATGTGACAATCCCATTTTCATCCACTTAATTGCGTGTCATCTTAACAAACTGTATAAACTACATTTCTTTTGGACATGATAACAATATCTTAGTGCCAATAACTGAAAATCAACAAGTAAAAAAAAAGAAAAAAAATTATAAACTATATATAAAAGTGGGATTTTTGCAGTTTCTTCCAACTACTACATAATTGTTTAATATGGTTTTATAGAAGTTACTTATCATTCATATGAACCATATTTTTATTCAACCCATTCATTTTATCACATTTGATATGCTCGCGTTTTTTATCCTGTGCCCAGAATATCTAAATTGATATGCTCCGAGAATGCCTGCTACAGACCAACGTATCAATACAGATACATTTGCTGAAAATCTTTTAATTGAATTTTTAAGTGTTTCTTAATATTCAGCCAATTTCCATTTTATTTTGTTTAAACTCCATTTTCACATATTTAGATTAGATTTATATAAAATGATATTTTTTAAAATTAAAACCAAGTAAGGATATATATTGAATACATATATAATAATGAGTAAAATCTATATTGGTATACAATTTCAAATAAATCTCTTTCATTCTGTTCATAAATAAACTTCCTCAACATAGATTTGCAAATTAAATTTTTTTTAAATGAACACATACCTATTTTCCATACAAGACATCCTCAGTAAGACATGTTTGTAATATATAGGATGCTGTTTTAGATATCCTACAAAATATTTATAATCAAATCAAAAGAAAGTTACAATACTTTAAAATGCATGAGTTTCAAACATTTATTTATATTACTCAATCAAGATAAAACAACAAATACATCTCACTTAATAGTTTCTCACATTGAATAAGATGGAAGGCTATTGCTTCAAAGGTATCAAGAATACAGTGAAATAATACATTTATGTGTAATATTATATTTAATACATGATAAAGTTGCTTATTAGCAAATAATCTATCCTTGTTTAACCAAAAAGTACAAAAATGGAGTACTTATATATAAATAGAAAAATTCAAATTATAGTGTTTTATTTTCCTTAACTCTGCTTTGCATCAAAAAGAAATACCCTGTTGGACCATGTTTAATAAACCAGGAAAATGTTGTCAAAAGATACAATTATTTTTCCAATAATGGAAAGTTCTGCTAAAGGGTGTGATATTCCACCAATAGAAACAAGTATGAAATCAAACACTTTTTCTATTGTATTCTTTGCCATGTAGTTTTTATTTAACTTTGTTTAGCCCTTATTTGAACAAGAATTCTATCTGCTATTATCATTAATCAGCATTTTTATTTAAACATTTCAAAGTCAATTATTGTCATAACTTTGGGAGATCACAAGACAAGTGAGCATACACAAAATTTTGACAAACTGTAGGGATTTACTAAATGACATAATAAAAAGCACTGGGGAACTACAGGACATCACTTAAATTAATATATTTATGAATTTATGTGGGGTAGATTCACAATGAAGAGAATCTACTCTTTGCAATCTCAAATGGAATTGAGGATTTTTGGCCACCGAAATGTTTGATCTAAGTTCAGCTGAAACTGTCCTAACTTTCATGGTCAATAAAATTTTACACAAGCATTAAAAATTGTCAGTATCCAAACTATTTTGAATACCCTTTCGAAAAATGGCAATAACACATGTTTCTTTTATATTTGTGGCTATTCAGTAATATTAGGAAATGAAAGGGTTAAAAAAAAACAACCCAGATTTGCAAAAGACAAAAAAAAAAAAAACCTATGTTGAACCATACAAAGATGTTCTTTAAAAATTTAAGTTGTAAAAAAATGATCATTAAGTAGAGGAGAAATACTTAAAAACTCCTCTGAAACAACAATTTTTCTATCTATTTATTCCAGATTTTAAAACCAAAATTTGTTTTGTAATTTTGAGAGCACACAATTTCTAATTGTACATGGAAATTTTAAGACTATTTGAAAAAATTTGGATAAAAGCATTGTTTCAAATTATGCTTTTGGAGTATAACTGGACTCAAAACCTACATCTTTAGTATCAAAACCTCATCAGGGAAAGAAAGAACTAATTTTTAAATTAATTCAACATTAATTACCCTACCTCATTTTACACAATGACAGAAAACAAATAAGCTTTTTTTGATGCTTTTTAATTTTAACTGTATCTTTTTCAATCAACTTATATTTTTAATTGAATTTTTTTTATTTCTAATATATTAGTTTCTATTGTTAAGTTATTTTTTCTCAAAATTTTAATTTACTTTATCTTCAATTTTATCTTTTTATTTTTTTTGTGAATAAATTTATGATGAAGTCTATTTTTATAAGCATTGCGACATTTGGGGTTATTATTTCTAAGGTAAAAAATTGGGATGGTGCAGAAAATTTACTGCTGTGTGTAGTTTTGTAGTAAATTTTAAAACAACAACATTGTTACTTTGTTAAAGAAACAAATAAAATAATTAATGTTGTTCAGACTTTTATGTCACAGATGCCTTTTTCTGATGTGTTAAAGCTGTCCAATTGAAAGTCAATTGGAAGAATCTGTGTAATGATAAATGATCAGACACTTGGGGGAGGGGGGAGGAAAGACAATCATGGAAGAAAAATGTCTCAACATTTCAAGACAAACAATCTCTATACTATTGAAACTATTGCTGTAAGATAGGCTGGACAAAGCTGTAAATGTATAAAAAGTACTTCTCAAGATTGATATAAGGCGATAACTGCCCAATATAAAAAGGAAACCTGCTACTTGGCAGTTAAATGCAGAGCTTATAGCTTCCACTCAAACTGATGTATCACAGCAAACTGTATTCAGAAGGCTTAATGAAAAAGTATTTATAGCAGAAGGCCAAGAATATGTGATTCATTGCCTTCATAACATAAAGGAATCACTTTAATTGGTGCAAAAAACTTCAGAACTGGAGAGAACTCCAATGGATCCATGTTCTCTTTACTGATAAGCTGAGGATAAACTTAACATCTGATTTTAAAGATTTTTACATAGAAGGAAGTCAAAAATGCTAAAATATTTATTTCTTCATGGATTGCAGGATATGATTGTTTTGATAGGGCAAGTGTAATGGTAAGGAGGATTAATAATCAGGGGACATATGCACCAATTTGTTTTGAACAAAGGATCTGTGATTGGCCAGAGATATCTGGATGTTGTCTTAAAACCTTTCACAACATTAAAACCTTTTAAACAGGTCTATATGCTCCTTTGAATAAAAGAGATTTCAAAGGAGCTTATAGTTCTGATTTTTATTTATGGATGATAATACTTGTACACATCAAGCAAACTTCATTGATTAATTTCTCGAAAGTGAATGCTGTGGCCAGCAAAATCTTCTGATCTAAATCTGATAGAGAACTTAAGAGACTACCTTGGAAAAATAGTTGTACTGAAGATATAGTTGTTCTCTTCCTAGAGATATCAATGCTCTAAAAGTTTCATTGCTGGAAGAGTGCAACTTAATTCCTTAAACTAAGGTTAACATTAATGCCAGCTTGATATCCCTGACTGCTGATATGAGTGTACAAGTCAGGAACAATAAAATATCACTTTCAATTAATAAGCCTCAATTTTTTTTCATGTGTTATTCTTTTTTTTAATACTCCTTATTACTTATTGCCATTTTTATTGTTTCATGCTACATGTTTATATCATATGCAGCATTTAAAAATTATTTTACTTTGTCTTTATGAATTATAATTTAAGCACTTTTTTACAAAAAATCATAAAATTATAGTTCCCAGTTTCTGAAAAATCCTGATTTTATACAAGTAAACATAATTTTAGTCATGAGTGTAATTACATCAATTCAATCCTTGTTTGACAATATTTTTCTGATTTGGAAATTAGTCAAAAGGGTTAGACACACATCCCAAATTTCATTTAATTTTAAAGCATAAATCTACAAATAAAACAGGTTTCTTTAAGAGCTTAAGAAATAATATATTTAAAGAAAATAGTAGCAAATCCAAGAAAATATAGAAACAATATTAAATAGTTTTTTTACATGTATATATAAAATAGATTTAGTGGCTGAGCAGAAATGGGACATTTGAATTCATGGTTGTAATAAGATGACAAAGTATTATTTAATGGACAAGTAGCAAAGATACCAGAAGTCATAGCTGCAATAACTGTATAAGTTTTGATCAAAGTCTATTCTTCTTGAATAGAGAGAGGCAATTTTACATACATTTTTAGAAGATGAGTAGCTTGGCTCCAACCATCATGACTGACGCAAAAGAGAGAATACTGCGAAAATGCAGAATACCAAAGACACAGCTTCATTGGCCTTGGCTACATCAAAAGAGAGAGAACTTTACCTTGCCCTTAAAATTATACGGAGGAATTTCTTTAGATCACATGGTAACCACATGATATAGGATGAAGGGATCTTTCCAGTACTTTGGTTGGAGCCGAACTGTCTTGTTGGGATTATCCCAATAGCTCAGCAACTATGTGAAATGCTGATACAGCAGATTTCATGAGTGTGTGATCGCATAAATTATGGGATAATTTGGAATTGTATCAGAAAATTAGAATAAACTCTTTACATTGAGCTAGAGAATTGGAAAAATTAGGAAATTAAATTATTTTTTCAATAAAATTGTTACACACACATATAGAAATAATTCTCCCCCCCCCCTGTTTTAGAAATGATCAGAAATTGAATTGTACTTACTTTCTAATTTACATAACTTCTGCAAATAAATATTTCTGAATTGGCAATGTTGCTTTAGATGTAATGAAGTTAAAATCATTCTATTAATATAAAATTTCTGGAACTGCAACATCATTAAAACTACAACTTGAGATCTGAAATATGAAAAAATAAATATATAAAAAAAATTCGAAAATAGAAAAAACATATCTGCAGTTATAAATGTTTTTAATAAGACATTATTAAACATAAAATACCATAAATATTTATAAGTTAAAGAGGGGGTAAAAAATCGTCTTTGTAATTACAATATTTCTATACAAAATAGCTAATTAAGAAATACACAATATATGTTAAAAATAATGAAACCTATTGAATATACCAATGCAAATACATATGCACTACATGAATAAATTCTTATGAAAACCAAATTACAGTAAATCTTATTCTGGTATAAATAGTTAATAATTAGATGTACAACAGATACCAATATTAATGAATCTCTAAAACTGAAAATAGTTAAATAGTCATGGAAAGAATCTACAATTTTTACAGGAAATAACAATGCATTTAAAATTTCTCAAAATTTTATCTCAAATCACTGGCCATGAAAATACAGAAATTTTGACATACTGGTGAAATAGTTTACCTCAGATGAAAATAAATATGCAGTCATCAAGTATAAAATGTGAAAACAATCACATGATAAAACTATATTCCTTAATACAGCAGAACCTCATTAAGTCAGATCAATTTAACTCATATCTCTAGGTAACCCAAATTGGCCTTTACAAACACTAAAAAATCTGAGAAGCAGATTCCATAAAAGCATTTATTTTATCCACAAATTTTAAAAAATTATTTCCCTTTCTGAAATTTTTAAAAAAATATTAATACATGAAAGGAAATGGTGTACGTGTAAGTGGGAGGACTCTTAACAATATTACTCTGTTCAAATTTTAGCCACACCTGTTATCACTAGTGACAAACAGCATATGGCACTTTTTATTGCCTAAATGTAGACAACTTAAATCACACTCCTATTAGTCACAAAAAAAGCAGATGTCTCTATTTTCTGTACATATAATTTAATATCAATTTGTTACGTATAAAGATGATTTTCTTATATGCTTTATTTTATTTCATTTTCTGGTTAACCTGGATTTTCAATACCTAAGACTGGTTCTGGCAATTTATCTGACTTAATGAAGTTTTACTATACATACAGCATCAATGTGCAACAGTATTTCACAGCAGAAGTAATTTATATTGACAGATCTGATAATTAAGCTATAGTTAAGTGATGAGAAAGAGACATCCAAATTGTTATAATATTCTAGAATAAAGACTACAGAATGAAACTAACAGCCACAAAACTTGTGGCTGTTTTCTCATCAAATTAAAGTAGTCCATTACATGCAATTTTCTCCATTTCAAAAGAAAGACATGGTAATTATTAATGTGGCATCATAATTTTTCTACTTTAAAGCATATGCTAAGATACAAGAAAAATTCATCTTAATATGTCAGAGATAGTTCAAATTTCAAAGTAAAAGTTTGAAGTATAACAGAGTTTTTAATAATTACCACTTATAACTATTTGAAAAGATTTTTGCCTCCCTTCACTCTTAAGAAGTTCTATAGAAATGTGATTCTAAAGTTACTAATTAGAAATAACAAGTTACAAAATTAGAAATTTGATTTTATTAAAAGAATGATTTGAATACTTTTACAAGAAAACTCTACTTTCACGGAAATTATAAAATGCAACATTATATATATGAGATATTACTTAATGAGAAATTACTAAATTTATATTAATTAAAAAAGTTGTTGATTTTTAAAACTTTTATATACATCTTCAAAAGAAACATTTTAAGATTTCAACCAAAAAACACATGAAATATCCACAAAAACAACAATTAAATATTTATTTATTTAAGAAATGAAATATAAAAACATACCTTTATACATGTATATTTGTTTATATATCTTTTACATCTAATTTTATTTCTTCCTTATGAATTATTAAAAAGGAAAACTGCATACCTCAAGTCAAAAAGTAATAATATAATACAATAAATAAAATAATCAAATTTATGGATTGTTTGCCAGGTAAGATTGTACAAAAATTTA
>BMAW01130250.1:0-16556 GCA_019974015.1 Nephila pilipes | reverse complement strand
TTCGGATCAAACTATCTTCTTTTCTATTCCGTAAGTGGCCGTGGTAGATCTGTGTTCATGGTCGCAGACTTATGGCCTTTGTTTCTTTCCACGAGTCTGGCTGCTGCTGATTCCTTACCGTTTAGAGAACTTGATGTACATTAAATCAGTTCGGTGTCTTAAATCCTACAGTTGCCGTGTCCTTCTTGACAATCCCTTTTCCATTCCCCCCTTTTTTTTCTTGATAAATAATACTTATTGTTTGGACAATATAGCAAGGTTTGGTTTCAGTGTCAATAAGCAAATCATTTCCCTTTACAGTTGATCTCATTTCAATCGTTAAGGAGGTTTAAAGATAGAGATGGCAGTTAAGGTGTCATTCCTGTCCACATGACACCAAAGGGAGAACTTTGGGCCCCAATAATTTAACGACAGATTTAACGCATCTGCCCCGGTTACACGGTGGGTCTTTTTCTGCCAAGGATCGAACCCGCGACGAACGAAAACCGCTGGTCACGAATCCGAAGCTATAACCACTAGGTTACCACGGCCACAGATACTGACTTTAAACAATGAAAATTTATATAACATTTCCAAAAATTCATTTTCCAAATGTTGTTCCTCAAGTTTGAAAAATAAACCATCCGAGAGAAATAAAGCATGCACATACTTATTTAAATTGCAAATATCTCCCTTCAAAGCACGTTAGTAAATTGTTCTAACTAACACAAATACTTGCACTAAAGCAACTGGAGGGCTATTGTAGAAGGGCCTTATAATTCGGAACCTCAGTCAAATGACAAGGACCACACCTGATATGGCATCCCCAATCCCAGACCATGCCAACGGCGACATTTGGCCCTTACAGACATAACGTGCGAGTGATTGAGTGAATGTAAAAATTATTAGAGCAAAAACCAGATATCGCCATGCTGCGCCAAACAAGATTAAACTGTGGTCTAGACGGGGAGTTGAAAAAAAGTGGTTGACAAGAAGGGTTGAAAATAGAGAAGAATCGCAAGGGTTTCCCGGCAGTGCGTCACTTGTGTTTACAGATTTAACGTGCATCAGCTCAGGCTAAATGGCGGGTCTTTAATTTACTTTATTTTTTATTAACGTCGCACTAGAAAAATAACGAGGGCTATTGACGACGAACCTCGTAATTTTGAACCACGGTCAAGTGACGAGGACGACACCTGATCTGGCACCACTCTTTTAACATCCACACCACTTCAACGTTATGACTTTGGGCCCCATGATATTTAACGTTCATCAGCCCTATCTACACAGTGGGTCTTTGGCTGCCAAGAATCGAAGCAGCGACTGAACGAAAACCGCCAGCTAAGAACCTTGATCATTAACCTACCTCGGCCTCTACACTACTCGAGTTTAGGTTAGTTTTTTATTAACGTCGCAATAGAAGCAACACGAGGGCCATTGGTGACGGACCTCGTAATTTTGAACCACGGCCAAGTGACGAGGACGACACCTGAGCTGGCATCCCCCTCTCCTATCATCCACGCCACGCCAACAAGAGGACTTTGGGCCCCGAACAGATTTAACGTTCATCAGCAACGGCTACACAGCGGGTCTTTGGCGGCCAAGGATCGAACCCGCGACTGAACGAAATCCGCCAGCCGCGAGTCCACGACCTTGACCACTAGGCTACCGCGGCCCTCTACACAACTCGAACGAGACCTCTTCGAGCCGCAATGGATTAAACATGTATAATCCCGTCTAATCGGACGTATTTCGGAGTGCCAAGTCGATTCGATGAAAATCGCCGTTGACCATTCCCAGACCATAGTCACTAGGCTATTGTGGCAATGGGATTAGCTTATTAATTTTTTATCAACTTGCCACTTACCAATAACAGGAGTGCTAAAGCTGATGAGCCTCATAATCGTGAGCCTTGGTCTAGTGACAGGTTTTATCCCGAACCAACACTGAACTCTCCACAATTCCGCACCATCTTTACGAGAGGATTTTGTTTACGAATTTTTATTTACATCATGTCAAGGAGCACTACGAGGGCCGTTTGCGATTGGGAAGAATAAGAGCCTCTGCACATTCAAAGTGTTTAATTCGCTCATAAATGTGGGTCTAAAGTGATATCAGGGGTAGAAGAAACCAATGACTCCATGGTCATTTATAACTATGTTAAATGGGCTATCGTGGCCGTACAGTGGACAGAATCTAAAATAATAATTTGTTAATATTATAAAAGTAAATAAAGATTTTGTATTTGACGTGTACATGAACAGAAATTAGTCTTTCATTTAACATAGAAAGCTTACCACAGTTTCACAATGTAAGGAAAAATTTACGGCTCTGTAGCCTAGAGGTCATGATAGCGGATGTTGTTTACTTCGAAAAGAGATTATGAGCCTTAGTTTTGTTAAAGCCCCAAAGTGTACGAGGGTTGCTATTTATATTTCTGGCCTTGGCAACAGTAAGTGTTGCTAGGCGACCGAAGACGATTTTAATCGAAAGTTTGATATTTTTAAACATAAATTCAGCAGACGATTTACCATTATAGCTTTATTTGTGTTGTTGACAGTAAATTGAAAAGTTCTTCTCTGTCAAAAAATGGAATTGAATCGTGAACATTTTCGTGCCATTATTTTTCATAACTTTCGACGTGGATTGTCAAGACAAGAGTGCTTCGATGAACTTAATTCTTTATACAGCGATAAAGCGCCATCCTACAGCACTGTAAAAAATTGGTATAACGAATTTAATCGTGGTCGATGTTCGATCCAGGACGAATCCCGTGCAGGTCGTCCAAAATCCGTTGTTGTGCCAGAAAAGATCAATGCTGTGCGTGAACTGATAAAGCAAGATCGTCATGTGACATACCGTGAGATAGAGGCGTCATTGGACATTAGTATGACTAGCATCAATAAAATATTGCATGAACATTTGAGCGTAAAAAAAATTTGTTCGCGTTGGATCCCGCATAATCTGACAAACGCTCAAAAAAAGGCTCGTGTCGATTGGTGCAAGGAAATGTTGGAAAAATACATTCAAGGTACATCAAAGGCTGTGTATAACATCTACACAGGTGACGAATCATGGATCTATGCATATGAGCCGGAAACAAAACAGCAATCAACTGTATGGGTCTTCCAAGACGAGGCAAAACCAACAAAAGTTGTTCGAGGAAGAAGCACATCGAAACAAATGATTGCTTGTTTCTTCGGCATTAACGGTCATGTGGCAACAGTGGAGTTAGAGCAACGCAGGACGGTCAATTCTGAATGGTACACGACCATTTGTTTGCCAAAGTCATCGGAGAAATTCGAAAAAAAAGCAGAACAGGCGAATCATTCTTCATCATGACGAGCTCTCACAGCATCGGCTCAAACAAAGGCATTTTCTGACGGAGCGAAAGATCGAACTGATGGGTCATCCGCCGTACAGCCTGATTTGGCCAATGACTTCTTCTTATTTATCAAATAAATTACGTGGACAACGATTTTCGACCCCCGAAGAAGCGGTTGATGCATTCAAAACGCATGTTTGGAGTTACCTCAATCGGACTGGAAAAATTGCTTTGAAAATTGGTTCAAACGCATCAAAAATAATGATCATCATGGAGAATATTTTGAAAACAATAAAACCAATTTCGATCCTACATATTTGTTTTTTCATTATTAGGCCAGAAATATAAATAGCAACCCTCGTAGCAAGGGTGAAGATTTTCAAGTACACTTTAGGCTTCTGGCCATCCTGTTGAGCGTTGTAGATGGCACAGAGAATTGCCCCCTCAGGTATGGTCCTCGAGACTGGAATCGAGGCTACGAATTACGAATTAATTGTCATCGTTATTGAATTCGGTACAACTTGAATATGTAATCACAAATACAACGAAAAATGCTTTTATATTTATTGTAATTTGTGTGCACGAAGTTTAAGAAATCATTGCTAAAGAATATAAATCATTTATTAACATTTGAATACAATTCTCACGTAAAATGCATCGACATAGCAAATAAAATGTAAACGACTTAAAATTCATCTTATTTCACATTGTATGATTCACCTCCGAACTTTAAAAACAGCTGGTAAATAAGTTTCTATAAGATCACATATCGTACAATATCTCATCCACTTGGACCAAGTCTCTAGACAAAGTTGAATAATTAAACTCGGAGCATGTAAACATATAATGGTACAGGTACCAGAGAAACAAACCGAGAAATATGCATGCAAAGAGCATACTTAAAAATCTTTCAGCAAGATGATTGTTACGCATTTTTATAAAACAGGATAGAAGGATAAAAAGTACTAAAAACCGAAAGCAGATATATCCCTGCATGATCACTTTGTGCACAGTTACCTGCAAAGAAATTTTACACAGTTAAATATTGTTTCCTAAGTATTTTCTAAACTGTAAATAAAGGAAAGATACAAGTTTTCTTTATAAATTAATTACGTTTTGATTGCATTAATTTAGTACTACTATCATCTTCTAAAACATATTTACGATAAAGCTTAAAATAATGAAGATCTTACTGGTGATTAACTTTTCTACAGACTAAGGATAATCAGTGTCCGATACATTTTGAATACACATCTTTTAAATTTCTAGATACAGGCTACTTTACAGTGCTTGGATCTGTATCTTTTAATACGTATGTAACAATGGCAGCGAATTTATCATGGTCACTGTCTCGCAGCTGACGATGTTCTCCTCAGAAGACGTGAATATTTGTGGTTTCAAAGTACGGAATTAAATATCACTCACTGGCACCTTTGTTTTGAAAATGCTGCAGCAATTACGTATGTAAATGCCACGAAGTCCACTAATACACTTCTAGCAACCCGACGGTTGCCGTATGAAGGTTTTGTTTGAAAACTCACAACGGGGAATGGACTACGGGTAACGGCAACAAAAAAGATCGCGCTTAAGAATTTAGAATACCAGCACATATTTTATACACACATAGAAATGTCATATGTTTTCATAATTGACGTCTCTTAGTTGGGAAATCTACAACATAGCTTTCAATCAAAAATGTAAATTTAAAAAGGTAAGGAATTGATTCCATTATATTAATTAAAGCAAGCCAATTCTCTTGAAAAGTGATATTTTTGAAAAAATCGTCGAACTTATTCACATTCTTATATTTTTAACAAATAAATGAACTTTTTTAGCTCTCTCAGTCCTACAAATTTAACATTTCAAATTTCGAGGTATTCAGTTTTGAAAAGTGACTTTTAAATTTACAAAAAGAAATTGTCGAAGAGAAAAAAGAAACATGTGCATACTTATTTAAAAACACCTAATATTCCACTAAAAGGGACGCGTCAATCAATTATTCTACATACAACTTATACCACAACAATAACACATCTTATATATTCACCTAAATCATCAAGAAACTTAACACGCATGTGCGGATAGGTGAAAAACATTTTAATGGTTAATACAACCCACCTTTATGATATCACTCTACACTCGGCACTGATGCACGTTAAATCTGTTGTGGTCCAAAGTCTACTGTTTGGAGTTGTGAAAGTAAGGATAATTGGATGCCATCTCAGGTGTCGTCCTCGTCTTTCGACAAATTTATAAGTTCCGTCTCTAATAGACCTTGTGTTTCTTGCAGTATGACGTTACTAAAATAACCAACAACCATTTCTGAACAGAGACGAACATTGTAATTTTGAATCTCGGTGAAATGATGTGCTTGATTGTGAAGTTTATTGGCACAAGTGCCAGATGTAGCCACGCGGCACCAAGCAAAATTTAATTGTGATCTAGAATTGCGAAATTTTTTTTAATAGGATAAAGTTAGTTCACCAAAAAAAGTGGTGGCTGCCGTAGCTTAGTGGCTATACCTTCGGATTCAAGGCCGGCCGGCTTTTTTCCTGCAGTCCCCGATTCGATCCTTGGCCACTAAAGACCCGTCATGTAGCCGGGGTTAATGCACGTTAAATCTGTCGGGGCAAAAAGTCCTCCCATTTGCGAGTTGTGGATATTAGGAGAGGGAGTGCAAGCTCAGGTTTCGTCCTCGTCACTTGAATATAGTTCAAAATTACGAGGTCCGTCGCCAATAACAATCGTGTGACTACTAGTGCGACGTTAATAAAAACTAAACTAATGGACGAGAATAAGGGTCGAATATAGAGAAGTATTGTTATGGTATTTCGGTGGCGTGTCACACGTGTTTTCTAAAGACAATAAAATCTATGGAAAAGTAAAAGATCACTAGGATGCATCGAGATTATTAAGCAAACATTTACACCAAACTTCTCCTCTATGTGTATAGTAATATCACTTTAACGAATCGTGGGTTCTATATTCAAACAAAACGCCTTCCAGTTACACATAAGGAACCCGTGTTACTTTGAAAAAAAAATACCGTATAATATATACGTAAATAAATTCAAACTGTGAGAAATTTCGGATCCAACAGCGACTATTTAGTTTTTATTAACGTCGCACAAGAAGCAACACGAGGCTATTAGCGAAGGACCTTGTAAATTTGAACCACGGTAAAGTGACGAGTACGACATTTGTGCTGTCACCCCCCTCTCCTAACATCCACACGACGCCAACGGGAGGAACTTTGGGCATAGAACAGATTTAACCTGCATCAGCCCCGGATACACGGCGGGTCTTTGGCGGCCAATGATCGAACCCGCTACTGAACGAAAACCTCCGGTCACGAATACGAAACCATGACCACTAGGCTACCGCGGCCGTCAAAACTGGAGTTAATAGACTCTTCTTGGAGTTTTATACAAACCCCAAGAAACTTGGTGTTACCTTAATTTTATCACTGCAACGTTATAAAGCAGTCAAGTTCACAAACATATTAGGCAAACACCATTGTTCGATACGGTTTGAATTGGTGCAATTTAGAGCTACGCTCGTGCCAGACGACTCTCGTTCATTTCCACCACCCTAATTACATGTAAAGCCTATTTTAATTATATATTTTTCAGTAGAGTTGTCATGTGTTGGCAAACTTTAATAATAAGCATAGTTTCTTGACTGTTAGCATCCTTGATTGAATTGTATTATAAAAAGTTGTTTGAACGTAACTTTTGACAAGTGAGATAAACTGATGATGACCAAGCACTATGGTGTACATACCTGAACGCAATCAGTGACAAAATAAATAAATTTAGTTTAATTTCTTATTGAAATCAATACAGTCCATACTCTCTTACATTTACACTTAATATAATCTGGCCTATCATCTGCAAATGAAAGATCTTTGACCAAATTCTACTTATGGGATTTTAATTGGAAGTGTTCTTAGGACTAATCTTTGACTGAGGATGAAATGAATCAATTTAATGACTTTATCGTTTCCTATTTTACAGTTACATTAACCATTTTTTGAAAATATATCCCATTGATTTATGTTAGTATTTGTAGAAGTTATAAGATTGTAAACGAAATAAGGGTAAAAAAAATTACGTTTCGTTTTAAATTCAATACTCTCATTGAAATTGGTTTTTTAGTTTTCTTATTAACGTCACACCGGAAGTAAAACTAGGGATATTGGCAACGGATCTCGAAATTTTGAGCCTCAGTCATGTGACGAGGACGACACCCTACCAGGCATCATTCCTCTATTAACTTCCACACCACGCTTTACGGGAAGGACTTTGGGCCCTGAAAGATTTTATGTGCTTTATTCCCGGCTACGTGGAGAGTCTTTAGCAGCCATGGTTCGAACCCGCGACTGAGGGACAGCCACCGTCAGTGAATTCGAAACCATTACCACTAGACTTCACTGCCATTCACTCCTTGAAGCATTGTTACTGATTGGAGAAAGATATGCCAGTTCGCACATTTTATCCTCGTCACATATAAGGTTCAAAATTACGAGGTGCGTCAGCGATTCTCTTTGTTTTTATTCTTAGAGTAAAGCAAAAAAATCACTCAAGTGAATATTAAGTTATTTGATTGACCTATCAATTAATAATGTATCATTATTTACTTCGGAGCAACATAAGAGCTAATAGTGATTTCATTTTAAATCGTTTATCTTGGTATAGTGACTAGATTCGACACCTGCGATAACACATTCACCTTTCCAAACTTCATCACCACCCTCCCGAGAGGAATTTTAAGGTAATTTCTTATTGACGTTATACAGAGAAGCAATACGAAGGTTGCTTGCGATCGAAATGAGATAGAGCCATTGTAAATTCAACGTGTTTAATTATCTCATTAGAAATACTTGGACTCGAACGTATGACTCGAAGGCCATTACCAATAATATTGAGAGTTCTATCGAGGCCGTGCTGTGAAAAGCATCTGAACTGATAACTCAGTCTACCATCTCTTACGCAACACCACATATATAATTTCAAGCCAATTCTGTTTAATACGCATTAAATCTAGCAACGATTTCTTCAACATTATTTAGTGTATGTAGATTTAGAATGTGCAGGTTGTTTTGGGCATCGCTGGCCATCTGGTCTGCACTACATCTTATCTGATAAAAAAAAAATCACTGAAATATTTTAAAAATTCAATTTTTTTACCTGATGAATGCATGGACACAAATTTGTCATCTACTTTAACTGAATGACTAAAGTATCACCAAGCAAGGAAAAAGTTATGGTCGCGGTAGCCTAGTGGCCATGCTTGCGGAATACAAAGCTTGCGTCGAGTGGTGGTTCCGAGCCCAGGATTGAAGAATAGCTATGTTGACGCATTTTATATAAGATAGATATTTCAAGCTAAGCCAATGGCGTGGTGTGAAAATTTCGAGATATAATAGTGGTTCTTGTCAATGCATCGAAGCTCAAAATTACGAGATACGTAACCAGTAGAGATCGTTTTGCTTCAAAGTGTGACATTAATATGCAAAAATAAAACACATGAAAAATGTGTACATTAATATGTAAACACGAAGTCTAAAAAGATAAAAGCAATGCTTACAGAATATAATCATTTATTAACTGTGCAATACAATTCTTTTGTAAAAGTATTCGATAGTGGAAAAAATATAGTAATTTAAAATTCATTTCAGTTCATTTTGTACGACACACCTCTAAACATATAGAAAGACTGGTGAAATATCTTCAATACATTCACGTACATTACGCCATCCGATATACATCACTGTAGATCAATGTCCAATATAATATATATAGTTAAACGCGGCACCTGACCCGTGTGGTGACCGGGGATGACAGAATAGTCTCACTGTAGCTCATGCATGTCGTAAAAGGCGACTAAAATGGGTACCCAGCGTCTGGGGGTATAGCCGGGCACCCTGCCCCTGGGGATTATATCAGGGGACCTCAGAGACTTGCCTTCTTCAGGTAAGTACGGGCATCATGACCCCGAGGCACCTTAGTGATCTTTTTCTTTCCCATGGGGTTTACTGTCTTTGGTAAACACGGGTGACGCACTCCCGGGATACCCTAGCGATCCTTCTCTATTTTCGACCCTCCTTGTCAACCATTTTTACCTTTTTTCAACTTCACGTCTAGACCACAGTTTAATCTTCTTTGGCGCAGCATAGCCATATCTGGCTCTTGCGCCAATAAACTTTACATTCACTCACTCACTAAACGCGGCACCTATAATGTAGTATATGTAGCCGATAGACACACCAAGAGCTATGAATGCGAAGCATATCAATAAAATCCATTGAGTTGGAGTAAATGAGATGCGATCTCTTATGAAACAATAAAAGACACCTTGTACGAAAAACATGGCGCAGAAAAATATGAGGAAGAATCCCAACATACTCTGTGCTCAATAACCTGAGAGAGAAATTTTTTAGACAAATTAAAAATTGTTCTAATTAAATATTTACTAAACTAGAAGTAAAAGAAATATTTGAGTTTACATAAGAAAATCACACATATTGTTGCATTAAATGCGAGCAACAGACAGCTACAAAAATGTAATTGCACTATCGTAAGCCACTGATAAAATTTTTGTAGGTTTAGCTGGTAAGAAATCATTTCTCCATACAGCGGGTAATCTTCGCTTTGGTAACACATTTTAAAAACATTTTTTTTGTACTTTAATGAGTTGATTTTTTCGTACGTTTGAATTACGCTATTGTCTTTCAGTTAAGGTTTAGTTTTTTTTTAACGTTGCACTAGAAGCAACACGAGAGCTATTGGCGACGGATCTCGCAATTTTGATCCTCGGTCAAGTGATGAGGACGCCACCCGAGCTGGCATCCCCCTCTAGTGACTGCCACATCACGCTGACGGAAGGACATTGAGCCACGATAGATTTAACGTGCATCATTCCCGTGTACACGGCGGGTCCTTATCGGCGAAGGATCGAACTCGCGACTGAACGAAAACCACCGTCTACGAGTCGGGAACCATGACCACTAGGCCACTGCTATTGTCTTTTAATCCGTATGCTTTAGTAGTTGCCAAGTGATAATGGCCGCGGACTCACAACTGAGGTTGCACTTGCCGTATTGCGGATTCGAGCCTTGATGCCGCTGAAGAACCCCAGTGCAGTGCGGCCGATGCATTTCTTATCTAGTTGAGGACTGTTGTCTTTCATTTAGCCTAATTTGGAAGTTCTAAGAAGGAAGTGGCAGCTCTTATCTTGTACAAGTCACTTGACCTAGCCTCAAAATCACTAGGTTCGTTACCAATAAACAAAGTTTTAATTCTCAGTGCAAAATGAATAAAAATCACTCACTCACATCGAGTTTTGTACATTTAAAAGTCAATTTTTAAGCCATATTTACGAATACCTGTAATACACAGAGGCGCGACCATTGTCTTCTCAGAACTTTATTTGAAAAAAATATCTAATTAGAAACTTACAAAGGCTATATCCGACGGGTTTTGACAATTGAAATTTAAGCTTCAAGAAAGTAGGACGACACCAGACATATCACCTTATTCTAATACACGGATAGAAAAAATAACTTCAGTCATAATTTTTTTATTGGAAATCTAGAATATAGCTTACAACAATAGATCCCGTTTTCAAGAAGATAAACTTTAATTATCAATTTTATACTTAAATGTAATTTAAACACTTTAAAAGTGATCATATTATTGAAAATATTGCTAAACATAATCACAACTGGGTATTTTTTTTACGAGTTTTTAAAATGTTATTCATTTTCACTCCTAATGAGTTATAATTGCAGATATCGAAGATTTCAGTTTACAAATGTGACTTCTAAAATTAATAAAATATACTTTCCAAGAGAAAAAATGCATACGTGTTTTAGGAATAAACTTATATTCTACTACCAGGTACGTTTGTCACTTGTTCTAAATGGAACACATTTAATACAACAATAATATGCGCCCTACTTATATAGTCACATAAATCATTATGAACTTTAATACGCATGTGCTGTTAGGTTAAGAAGGGCAAAACTGAATAGAATTTCAAGATTTTTCATAGCCTCGCCTCATATGAATTTTGGAAGAAATTACGTTTTAAAATGAGTACAGTAGAGTACAAAAAACGCAGTAGCCTATTAATCATGTTTACAAACTTGGACGACGTTGTTTTGTCCAGTTAAGAGTTTGATACCAATAAAACAAGGCGTGTAATGGGTCAAGTGCAACTTAAATGTTTCCCCCAAGCTTAAGTCGTTCTATTAATATGGTGTGAAGCAAAGAGAGCTGCCACTTCAGGAGGTATCTTTCTCTAGTGATTCCTAATTACGAAATTAATTACTAATATATTTGTGTTGCTCCTTTGTTCGGGACTTCATTGTAACATTTATGTCATACTGAGACGCAGTACGAGAGCTATTGGAGACGGGACTCGTAAATATTAATCTCGGTCAAATGAGAATGATACCTGAAATAATAACCTCCTTAACTGAATTTACTAAAGTATCACCAAACAAAGAAACATTTACGTTCATAGTAGCCTATGGGTCATGCTTGCGAACGGAGTTTGCGTCCAGTTGTGGGTTTGAACCTTAAAGCTAATAACTACTCCATAGGTAGCAAAGGTTGGTGAGTTTCAAATATGGCTGAAATTTCAAGCTTTAACTTTTGCTTAGTGTGGAAGTTTGGAAAGTTGTCGTCCACTCAGATGTGATCTATGTCAATGGATCAAGGTTCCGAATCACTACGTATAACTCGTTTAGAATCTTAATGCCACTTTAAAATGCAAACAAATATCATTAAAAACTTTTATACCTTAATTTGTATGTATAATGTCCGAAAAGAAAAACATTGCTTAAAGAGTAATATCATCTATTAACACTGCATTACAATTCTCTCGAAAGCACGTCGTCTCAGAAAGTAAAAAGAAAACTATTTAAAATTCCTTTTAGCTCATGTTTTTGACTCCTTCGAACATATCAAAAGGCTGATAAATTATCGTCTTCAATTCTATCAGATACAGTAGCCCATTTCAATAAAATTCTATAAACAGATTCACCAATTTCTTTAATAATATATACAGTGGCATCTCATAATGTCGTATATGTAGCAGAGCGACATACCAAGAGCTATGCATACGAAGCCTTTTAGAAATAACAATTGATCAAGAGTAAATGTGTTATGATCTCCTATGAAACAATAAAAGGCAAGTAGTAGGAAACGCACGGCACAGAAGAATTTGAAAAAGAATCCCCAACATGATTTAATTGCGCACACTTTCCTGCGAGAAAAATATTACAAAAGATAAAAATGGGTCTAATAAAATATTTACTCAACTAGATTTAAAGAGGAAAATTGTAGTATTTCTTAAATAAATTAATTTCACTTTTGTTGGGGTAAATTCGAGCAACTGCTGCAAAACAGTCAATTTCAAAATTCTCATCTACTGTACAAAATTATAAAGCTGTAAATGGTAATTAATCATTTTTCCTGATTTCAGGTTATCGAGCCTTGGCTACAATCCCTTGATAACCCATGGGAGGGAGGCTGATGCACATTAAATCTAGTTAAAGTCGAATGCAATCCTTTTGGTGTTTAATGGAAATGTGAAGGAAGTGCCTCGTCATATCTCTAATCACTTGACCGAACTTCAAAAATCATTAGGTCCCTATCCAGTAGCCAACGTCTTGCTACTCCTTCTGAAATTAATAAGAATCCTCTCACTCAAACTCTGTGTGACTATAGTAAAAAGTCAACTTCATATGTCAATGAAAGGAAGGCTACTAAAACACCCCAAGACACGTAACCATTATCTTGTTAAAGTTTTATTTGTTAAGGATACATATCTAAAAACTTTCAACTGCCTTTGGGTGACTGGTAAAGGATATTGAAATTTATTCTTAAGAAACTAGAATGATGATACCAGATACATCAACTTCTTCCAATGTGCTGATAGAAATATCAGTCGTTTCCATATATATTAACTTTAGTTTGGAAATAAGAAAATAACTTATAACCCAAAATATCGTAAATTCATTATTACAAGTCATGATTCAATTGCATACATAAAAAGGAATTTAAAACACTGTAAAAGGGATCCTATTATTTAAGAGTTTGGTTATTTTTGACGCATATATTTACGAATATTTAAGCAGTTACTGACTTTAGCTTAGATTTTATTCACGTCGCACTAGAAGCAACACGACGGAACTCATGATTTTGAACCATGGTCAATTGATTAGGACGACACCTCAGCTGGCACCTACCTATTTTAACATCCACTCGACAGATTTAAAGCATCTGCCCCGGCTACACGGCGGGTCTTTTTCAGAAAAGGATCGAATCCGAGATGAACGAAAACCACCGGCCACGAATCTGAAGCGAAGACCACTAGGTTACCACGGCCCCAGATACTGACTTTAAGCCATGAAAATTTATACAACATTTCCAAAAATTCATTTTCCAATTGTTGTTCCTAACGTTTGAAAAAAAAAAAAAAAAAAAAAAACTTTCCAAGAGAAATAAAGCTTACACATACTTATTTAAAAACACAAATATTCCCCTTCAAAACAAGTTATTAAATTGTTCTAACTAGCACAAATACTTACACTAAAGCAACTCGAGGACTACTGTAGAAGGACCTCATAATTTGGAATTTCTGTCAAATGACAAGGACGACACCTGACCTGGCATCCCCACTCCCAGACCATGCCAACGGCGACTTTTGTCCCCTACAGCTTTAACGTGCGAGTGAGTGAATGTAAAATTTACTGGCGCGAGAACCAGATATGGCTATGCTGCGCTAAAAAAGATTAATCTGTGGTCTAGACGTGAAGAGGAAAAAAAAAGTGGTTGACAAGGAGGGTCGAAACTAGAGAAGGATTGCTAGGGTATCCCGGGAGTTCGTCACCCGTGTTTACATATTTAACGTGCATCAGCTCCGTATACATGGCGGGTCTTTTGTGGCGAAGGATCGAATCATCAAATGAACGAAAAGCACCCGCCACGAATCCGCAACACTGCCCACAAGGCTACCATGGAAACCTTCATGGTAGCCTTGATTCAGAGCATTAACTTTCAGAATAACTCTTGTAGTTAAACGTATTCTTTGGAAAATTTTAATATTTTAAATGAAATTAATTTTGAAAACGATAAATAATATTTAATCCATGGCACATCGAGCTAAATCAAATTAAGGTGTAAAATTATCTTAGTTTTCTGCACATTATATTCCTTACATTTTCCGGAGAACAAGCTCAAATATTTCAGACAAACGATGGGAGAGGGAAGAAAACTGGTAGTAATCTAGTATCAAGTTTCTGCGGGAACTGTTATTCTGAGGTAATCTTCGACAGTGGTAAATTTAGTTTTAGTTTTATTAACGTCGCACTAGAAGCAACACGAGGGCTATTGGTGACGGACCTCGTAATTTTGAACCACGGTCAAGTGACGAGGACGACACCTGAGCTGGCACCCCCCTCTCCTAACATCCACACCACGCCAACGGGAGGACTTTGGGCCCCGAACAGATTTAACGTGCATCAGCCCCGGCTACACGGCGGGTCTTTGGTGGCCAAGGATCGAACCCGCGACTGAACGAAAACCGCCAGCCGCTATCCACGACCTTGACCACTAGGCTACCGCGGCCCCTCGACAGTGGTAAAATGGCAAGTCTTATGATTTTAAACTTTCCTAATAACAGTTAAAAAAATTAATATATATATATATATATATATATATTTTTTTTTTTATTATTTTTGAAAAATGCCATAAGCTTATGTTAGCAGTATTAGAAATCTTCATAATGCAACAGAAATAATGGTTATATAAATTTTACTTTTAAAACTTATTTGGTGTGTTTCCATTGATTTGATGTGCTAGTGTGGAAAAAGATGCCTGCTCAGATATAAAACGAACTCATTTGAGAAAAGTTCATAATTACGAGATTAGTTACCAATAGATGTCGATTTGATTCAATGTTTCATTTTATATTCAATTTAGTGAAAATGGAGCTATGCGAATGACTTATCGTTTAAGAAAAACGTTGAATCTGCAGTTCTTTTATAAACATACAAGAAGCATCAGTAGTGTTATTTGGCATTGGACATCGCAAATCTTAAAATCGGTCAATTGACAAGAACGACATTCAAGCTGGCAGGAACATGTAACTTCTACACTACGCGATTTAGTTTAGTTTTTAGTATTTTTGCTCTAGAAGCAACACGAGGGCTATTGGTAACGGAATTCGTAATTTTGAACCACGGTCAAGTGACGAGGACGACATCTCATCTGACACATCTCCTAACATCCACACCAACTAGAGGAATTTAGACCTATTTGGATTTAAGGTGCATCATTTCCGGCTACACGGTGGGTCTTTTTCTACCAAGGATCGAACCCGGGACTGAAAGAACGCCGCCGGCCACGAACCTTGAACCTCGACCAGTAGACTTCCTTGGCCTCTACACTATTCGAAAGAGGTCTTCGAGCCGCAATCCTGGCTATTCAGACGTATTTCAGGGTACCAAGGTTTGAACTCTTGAATCTATGAAAACCGCTGTTGACCAGTTCTAGACCATGACCACAAGGCTATTGCTGATATGGGATTAGCTTATTAAATACTAATCAACTTCCAAATTACCAACAACAGGAATGCTAAAGCTGATGAGCCCCATAATCGTGAACCTTGGTCTAGTGACAGGTTTTATCCCGAGCCAATACTCAACTCTCCAGAATTCCGCACCATCGTTACGAGAGGATTTTGATTACGAATGTTTATGAACATCACGTCAAGAAGCAACACGAGGGATGTTTGTGATTGGAAACAATAAGAGTCACTTTTCATATAACGTGTTTAGTTCTCTCGAAAGTGGGTAAGTGTTACCAGGGGTATAAGAAACCAAAGACTCAATGGTCATTTATAACTATGTTAACTGGGCTATCGTGGCCGTGCAGTGTACAGTATCTGAAATAATTTATTCTACCAACCTATGCTACACCACATGCATATTTTAAGCCCTATTCAATTTTGTTTGAATTTACTCTAGTAGCAATTACTTAAATATTTAGTACCAATAGTTCATAATATATAGCTGTATATGAAAATGGCTGGTGATGTGCTCTACTACAACGTAGGGTCTGATAAAGAGAAATCATTTAAAAAATCTGCATGATAGAGATTTTGTATTTGATGTGTACATGAACAGAAATTATTCTTTCATTTAACATAGAATGCTTACCACAGTTTCACAATGTAAGGA
>BMAW01130249.1:0-10190 GCA_019974015.1 Nephila pilipes | reverse complement strand
ACACCAAAAGGAATTTGCACAACCAGAAAAATAAAATAAAGTCATTCCATCTTTTTTTTTATTTTTTTTAAAAAATCAGTATTTTCTTATCACAATATTTTTTTTATATTTTTATTTCACTTTCTGTATTGATGGATAAAATATTTTTTTCAACCTGTTAAATATATATGCCGAACAATCATAAGATATTTCTACAATATTAGTTGTAGAAAGAAAATAAATGTACTAAACCCATACGAATTCATATTAATACTGAGATATAGACAGTTATCATTAACACCGGGAAGTAACACAGATATAACTCTCATAATCTGAGATGTTGGGTCCATGATTATTAAATGCGATGTAAGTGAAACGCAATTTATTACCTTGATATAAATTGAAGGGAAATTAAAAAAAAAAAAACCAAACAAATTTGCTCAGATTAGTGTTTTTCACTATCTTTGGTTCTTTTTCTGTCCATTACCGGATCATTATCTACTTTATTAATATATTCTAAGAGTTTATCCCCATTTTTTAATCATCCACGCGTAGTGTTTATTCTGGTAGATTAATTAAGCCTTTTTCTGTAGACGTCTGAACTTTATAGACACTATTTTTAATTAGTACGGAAATCACTTATTTAAGTAAAAAACTTTATTAATCTTCAATCTCAACTAATACACAATGGTTGAAAATACAGATAATATCACTGATTGCATGATTTTGAAATTAATCTCCTATAAAAGAATTAATAATAATTTCACTCCAGAATATTTTACATTCCAAAGAAATGATTATTCATATATATATAAGAGGAAAGAAATAGGTATTTATATATACTCATAACATTAAATCGTGAAGTTATCCTAATAAAAAGATTAATTTGTATTTCCTCAAAACAATCAAGAATTTTGATACTACCTCTAGGAATGATATCACAAACGATTGCTTATCAAGTTAGCCTTTGTAAACTCTCGAATAAAGTAAACTCGTGAGTGTTATACAATCGCATAGTAACATGATCAATCGGCATTTTTCAACTATTAAAATGTTTTAAATGCTCGAATTATTACAAAGTACTATCTGAAAATTATCGGTAAATTATTTTTTATTCAACTACGTAATATACTGAAGTTATTTTTGTTATTATTTGACTACAAAATTGACTGTATGTTTAAGACGTTAATGACATTATTAAATTGTATAAAAATTATTCGCAATATCATAAATTTTGTATATTTAAAAGAAAATTAACACGGATCTTTTTTTTGTCACACAGTAATACAGTCAAGTTGGGAAACCCATGATTCATCTTTACAATTTTCACTTATACGTAGTATTTCTTCATATGGAACTATCTTTTTTGTTTTAGTAATCTCTTTCTAAGCTTGTAAAATTTTCAAAGCTTCATCGTGTCTCTGCAAATGAATATCTTAGGGAAATATTGTATTTTCCTTTTTATTTCTCCAACATTTTTTCGATAAATATATGTAATGCAATTCAGCAATAATTGTGAGAGAAAAGTTGTGCTTTTTTCCATTCCATGAAGATTAGAGAAGAAATGACTTAGCTTTACTTCCTAATAATTATTTTTCAGAATAACTCTTTGAATGAATTCTACACATTATCTAGCACTTATTTCCTTTAATCAAAATTCTTTACTCATTTTTGCAAAGGAAATGCGTAAAACTTTAATCGTTTTAAATATTAATAGCCAGATTTTAGAAATCTGTGGAGTGAGTGAATGACTGTGAGGTTTGTGGCACAAGCATTCTGTGGAATACCTAGGTTTTATAGAATATTAAACATTTTCCGGCAATTTATGTAGCACTTAATACTTCACATATTTTCAAAATATTCTGTAGAATTATAAACGATAAACAGACAATATATGAAATATATCTTTGAAATATTTCGAACATCATATGGTAAGGCACGTGACTTTTAATTCTTCGCTGAGAATTTTGCGTGGGCCTTTCGCACTTTGTTCGGGAGTGTCAAAATACACGATTTTACTTAAACTTGTTTAAGAACAAATTAGCTTCTTATTTGTTGAAAATGGAAGACCGAGTTAAGAGAAGGAGTCACAGTCAATAGACATACAATGACGATACGATGCTGCACTGTCTAAGTTTTGAGTTAATGGAACAGATAATTCTGTCTTATATGTATCCTGATCAAACCTATTCATTAAACTTTTTTTTACCTTAACAAAATAAAAACTCAAGAATAAAAATAAAAGAATAATTAAAGCGTCTACGCTACTAATTATTAAGAAGGCAATTCTTAAAACCTTAAATCATAATCTTTTCAAAAGACATCAAACAAAGCTTATATTGGCTTGAAATAGTGAAATAATCGAAACTTCAACTGATGTATTTGAATTAGCTTTCAAGAAGATAAAATATTTGATCAATAAAATTTTTTCACATGAAATTAAGAGAAAGTCTTGTCTGCAATCGTGTATGTTAATATTCGGAATGCAGCAAAAATAATTGCACAATTTTAATTGCTATCTAAAGATTTAAAATACACTGCTGGCCATTAAAATTGCAACAACAGGAAGGAAAGACTTGACTAACGTCAAAATCACATGATAAGAAGATGAGGTTAGTATATAAAAATAATTAGAATTTCATCGCATTTAGATGACATAGGAGAGAGGAACGACATCTGAAGCACTACAAAAAAGATAAGCTAAGTAAAGGATTTCTCTTTCGGAAGTCGATTTATAAAGTCCGAGTTTGCTCAGAATATCATGTTTTACCTCGAATAAAAAAAGAAGCTATCCAGTAAGTGTTGGAATTTGATAGAAGCAGAATTGTTATTTATCGAGAGTGGGGATTATCGTTAAGATACATCACTTGTCTCACTGTTTGAAATCCAACCACTGTCTAATGATTATGGAATCAATGGTTGGCTGAGGGTCATACCAAACGGCAAATAGGATTTCCACTCCCTCAGATGACTAACTCCTGAGAGGATAGACATATCCTGAAACTGGTACTGCAAATCCATATCAATGTCCATTAGTCAAGAAATGGGCATGTTTGCAGCATGCCTGGTATCCGTTCAACGACGTTTGCAGCAGCATGGTCTATCGGAACGGCGACTATTACTTTAGCTTCCCTTGACATTATAGCATAGAGAGAGACAGCGACTAACAAAATGGGCTTAATTCATAGAAACCTTTAAATTAAAATTTTTCTAGCATTTTTCACGATTTCAAATTAAATGAATGGAACTACATGCATTATATATTATCAAAGCAATTTTTCATATAATTTGACCTTAATCTGCGTTTCGTACATTTAAGACACCTAATGATGTAGCTGAAGATTGTTTATCATCATAGTCACTAATATTAATCTTTAAATATTCTACATCTACAATATGCAGAAAAAATGTGTGCAAAATGAGGTTTCAGAATATTACATAAGGAAATGAATATTTTCATCTTCTGAATAATGCTACTCTAATGTCTTTCTTAAATAGTTATTATAAGCAATATGCTTTATTTTTCAATTTTTTTTATATATAGACCCAGATGTCATTAATTTTTAATTAATAAGCATAAACATGTGAGAGAAAGCGTCCTTTAGTCCACAACAGTCAGTTTATTTTAATATAATTTAATGGATAGTTTAATGAATCATTTAATAAACAGTGATTACACAATTAAAGACATAAAATAGAGAGTCTGATCAAATAATTGAGGTATGGGTCGCTAGATAATGAAATGTACATATTGAAGCTAACAAATATTAGCTAGGATTAATAAATCTTAGGATTCTAAGAAGTTAAGTACAATTTAAATGCCCTCCATAAGGATTAAATGTCACTCACTGAGATAGGAAAAGGTTAACGGAGGCAACACAACATGAAGAATATCGTTTTTATTTAGGAAAGTTTGGTCATCTTTGTTTGAATAGGCAGTTTGTAAGAAATTTTATTTCGGCGGCTGGGAGCAGAGCTCAGAACCAAGGCAGGTTCATGAGACTCAAATTTTTAATAGAACAATTATTTCTTTGGTCAGGCGTGCGAATATTTTTTGAAACTTGAATTACCTCCAAATTTTGAAACTAGTGCAAGTCTTGGCAGTCATGTGCCCTGACACAGTTATCATGGGGCCAGCAGAGAACCACGATATGGCTGCCCAAACCATAACAGAACCCCCGCCATGTTTCACTCTTGGCAACAAGGAGTCTGTATTATAGGCTTGAGATGGCGTTCTCCAGACGTAAACTCGGCCAGAAGTGGGAAACAATGTGAAAGAAGACTCGTCAGACCATATTACACGCTTCCACTGCCCTATAGTCCAGGCTTTATGACTTAAACACCACCTTTTCCTGTTACGGGCATTAGCATCACTGATGAGTGGCTTCTCAATTGCAGCACGGCCAGAAATTCCCTGTTTATGAAGCTCCCTCCTAATTGTTTTGGTACTCACAGGGTTCTGTAACACAACATTCATTTCAGCAGTAACTTTTGCAGCTGTGGTCTTCTTATTTTTCGTCACAATTGCCCTTAATGATCGTCTGTCACGATCACTCAGTACACACTTTCGTCCTCGCTGTGATTTATCAGATGATGTTTTTCCGCTTTTCAAATATGCGGAATAAATCTTCGATACAGTACCTCTTGAAACACTAAACACCTCGGCTACCTTGCTTACGGAAGCACCTACCATACGTGCTCCAACAATTTGCCCACGTTCGAAGTCTGTTAACTCTGACATAATGCAATGACAACCTCACATAACAGTACTCCGACAACAACTGAACTGTTTAGCACATTTACGAAGTTGTATAGGTGGCGTTAGTAGTCAAAAACGTCAGCCTACATATTTCATTAAAATCAATCTTTCTTTTCAAACATGCATTTTACAAGGTGTTTCCATATTTTTGTCCACCCCCTGTATATATATATATATATATACCTTCTAAAACACATTTCTTAAAAATAATTCTTTCAACGGTTTTTTTACACTTTGACAGACATTAACCTTTTATCAATTTTATTTGTGAAGAGTTCTGTCTGGCACGATAAGGATGCGTATAAAATATTTATTTTTTATTTCACAAAGAGTTTTTTATTATTAGGTAGATTATTTTTTCAGAAATTTATAAAAGTGTAAATTAATATATCTTAAAACTAAGCAAATATATGATAATGAAGTAGTATAAATTAGAAAAAAATTGAAAAAGTATTTATCTTTGATAATGTATCAGTTTATATTAAAAACAAAGGGAAACTGTGATCATGTATATTTCTTTGGTAAAACAAACATTTTGTTCATAAAATAGATTGCTTCCATCCCGATGATTGCAATCTCCGTGAATTCAAACTTCACAAATCGTAAATTGAATCCACTCTTCTGCAAAGTTTTTACCGTGTGTGGACTCCCCTTTCATCTTCTTTAGATTTTTAATTACATTTTGAACAAGTTTTCTTATTTAGTTTGAGTTCAATTTTACTATTTAAGCTAAACTCTTCCATTATTTCTGTTAGTTTCTCAACTAGCCCCCTAGCTGCTATTTTGAAACCTGTTGCTCTCTGAGAGCTTGTATATTCATCACTCTTAAATCGCAGGTCATTACGTCATTTTGTAAAATCACAAAAGATTTTCCTGATTTTTTTCTGGTGGTGTGGTTTAATTTAATTTTTTCTGCATATTGATACACAAGTTTTGAGAAGTCCTACTGACTTTGGGCCATGAGGTGGTCACGGTCTACGTCTAGCGGCCAACTATTTTTGTTGAGTCGTGAGTTCAAGTCCTGATACCACAAAAGACCAGCCGTTTAGCCGAGGCTTGATGCACGTTAAATGTGTCAAGATTCAAAGTCCTTCCATGGCGTGGTGTGGAAATTTGGAGAGGTCCAGCTCAGGTGTTGTCCTAGTCTCTTTACCGAGGCTCATATCTTCAAGTTTCACCACGCATAGCCCTAGTATAACTTCTTATGCGACGCTATTAAAAACCAATCAATCAACCAATCAATTAGGGCCATGGGAGGGCTATCCAAGTTCTTAATGTGATTGTTTAACTCCATCTCTTATTAATCGTTGAATGTTCTATGTAAACTTTTAAGATTTCCCAAACATGGTTTTATATCTCCATATTTATCTTCTGTATAGCCTCTTAATGTGTCTCCTATTGTGCATTTGAGAATATAATACCATTCATTTGCATCTCTATTGGTCATTTTCTCCTTTTTAATTTTTTCTACAGCTTCTTTCATAAACTTTTTATTCTACCTCTGACGTTATTTACGCATATTGTTCTGCAAAAACAAACAAAAAAATCATTGATAGTGTAATTCCTATCAATTTTATAAACTATGACCAATACAACCCGCAACACTTCTAAAAGGTACAAGCCGCTGTAGCCTAGAGGTCATGGTTTCGGATTCATGGCCGGCGGTTTTCATTCAGTCGTGGGTTCAATTCTTGGTTGCTAAAGGCCCGCCGTGTAGTCAGGCTGATGTACGTTAAATCTGTTGGGGCCCAAAGTCCTCCCGTTGGGGTGGTGTGGAAGTTAGTAGAAAGGGGGGCCAGTTCAGATGTCGTCCTCGTCACTTGACCGATGTTCAAAATTATGAGGTCTGTCGCCAATAGCTCTCGTGTTGCTTCTAGTGTGACGGTAATAAAATCTAAACTAAATCTATCTGTTACAACCCGAACAACTTTTAACATAACATTAGTTACTATTTACAGTGGTGGACATATTTTTAAAATTTTTATGTTGTATAACTTTGTATGATTTTAGAAAATGTTGCATTTTACAAAATTCAAAGATGTATGTATCTTTTTAAAGTGTATTTAATACTCAATTTATTACAATAAACAAAACTCAAATATTTGAAATACAAAAAACTTAAGCCGCTATAATTATCGATGTATATTAATTACTAATGATTGCAACGAGTTATCAGTATTAGATTAGCCTTTAATTTTTATTACAGCTTCAATCAATGTTTCATTCATCTGATGATAGTTTTAAGCTCTTCCTTCGTTATTACAGGATATTAGGATACGATTTTAGCCTCAATTAATTCCCTTTCATTTTGTAGGCCCTTATTCGAACAAGAATATTCAAACGGTACCACAATTTTTCGATAGGATCGAAGTCAGGACTGTTTCCTGTCAACGAAAACAATTCATTGTTCTTTGTATGAAACCATTCTTTCCATAATTGTGTTGTGTAGCAAGGAGCAGAATCTTACTGAAAAGTGAATCATTGTTGGGAAAAAGATCTCTGGTGGAAGGTAGAAGTCTTGGATCTAGAATAGTGTTAATGACAATATTCAGTAATCAGTGTCCCGTCACTGACATGAAGGCGACCCAATACCATCTGCTGACATGCGTGACCAAATCATAACACTAAGTGGATTCTTCACAGTTCCCGAATGCATTTAGGATGTAGCTCTTATTCTACTTGCTACGTCTTACATATATTACATCTATGTTTTACTTCACTACTGAATAACGATATCTTAGTATCATCGCTCCATATTACTGGTGACCGCTAAACATCTGTCCATTTAATGGGATTTTTTGTCCACTGTAGTCTTTTTTGCGCTACTGGAAATTGAGAAGAGGTTTTTTTTTTTATGGAATTCTACCTCTGAGCACAATATCTGTTAATCTTTTCCTGATTGTTCTTGAACTGACAAAAACACCAGCACCATTCAGATAACTTCTGATGGCTGTTGATGACATTCTTCTATCTTGTAGACATAGTCCTTTCGTTTTTCTATCACCCATAGATGTGGTGAACCTTTTTCGGCCTTTTCTTGATTTGTTTTTATTGAATTTTTTATCTTTCATTTGATGTCATTACTTCTTGAGTAAATATTAAAATTTTTACAAATCCTGCTTGTTATTTGATTACATAAATAAAAGTCTTCCTTCTACAGAACAAAGCAAAGAAATGACTTGATTTAACAGTAAACATGATGTCAACTTCTGCTGGCAGTTACTATCGTGTGATTGGTTTTCAGACAAGAACAGTGGTTGGCTAAGAAAGTTAGACATTACAAATCACATCCAAACAGTGTTTATTTTTCAAATTAAAGCACATATAACGTTTCTTCCTTTGAAAATATTTGAATTTTATATTTTGTATTGAATTCAATATAATGTTTTCTTTAAAATGATATATACGACTTTGCATTTGTGAAAAGAAACATTTTCTTTCTGCATACAAGGTTAATAAACACAGAAATTTCCAAAAGTAATTATAATTTTGGCCACCACTGTATGTGTTATTAAGTTGAAAGACATTAACGACTATAGATTATAGGATAATAATGCTGTTTCCATGATTAAATAAAGAAAGCGTACACTCACTTTCAGGTAGGCTATGACAACCAAAAGTTAAATTCATTCATGCAAAACACTATAAAAATAACTCTCTGCCACGTGTCATTAACGCTGTGGCTTTATTAAATAAGGCGGCATCTGAATTCTATTCTTTTGTTTAATATGATGGTATCTTGGCAGGTGTTGTCGTCTACGCCAAATGTTAGATATTGCGGTTATCCAATACTATAGACACTGTTCGGTACACCAGACATTTCACTAATTGTATTTCTGAAATGCCTAAGGAAAGCTTTATTCGCTTTGTTTAATTATTACCATACTTCAGGCTTTATTCCACTGATGTAAAAAAATGTCTCCTAAAAGGTTTTTCCAGTTGAAGTGATTATTACATCTATACTACCGCTTTATTCATCAAAATTACTTTAATGTACCATAGAAGCATTTGGATTAACTGTTATACTTAAATAAAAGCAGTAACATTCGAAATGATAATTGAGCCTATAAAAGCAAGTTTTAATCATTGATTGGACTATAATGTATCTTGGAAGTGATTATAACACTTTGCAGAAGGTTTTACGAATAAATTAGGTTAAAATGTCACAAAGAAATCCTTCAAACATGTCTGTAAAACACCGCTTTATTTTTAAGAAATGAGCATTGCTCAGTTATTAAGAAGTATGCAAATATGAAGATATGGTATACATGTTAACACATGTGCGAAAACAGTTTTGTCGTTGAAATTACTTCGGTCCTTACCAGGTCCTATGATGACTATCCGATGTTAAATATCCAATTCAGGACTTTGATCCCAGTTTGCGACTCTTAAGTAGAATAGATGTGGTACATGTTCTTCGAATAAAGCTCTACTGGAATTCTGTTTCATACATTCAGTTTCCTAATGATTCTACTGCCTCTGACAAGCTTAATCCTAGAGAAAGAACGTTCAGCTTTCGAAGAACATCATCATTATGTCGACTCTCTTCTAGACCTGTGACAAACCTTTGGACTGAAGTTTTACTACAGAATTCTTAATCTGCGGAACGTTGCTTTTCAAGGAAGAATAGCGTCAGAAAAATCTTCCAACCATCACTGGCGTTGAAGTAAAACACATGTGTTCAGAACGGGAGCTCTCGGGTTCATAACCCAATACTAACAACTTTAAAATTGTATTAAAATTTTCTTTAGCTGTTTTCTGTTATAACTTTTAAAACATTCTAGAACATTTCAATCTGATACAGCCAATTATATTTAATTTTAGTATGTTAATAAATCACGTTATACAAATATCTATTTGGTGTTCAATTCAAACTGCTGAAAAACCAATGAGACAATAGTTTATATAATTTAGACAATAGTTTAAAATTTTAGATATATTTCTTTTCTAAAATCGTAATTTAAAGAATTAATAGAATCGCTACCAATTTTGTGAGCATCTACAGCATATTATTTTAATTATGACAATATGTAAGTAAGAAATTAAATTTATTATCAGCACATCATGTATATTTTTCACTCCTAAAATGTGTAAAAAACTCACTCATAAATATATTAGTAAAAAATTCCATTTCATGGACGAGTGTTTGAAAGGCGGTGAGAGTGAATATGTCTCAAATACCAGTCATTTTATATATTTTTTTTCTGCTGCCATACTTTAATTATGTATTAATGCAGAACGATAAACAAATATATAAAATAATCAAATATCTAATTAATCTACCATACATTGCTCTTTACGCCTGCCAACACGGTGGCCTTCTGCTATTTTAATGCTTCCTAAACTAGTGAGGAGTTGAGTTGCTCCTCTTCACAATTCTTTACTATATTAAATGTTTTCTTTTAAAAAAATGAATTTAATTCAAATAATAATTAACATCTTGGTTCGATAA
>BMAW01130244.1:24937-48011 GCA_019974015.1 Nephila pilipes | reverse complement strand
CTTTTCCATGCAGACATTTGAAATAATGGACAAATAATTGTCGGTTTACTATAAATGTACAGTACGATACTCCCACCCCTCAAATGATACTGCTCTATCCATAAGTTATGGTAATTATCAATACCACGACGTATACAGCGATGTATTTATGGAATTGATTGATTCATTGTTACCGTCACATTAAGAATCAAAACAAGAGCTACAGGTGACGGAATGACACTCGTCAAGAAAATAAGACGATAGTTGAGCCGCAACCTAACTTTACATATCATTCCAAATGGAAGACATAGATAGATTTAAAATGCCTGTTTCATTAATATGCGAGTATGACCGCGGTAATCTAATGTTTAAGGCACATGACTCATGGCCGGCGGTTTTCGTCGAGTTCGGGGTTTGAACCTTGATGCCACTATAGAGTCGCCGTGTAGTCGGGGCTGATGCACGTTAAATCTGTCGTGGCTCAATGCCCTCAAGTTGGCTTAGTGTGAAAGTTAGGAGAGGGGGTGCCAGTACAGGTGTCGTCTTCGTCACTTGACCGAGGTACAAATTTACGAGGTCCATCGCCAATTCACCTCGTGTTGCTTCTAGAAGGAGTTTAATAAAATCAACCAACTAATCATTTATGTGTGGTGTATTTCCCTTGTTATTTAACTGTATATCCCTCTTAAAGTCTAATTATACTGTTAATTTCAAAATTCCAATTGAAAATATGTAAAATCAGGTTAAAACACTGTTATCTAATAAAATTTAGATAAGATTCTCAACTTTTAGTTGATCCTAACATGCAAATAATAAAATCTTAGCTAACCCAAACTTGCATAACAACTCAAGCATTTCTCATCTATAGCAGCTTTGACTCTTCCTTTGATCATGTGGGTCACTTCAAAGTATTATAAATATAAACGATTAATTACGATGATTAACTCCAAAATACAACATATAGTTATTAGCTTGTTCTTATCCCCCATTTCCCATCTTTTCCCTTTCAATTCTAATTGTCTCATATGTTATTACATTTAATCAAATTCCCTACACGTTTATGTTAATCTTATTTACCTAATCACGTTTCATTTGGTTGGCAATGGGTTGAAATTGTGTGCCATTTAAATTACCAAAACGTTCCCGAGGCTAGTGAAGAGAAAATTACGAAAATGAGCTGTTCGTAATTTAGTCCCAGGTTCTAAGCCATCGAGTTGAATGAATCATGCAATAGTTTGTCAAGTAAAATCAACTGAATTTCATTTAATCCTTTAAATAATCCAAGATTCAACTTGCGTATTATGAAATGGAGCAATAAGCCATCATGCAATCGCACTTAAATATTATTATAAAATTTTAGTTATCTTAGAAATAACTATACAGATCTGAGTCAGTTAGAAGACCAGTAAGCTGGATCCGACTAAATTTCTTTTAACAGATGATCACTTCACACTAAACGTCAATGCGTATTATCTGTTCCTTTTTTGTATAAACACTCGTTTAATCCTGGTTTTTAAATATTCTGCTATCTCTGTCTTTCTCTATCACTAACTGTGCATTGCTTATAAGTGTTATCCGATCAATCTTATTCACTATTCTACTTCATTCTCTCTATTCTAAATTACATAAGTCACGGTTCATTCACAAGAAGAGAACCTCAAATGAAAAAAAGTCATATGAAGTTCCACGAAATTAGCTGGAGGAAAACATTTCGAAGAATATGTTACAAATTTAGCACGTGTCATTTCGGCTACACGGCAAATATTTTGTGGCATTAAGTCTGAAATACTTGACTCTTCTGAAACAACGCAGGCTATGAACTCTCTACCGTGACTAGTGATCTACCACTGACAGGAACTTAATGGGAGATATTTCTGCATCGATCATTTCTTTAAGCTATTTTATTCTGGTTGGGTGATTTACATTGAATAAATGGATGACGTATTTATCAGATACATATAACTAAAATTAAAGCAAACAATAAATGATTAAACTGAATAGATTTAAGCTAAATGTAATTAAAATTAATGCAAACGATAAAAAATTGAAAAGTGATCTGGGACGCGAATAATGATCCAACTAAAACAATAAAATAGCGAATAAAACAATATAATGATCCAAATAAAACTGAAATGAGGAAAAAGAAAAAAAATAGATCGACAAGAAGGTCAAATATAGAGAAGCATCGCTAGGTCTTTCCGGTACAGTAAAAATAATAAACCTTATAAGAAAAAAAAGCACTAAGATATTTTCAAGTCATGAATCCCGAACTTACCATAAGAAAGTAAGCGAATGGGGGTATTCTATGCTGGAAGGGAACTTGTTTTCCTAGCAATAATCTGCCTCCTCATCTGGCTTATTATCAAAATTTATTAAAGACAAATATAGTTTCTTATTTTTCATTTTTAATTGGCATTTTTATTTAAATACTTTTGTTACATTTTGACATTTTGCAGCGAATATAATTTATTTCCCGCGCAATTTAAGAGCGAGGAATTCTAAAATAATCATAAGACTTCTGTTCAGATTAAATCAATTTTTATTAATTTAAAGTAGAAAAATGTCTGGAACTCAAACGGTATTTGTATTGAGTTCGTGTTTGAATGAGGAAGGTATTGAGTTCGAGTTTAAAGATATCGAAGTAAATTTATTATTCCAGAAGTAAAATATAAAATTGGAAGAATTTTGCTCTAAAGGACTTCTTTTTCTAATTTATCAATGATTTTTATTAAATTCACAATAAACTCGTGATACCATTTCCTTTACTGCATATTATGAAATACAATTTATATAGCGAGGTAATTAACGTTTCAAGAAAAATATATATTTTAAAAAAATATTTAAAAATATGTAAAACTAAATTGTTAATCTTTTAAATTTTTGGTTATTAAAAAAGTCAATATTTTTAAAAGACTATAAATTTATCACTTGTAACAGATTAATTTTTTCAATCCATATAAAATGTAATTTATTGTTGCAAAATTGCTGAGATAAAAATCTCTTTATTTGATTATCTCTGATTTGTTTTCCTTCACAACACCCATGCCCGATGTTCAGAATCTAATATGGATTTATCTCAAGGCCTGTTCTCCTCCGGCATCGGTCATAAAAAAGAAATAGAAAACAGAATTCCTTTTCTTCCTTTTATGAGTTGTCGTAAAACTGATTTTATCTTGTTTCTCTTCCAATAGACTCTTCGAATGTACCGTATTGACTGATTTTTAAGAAATCGTTTCTTTGGTGAAATGTTTTTAAGCGTAATCCAATTAGATAAACGCAATAATAAAGAGAAAGGTTTAGATTCTTTGCGTGATATTTTCCGACACACCATAAATTATGTGGTAAATAAATGCCTTACTTAAGAAAGTCTTAAGAACTATCAATTTTCAGAAAGATACTGACAATAGAACATGCCTGAGTCTCTCGCGCTTGAAATTAATGTTCCATTGAGTATGATGTTATTCTACTTTAACAATTCTATTTGTTTCAGAGAATCCTTGTTCGTTTGAAAATATATTTTAAGAAATGAAATGAATACATGGGATTATGAGATATATATAATCCGTGTGGCACGTAAAATCTGTCGGTGTGAGTGTACTCACATTGTCATGGATGTAGAGAATAGAGTACCAGTTTTTATGTCAACCTCGTCATCTGGTTGTGGCTCAAAATTGAGCAGCTTATTGGCTTTGTTTAACAGACCTTGTGCTAAGCAATTGGAAAAATTACAAGTATTTTTTCCTGCTTTTATTGTAATTGGTTTTAGATTATAATGAAGTTATTTGAATATGAATTAAGATACAGAAATGAATGCACTATTCTGTTTTATATGACAGCTTATTCTTTCTTCTTCAGTAATATTTGATAGTTATAAGTTTTCTGGAAAAAAATTTTTTTTGTTAAACATCGTGAGATTAAAATTTGTAATGTAGTTATCTTATAAGAAATAAGTCATGTTTATTTCTTAGTTTGTTGTCAAGAACTGGGTAATTCAAACCTCGGAAACTTTTTAATTTATGCAAGAATTAAACCATGCACTAAACATATCGATTTCTTATGTGTATATATTTCTTTTTCATGATAACATTTCTTTACTACTTAACAATTTAATTGGTTCTCTGAAGGTCGTAATACCAAAAGAGAAATTAAATAAAATTCTTATAACATTTTTAAGAAACCAGAAATTTAATTTTGTTTCACAGTACAATGTGTTTAGAATTATTTTTCAATAAAATAAAGAAAATAAAGTTTATCGGTAACTGTAAAATTCTTGTTTTCATCTTTTAATGAAATTGCAGTCAAGTCTATAATAACATCTGAATTGTACCAAAAGACAGTTAAAATATTTAAAAGGACCGTCATCAAAAATTGGATCAGTGGGAGATCAAACGTCTTATCTAGAAAATTAGAACGTGGAAATTCATTGAATTCATAATATTCAAAAAAAAAATATTAAAAATAACCCAAGGATTTTTTTTCTTGTTTTGTAAAACTTTTAAAGCATTATATTAAAAAAGTAAGGCGAAAAAACTTCTACAACATTTCTTGATAATATGTCACCGAAAAATTGAAACAGACCATACGATATTTTTCTTTTCTTTAACTCAATAACTTAAGCAGAAATTCTTCGCTGTTGTAATATGATTTTGAAAATTAATTACTGGTGAAAGCTGGCCAGAACATTGAAGTAAACTTTATACTTTATGTTTAAATTTTAATTTCTAGCACATGTATCAAATCTTATTTCTTGTCATTAACTTCTAACTTTTTCACAAAATCTTATTACGAAATATTTTATTGATAATTTTCTACCTTGAAATTGCAATAATTAGAAATTATTCTTCTTCTTTGTAAAGGATATTTGTTACCATATAACTCAAAAATATAATTCAGGCACACTTTTTGTCTATATTTAGATGCACGATGGATTCAAGAAAATAAACACTTTTTCATGAATTGGAATGCTGAAATTCAAACGAATTTGGTGATCTGGAGACTATAAGTTTCTGATTTTTTTTTTAGATACAAGCCAACAACTGTAATCTTATCTTAAAAACTGAAATGTAGGTCGACATGTCTAGACATACATATGAAATTTATTTTTTGTAAATTTGAATAATCCAGAACTCGATTTCCATTTGGATAGGTACTTACTAAAACTCCAATTTAAAATTTACAAACTTATGACGTACCTTTCATATGGATACATGTTATTTACTCTGATAATAATTAATATTAGACATTTGTTATCTTATTAAGGATACGGCCTTCATACAAAATGTCATTTTTTGACCACTTGGATCAATTTTTTTCCTTTGATAATCTTTTAGTTTCAACATTTCTCTTCTCAAATTTGTTTTCCTTTTCAATTTACATGAAAGAGAAATAAAGGTATAGCAATTTTTAAAAAAAAACATCACCGACTGTAAAAGAGATCCTGAAGTAACATCCTGTTGCCGGAAGTTGTACATAATTGTATTTTTTAAATCGATTTCTACATTTTCCTTTTTCATTTATAAATAATATTTTAATAATTTTTCTAGTGTTTTAGCCAAATATTGTGCTGTTTAGTTTAATGATTTGTTGCCGAGAATTGTCAACAAATAGCTTTTGTTAACATTCGAATGTATGTTTTGTCTATGTATTTCTGAACTCTTTTTTACAGAGATAATTTATATTTTGCTTAAAAGCGATTCAAAGTATTGTAAATATGGGCCACTGCAAAAATTAACGCCCAAAGAAACGAAGATTTTCAAGAAATCCGTACAAGTATCAGTACAAGTAACAATGAAAGTAATTATTAAACGAATAAATGAAACTTTGTACTGGGGAAAGATTTGCATATGGTATGTACCTAGGAGTATAGTAAAGTTCTTATTAATATTGAGAAATAACCGAGATATTTGGATGAAATCTAATTCTGAATAGAAATTGATCCTTATACAAACATTAAATAACAGGTATTAACGTTAATTTGTTTAATTTCATGAAGTCGTAGATAGAATTAAACCCATAGTATCATAGATTTTTAACAATAATCACTGGGTATAGAAAAGTTTTAATTATTACAAAAAACAACTAGAGTTATACATTTTTCCACGACCTTTCAAAGGTTGTCATTATAAAACTCAGAAGATTGAACGATATTTTCCGAATATTACGGGTTACTTCAATTTATTACGTCTTCCTGAAACTAAACAAACTGACATTAATAGTTGTAATTTACAACATTATGTATTTAAGGATAAGTTTATAAGGAACAATTTACAACACTATATATATAAGGAACAATTTTTATCGTCATGTCAAAATTATTATTAATTTTATAGTTAAAACATTACGATTTCTCCTTGTGTAATTGTAGAAACTATGAAAAATGTGATATTAAAATATTCCTAATTAGTATATACTTCTAGAGGTAATCTTTTTTGAAGTCCCAGCTTACTGTAAAAAGCAAGTTCAAAGAATGGAAAAGACATTATCTTGATTTTCTATTCAAATTAAATTTTTGAAACAATTTTATATTGCAGTGAAAATGTTAATTGCTTTTTTTCATTTATAACAAAAGTATGTCTGTCAAAATTTACTTCAAATACAAATGAAACATAAAGAGTATTAATAGATATCTAAATGAATCTGATGCAAGGTTGCAATTTACAATTACAGATTACTACATGAATATTTCACTTTCAACAAATTAAAAACAGTATCTTTAAATTAAAATAAAAAGTAACATAGAGATAAGAGAACGCTTAAAAAGTATTAATTAGAATCATAAGAAATAAAACATAGATATATTTTAAATCATATCCAAAGCTGGGAACGTAAATTACTTTCTCAAAAATTTAATTTAAAAAAACGAATCGTTAAGAAAACCACACTTTTAGAGGACTGAAATTTTGATGCATATTTTTAATTCAAATGACAGAAAAGTGTATAAATACTGAATTTAATAAAGAATTAACTTATGGAAATAGGAGTAGTTATCTATCCCTGAAATTCATTAATTCCTACTCAAAATTAAATCTCCATAATACATATAAAAAATTTTAAAGAAAAGAAAGGAACCTTGTAAATAATAAGGTGAATGAAAAACATTGCGCGAAAGAATAAGTTTCTATTGCCAAATTCATCAATGAATTTTACGTATAACTGATGTTTCAATGCATATTTATTCTTTCATGTTTCTGTGTGTGGTTTAAAAATTTAAAATAAATAGTAATCACATCTTTAATTATTTCAGAAATTTTCATTGATACTACAAAATCGTCATCAGCATTAATTTTTCAAAGGGACAGCTAAATAATTATGCTTTAGTATTCAATAATTAATTCAATTAAAAAAATATTTAAGTTATCAGTCTAAATTTTCTAATACGAAACTCGAAATGTTTTTGGAATTAAAAAAAAAAAAAAAAGAAAGAAAGATTTCGGTAAACTCTCGGTTCCAAATTTCATTTGAATCCTATCATTCGTTGTAGAGATATAAATTCGAAAAAATCTATAAGTTGCTATGTTCTAGATTATTTCGCACAAATGGTTCATATTTTCTCTGTCTTAAAGTTGAACATGTAAAATAGTCTGATATTTAAAATAAACTGTTATACCATCCCTTAAAATTTTGATTTTGGTTCTGCTTCTAGCATGGAGACAATAGGAGTATATCGAATTTTTGAGCGATCGGAAAATCTGCGTAAATTACAGTACAGGGATTATTATGGGGACGGTGACTCTAAGGGATATGAGTCCGTTAAAAATATGTATGGCCCAAATACAGTCAATAAATTTGAATGTATTGGCCATGTTCAGAAGAGAGTTGGGAGTCACTTGCGGAAATTAAAAAAGTCTACGAAAGGAATTGGAGGAAGAGGCAAGTTAACAGATAGTTTTATAGACAAGCTGCAGAATTATTATGGAATTGCTATTCGCAGTAACATAAACAATTTAGAAAGCATGCAAAGTGCAGTTATTGCTGCCTTTTACCACTGCTGTTCTAGTAAAGATTTTCCTATGCATGGTCAATGTCCGCAGGGAAAAGACAGCTGGTGCAAATTTCAAAAAGCAAAAGCTCAGGGTAAAACATTACCTGATAAATCCACTGGACTTTCACAAAATATCATAAACATAATTAAGCCAACCTATATGAAATTATGCGACCAAACCCTATTAAAAAAGTGTTTGCATGGCATGACACAAAATGCCAATGAAAGTTTTAATGGTGTTCTTTGGAATATTATTCCAAAACAACATTTTACTGAATTGCAAACTTTGCAATTAGGTGCTTACCTAGCTGTTCTTCAGTTTAATGAAGGTGCCAGTGGTTTCATTGAGGTAATGAATAAGTTGCAGCTAAATGTCGGTAATTATATGCTCCGTATTTTGAAGCAGTATGATTTTCGACGTATCTCCGATGCAAAAAGACATTCATTACCCCTTGTAAAATTACAAAGGAAAAAAGCACGTGCTAGGAGGAAAATAAAAATTTTGCAGCAGGAAAAAAAAGAAGGCTTGACATATCATCCCGGGGAATTTTAGATTATTTTGAATAGGGTAAGTGGCTTTTCACTGCAAAATAAAACTTTAATTGTGTTTTTCTCAAAATAGTGTTTTTGAAGCAAATTTGAAACCATTTACATGATATCTCAAGAAATAATGGAGATAATGTCCTGAAATTTTCTGAGAATGTTTTATATTCTATTCTTAATGAAATGGACCAAAATCTTTGATGTAGGGGGAATATATTTTTATTTAGGACTGTTTATGTAAAGATAAAGTTGAAAAAATTGCAAAAATGTCCATGTTAAAAGGTGCGATTACCTGCAGATTTTTTAAATTTTATTATTTCACTTAGATTTTGGTTCATTTTGAAGAAAATTGTTATATGTATTTTGTGTGCAAAGGAAAGTGATGTAGCTGCATTAGAAATTTTAATATGGTGTTAGCCGTTTCAGTCAAAATATGCTGAAATTTCCTTGAAAACGACCAATTTATCAAAAAGTACAATATTTATTTAAAATTTTTTATGTGTTTTCTTATTTTTATGTACTATTTATACTAACAACACAAAAAAATGTGCAAAAATTAGTTTTTTTAAAAATTTTGGTCTCGAAGGTAGGCAGTCACCTTAAGGTGAAAACCAAAACTAATTCCTTACCTATTGCAGGGAAATGTTTGAGACTTTAGAATTAAGAGTTCCATGACTCGAAAAATATTTACATATATGAGACATTATGGGTACTTACAGTTCACTTTGTTTTCCTTTCTGTATTTAGTTGTTGTCACAATTGCCTAGTGGTTATGGTGGCGAAATCGCTGTTGGAGTTGTTTTCGTCGAGTCGCGGATTTAAACCCAGATGCTACTACAGAGTTGCCGTGTATTAAGACTGATATACGTTAAATCCGGTCGAAGCTCAAAGTTGCCGATTACATCAAAGAATTTTATAAAACTAAAATTTCTGTCTTTTCATAAATAGAAATTATGTACGATTAAAAAAACAGAAATCAAGTTTGAGCAAATTCTTTTTTAAACGATAATTAATGATACTAATTAATGAATGAATAAACAGCAAAATTGGGTTCTTAGTGTACCTTTAATATGCATACCTATTTTGAGGAGCTTCGACGCAAAATAACAATTCATATTTAAAGACTTATTTTCAAATAGTATCTTAATTTGTTTACATATACAATAGTACCCGTTAATTTGGAACCCTTGAAATATGATACCCGGATATCCTGGATTCGTCCAGTCGAAGAACTTTTTTTTTTTTTTTTTTTTTTTTTTGTTATTGTTGTTGTTGTTAAATTTGCGGATTTATCTGACAATTTCCATAACATCTATTTGTTCCTTCCCGTATTTAATTTTTTTTTCTTTCCAAAAATCTTCTAACAAAGTTATGGATGTAAGAAGTACAAACTTATGTACTGTACAAATATTTTGTATAAAGTCAACTACATCTTAAGTCTCTCCTCTTATCACCAAAATCATAAGGTGTTACATTGTCTAAATGTAAAATATAATAGAATAATTTTAAGCGCCCTTCTATCATTTACAAAGCGGTCTTCCTCTTGTTTTGTATATGTATGACCCTCTCTCTCTTATTCGATTTGTACTACATAAAAAAATGAAACTCTGTAATTTTTTTTTGATACCCCACACTGGTTCTGTCTAAAATTAATTCAACTTTATGAGGTTTTACAATAAAATGTAAAAAAAAATCGTTTTCAACATTTCCAACTTCAACCTCAGTGATGTTCTATTTCATAAAAATGGAACAATCTATACATTTTCGTAATAGTATTTATTTCCTCGCATTGCGAGAAGTATATCACATTTTCTACATAATCATATGGTTCCTACATTTCATTTGGGTTCCTACATTTCATTTCTCATTTCTCGGAGATTTCTATAATACCTAGATTTCCCCAAAAAATTACAATACAAACTACAATAATTTCTACTGTGTTATTATTTTACACTTGTACATTGTTTATTGATCGGAGCATTGCTTTACAATCTTAGATGAACAAAATATTGTAAATTTTATAATAAAATAAACAAAATTCCTTATAAAATTATTTTTAATAAATACATTTAAAAAATGCAGATGTTAATGAAAAAGAAAAAAAAATCATTCCAAAAAACATTCAGGTGTTGATGTACAAACAAGAAAAAAACATTATTCTATGCAATGTATATTAAAACAATTAAGGTGTTGTAAGTAATTCTAAATAGTATTTAAATGCACAATGATAACTGACTATTACTTTAAAAAAGAACAATCTACAAAAAAAAAAAAAAAAAAAAAAAAAATCAAAGTTTTTAAAATACTCAAAAATAAACAATAAGAGTATTAAAGGAAAAATTCAAGACCTAAGCTAAGACCTAAGCAGTGAGGCTTTGGTAAAACTAATAAGTTTCGAGATATTTAATGAAATAATAATATCTCGAAACTTCTCAACCATAATAAATAAAAGTAAAATTTTACTAACAAAAACAGAAGTATAATTTCCACGATCCCGAAATTGTATCGAGAATTAACATATGTGAGCATTGAAAATATGACATGGACATAATGGTAGACATTTCTTTAATACCCATGTGGAACCAGTATTCCAGAACATACGATTGTCTAATTATGTAGGGGCATATAAGATATAAATTTACAGTGCTCGCCTTTCCAGGTAATAAAATACACCGTACGTCATAGAAATCTTAAGAGATTCCTTGCATGTAATTATGTAGAGCTTAAAGAATGACGAAATATTTTCTTTCGAGAAGATAGAACCGTAGAACAATGCTGTTTTATTTCGAAACATTTTATTACTTTTTCACTTATTTATTTTTCTTAAAACAATGAATAAATCAAAAAAGGAAAGAACAATAGCGATCCATGTACATGTCAGTTAGGGATAGCAAATTCAGCGTCTTTTTTTTCTGTTACTGCTAATTCGGTTAGATTTTAAACAAAATCGGCTTATCAATAAATTGACGATATATTTAAACAATAAATGGGAAAAAAATTGATAATAATATGACAATTTCATTTAATTTTTGTATAACGTGTCAAAGTATATAAAAATCAATTGCTTTATAAACTTTCGTAATATAATCAAAATCAACAATTTTATAACAAACACATGAATACTTTTTCGCATGGAAAAAAATTTTATGATAACAATTTTATGATAAAATAATTTTATGATAGAAAATTATTTCCCCCCCTTTTTATATTTTCCTATTGAAATTACAGTTTGTTTGCAATTGTTAGAAAATAGTCAAAATTATTTTTAGCGATTTTAATTATATTTTTTATAAGTGTCAAAAGTATATTTTAATACTCTATACTTCCACCTCAGCTGTAGTTTCATTGTCTGATTAGTAACACATTATTACATTGTCTGATTTATAACACATTATTACATTGTCTGATTAATAACACATTAAGCCCCTGCCACCCAGGGGCTTAACCTGTTAAAGTAAGTAGGGTCATCATATACCCTATGAATTTCAGTGATTTTTTTCCGATGTAATTTACTTTCTTTGGGATTTCTAAGGTATAACCCTGGTGATCATACTATAGTTTCGATCTTCCTTCAGGTCAATAATTTTCTTCAATACATTCACACACACTTTTCTATATTACAGTTACACCTTGTTGGTGTAGAAACAAGCCTCATCTGGACCTTGTGCTATAGTAATACACTCACTTGGATGCAACACGAGGGCTGTCGTCAAAACCTTTCTTCATTATTCAACGCTAACTATCATCTTTCTTTAACACATTAAATAATAGTTAAACCCCAGTAAAAAATACGTAAGATCAAGATAAAATGTTTTATTAATAATCAAAGGAGAATATATAAGTTCATTATCTCTCGAGTCCCACTTAATTCGTCAATTCTGGATTATGCTCCAATTATGAAATTTGAGCTTACCAAATCACTCGTTCTGATTCATACTCTTTTCGACAGCAATTGAATTTTTTCTTGACACGCAATTTGAGTTTGTTTCAATACAAAAATTTGGCAGATACTTCAATTCAAATTAAAAATATCTATTCAGCAAGTCATCATCCTCAATCCCCTTTCATTTTCATTTTTTCTTTTTATTCACTTCATTTTTATTTATTTAATTACATATATTACATATTTTGGTTAGAAAGAAATTGTGATTTTATTCAATTTAAACTACTATAAAGTCCTCGAGGTTAGTTTAGAGAAACTCACGAGTAGCCCAACGTCACTGGGCTATTTAAGAGAATTCGATATTTAAACTTCGGTCAAATGACGAAGACGAGACCGGAACAAGAGCACTACACTGCTTCATTTTTCAAACTCCCACACCATACCTATAAAAGAAATAGGAGCATCGACAGAATTAACATGTATCAACCCGCTACTCGGCGGTTCTTTAGTTGAATCCGGACTCGGAACGCACGACTAAACAGAGAGTACGCTGGCAGCGAGTTTGCGACCATGACCACTCCCACCCGCAGCTACTGCACCCCAACGGTTATATACAAAACTATTCTACAGTTATATACACAATCTATCGCCTTACCTGTAAGAACAATATAGAATTATAGTTTAAGACATAAGTTAATTTCCCAATATATGGTTTAACATATTTAACGGAATTGCATTCACATGATCACTAAGATAATAATATATAACAAGTAATATAAGAAAAACATTTTAAAGTCAATTCCTACTAGATCAACAAAGAAAATTTTATTTTAGTTACTTTTTATTAAATAATTACAATTAATATAAATATGCATATACATATGACAGAATCACAATATTAAGTGGAAACAGAAATTTTATTCCAGCGATCTACGCGCTTCTCCACCGACGGTATTTGTTCCTAAATTTATACCCTGTTAAGTAACTTATATAAGTGAAATTTTTTTTCTCCCATATAAAGCTAAAATACTTATTTGAAAATCAAATAAAAAAAATTATGCTTCGACGAGATTCGACCCGAAGATTTTACGCCGACGCTCTACCAACTTTGCCATAGCAAGACAAACGACATAATAGAAGCATTGGTTTGTTTCTCAATTCACCAGAAAATTAAATGGTTGGAATGCAGTTTAGCTAGTTTTACCCAATCACCCTTGGCAACAGGAATTATTTGGCGGTATTTTGCCAAATGTGGATACCCTGGTCAGCTTTGCGGTCTTAACGTTGAGCCAAAAAAAATCGCCAAGTTGGCAATTTTTGAAATCTCACCAAGTGGTTGGGCTAAACTGCATTCACAGCAATTAAATTTAATTAATGAATTAATATTTGCAAAAACTATATTAACATCAAGAGTCATCCACAACAAATTTAAAAAATGTATTTTAATTTGATGAATAAAATATATTTTATTAACGATTCAAAATTTGAACAAGATATAGAGAGAGTGCGTGTGAGCTAATAGTAGAAATTTAAAAATCAAAATTCACAATAAAAACATTTAAAGTTTTCTTATATTTCATGCATCGTATTCCAGATCTAATGATCATTAAACATGGATTTATCAATCCGCATTGGTTTCGAAACCTCGAAGAGGCAATTACAGTTATATCGCTCATTACAAAGAACGATTTCGCGTTACTCTCTGTTAAACATTATTGGTATTATAACCGATAAATCGACAACTGTGTGAATACAATTATTAAACTATTCCACTAAAATAGCCAAACGGAATCATTTGAGTCAGTCACGGTAACGATTATCATTTTCTTCTGGAGAGTTTTACGTCATCCATTTGCTGGAAGCTGTTAAACATATGATTTCTCTGTCTAGACGCTTAAGAGAGAATCGAAAATTCTGATTCAGATTGTCTGTTTGGGAATGGTTTATTGTTGTTAAATAAGATATCTCTTGTTTCTTATCGTATGATAAAACAAATACTTGTATAATATATGTAAAATATGTCTCGTTTTTCATGTTTATTTCGAAACGAGAAAATGTAAACGTTTTATTTATTTCTTTATCAGGTTTCTTATCAAAACTAAATTTAACTCAGTTGGAGGGCTTAGATTCATATATCTTGATAATAAGAAAATTGTAAATTTGTATGTCATTTTTAAGTTTAATCTTGATGTAACTTTTAGACCATTTTCTAAAGATTAAATGAAAATAACAGAACTTTGAAAATATCTTTAGTTTATAATCAGTTTTTAAAACGGTCAAAAAAGAAGACATTTTATATACCTTCCGCAATTCCCATTTGGGCTGAATTCTTTACTGAGTTGGAAGCATCGATTACATATTGTCTGACATGAAAAAAAAAAAAATTGCAAATTTTTATGTGAACGCAACTTTAAATATACGTTAGCTTATAATCAGTTTGTTTAGTTTAGTTTTTATTAACGTCTCACTAGAAGCAACACGATGGCTATTGGCGACGAACTTCCGAACGAATACTCGTAATTTTGAACCACGATCAAGTGACGACGACGACACATGAGCTGGCACCCCTCTCTCCTAGCATCCACACCACGCCTACGGGAGGACTTTGGGCCCCGAACAGATTTAACGTGCATCAGCCCCGGCTACACGGCGGGTCTTTGGCGGCCAAGAATCGAACCCGCGACTGAACGAAAACGGCCGGCCGCTAGTCCACGACCTTGGCCACTAGGCTCCCGCGGCCCTTAGCTTATAATCAGATATAATTGTCAAAATAATATATCACTTTTAATAGCTTCCGCAATTCTCATTCTTACTGAAATCTTTTGAACTGGACGGCTCTGTTACATATTGTCTGATATGAAGAAAAAAAAACCATCAAATTCATATGAAAATTTTATATTTAATCTAAATGAAACCTTATACACCATTTTGTGCGGATTAAATGAAAATTGCACAACTTTGAAAATGTCTTTAGTTTATACTCGGATACAATCATCAAAAAAGGGACACTCACAACACAGCTTCCGTATTTCTTATTTTTACTGATATCCTTACTGGATTGGAGGGCTTCGTAACTTATTATCTGATATGAAAAGAGCTGCAAATTTATGCGACTTTAATTTTAATCTTAATGCAATTTTATAAGTGTTAAAGGAAAATAGCATAACTTTAAAATTTACTTTAGGTTATATTCAGATTGCAATCATCAAAATAAATAAATAAATAATGGGACACGTTTAATAGCTTCCGCAATTCCTATTTTGACTGAAATCTCTACTAAGTGAGAGGTCTATGTTGCATATTGTTAGATATTAAAAAAAAACTGTAAATTTATACTTGAATTTTATATTTAATTTTAATGTAATTTTGTAAGGCATTTTGTAAGGGGATTAAATGAAAATGGCGTAACTTTAAAGATGTCTTTAGCTTGTATTCAAATACAATCGTCAAAAAATCATCACTTTTAATTGATTCCGCAAATCTCATTTCTGTTGAAATATTTGTTGAGTTAGAGGGCTCAGACACATATTATTTATAAATCTTATTAATAACCTGTGTCTGAGCCCACTTTTCATATACCCATATGAGTGCCTTCTTTTCATTTCCTACTGCGATCATAATTTTATGTAGGTAATTACACTAAAATGCTATTAAATGAAAAAGTGCCATTTAATAATAACTTAGTTTATTTATATTATCTATAATTTAAAATAATGAATGTCCCAGCTGTATTATTCACCCTCTATGTCCAGATTTTCTGAACGAACATAATTATAGTTTGTAATACCAAGTGAAATTCACTCCTACTAACTCAATCATGTTCGAGTAAGTAATACCATTGAGGCTGTGGGTTCGAGTGGGAAATCTGTGTGATTGTATGAACGCACTACTCAATATACCATTGATTGAATGAGTGAGTGAGTGATAGTAAAGTTTATTGGAGCAAGAACCAGATGTAACCATACTGCGCCAAACAAGGTAAATCTCTAGACGTTAAAACTATAAAATAGATTAGTCGACAAAAAGTGTCAAGTGAGAAGGTAACGTTTTTTGGCGCAAGAGCCAGATATGGCTATGTTGCGCCAAAAATGATTTAACTATGGTCTAGACTTGAATATATATATATATATCATCCACCATCTACATACTCTAATATTTAATTCTACTTAGTTTACGTATACAATTCTTCGTATACTTTTTAACTTCATTCTAATCTGCATACTCCACAATTCATTTTAGTAGAAAACTGTTTTAATTTAAATATTTCAAAAAATGAGAAAATGTCTTCATAGTCAGAAAAGGGAAAATTGTCAATACCCAACGTTGCAACAATTTACCCCTAATATTTCTGTAAAATTTGGTTTTGAAAATTAGACTATTCTACCTAACTCTGCAAGCAAATCGGATTCCATAATGTAAAAAACTGTTTTAGAAACGGTTCGACTATATTAACTTAATAATGTAATTAATGTTTGACACTTTAATACTTAACTATCTTTGGGCTAGCTAATTTTACCCAGCTACGATAAGAATTGCGAAAACTATTAGTTGAAACTAGAGAATAGAGGACGCTGCGCTCCAGACGAGACATTCCCTAGCTCAGACATGTAACTACCTTCCGTAGTGGATGACATCAATCGAAATGTTTGAAATTTAATAGCGAAAATTTATTTTACGCTCTGTTTAAATGTTTTGTGACATCATAGCAAAAAAACCAATTAACTGATGACAAACAAGTCTGTTATATGAGCTTTCGGATTAAATCAAATAACCGATGATTCGAAAAGTCGCCTGTCTGACAGGTAAGCAAAATTTCTATGACTTTTAATCCTTACAACGTTCCATGCGAATTTTCCATTGTTCCAAACAGTGCTGGAGGTCTTCTACTGTCAGTTCCTTCAGGACGCGCTCTGCATTTTCTTTCACAGCTTCAAGGGATGGAAATCTGGTTCGTTTTAAGGTAGATTTCACTTTAGGTAACAGGTAGAAGTTGCATGGCTCAAGATACGGCGAAAAATGTGGATGGTCTAACACTGCTGGGCCGAGGTGCTGCACTTGACAGAGAAATCTCTCTACAGAAAATGTAGAATGAGTCGGTGCATCGTCTTGGTTGAAAAAATTGCAGTACAGATTCTTCGTGAATTCTTACAGTCTCAGCAATTGTAAGAATACTTAACCGGCGGTCATATGAAAGCAGATTAACGAATTTTTCGTTTTTCACATGGACGAGCAACCGGGGTGTGAATCCTCTTTTCGACTATCTTGAAAATCCTTGAACCGCTCAGAAACACGTGCGCACGATAAACATTCATTGCCATACATATCTTTCAATAAATTATAAGCTCCAATGGCGGTTTCCCTGAGTCTACTGTGAAGCTTCACAGCAATTCATTGCTCACTGAATTTTTCTGGTGAATCCAAAAAATAACTCTAATGCGCACGATGCCTACGGGTATACGGAGGCACAGCATTTGAAGGAAAAGACTTGATGCCAAACAGCTGTCAGTAGCTGGAATTTCGCTTGAATACTTTTTCTGTTGCAGCGTCAGTCTCGTGATTAAAATGCCACACCTCGTATACTTTTACATATTGACATAGAAAATTGAATAAAAACTTATGAAAAGAATTTTTAGGAAAAATAAATAATTTAGCTTTCGTCCTAAAAAGAGTCACTACCTAAAATAAAGAAGAAAATGGCGTATGCTTTTACCATATTGAAAGTCGAAGTTGCAAATTTGATGACACACTGATACACACACACACCAAGTGAAATACATAAAAACGTTTCAAAAATCATTCATCGTTTGAATGCTTATTTATTGAATAGTTTATAGACACGTTCTTACAATGCTCGGTCTTTTTCTCGATACTTTGAAAATTCAGGATTTAACCTAGAATTCCTACACTAATTAGATATACGTGTTGAGATGTAGGTGTTACATTTATCTAAAAAAAATTATAAAGTGTTCTTTTAGAACAAACTTCAGAAACAAATTATTGATTGGAATGTTGCCTTCCAAATACCACAGTTATTCAGTAAGCAACCGAGTTAGGAAAGGGAAATGAGCATTCGAATTGGAATATCTCACAATATAATTGGCTGCGGATCACTTTTCCTAATTCTATGATGTCGAAAAGAATGATGCTCTTCGCATCCCAAAAAAAGTGTCACCAAAACTTTTCTGGCTGATGAGATCGTCTTCACCTACTTTTGAGCATTTGACCCCTGTTACTCAATTTTTTGCTGTTGCTTGGTTTTATGTATACCATTAATTGAGTCAGAATTCAACGATAGTGACACTCAGCCCTCAGATTTTTAATTTGAGACTCAGCCACACATCACAGCTAACCGAAAGATCAGTATCAAATATTTTGCACCGCCTATAGATGGCGTCATACAATGATAACACTCTCTTGTTTCCAATGCCATCTGTCATCCACAAATGGTTCTTTTTCAACCCTTTTCTTATATTTGACTTTATTAATACAGGGATAAGAACAAAAGAGGCTAAACAATTACAATTATGGTAAGTTTTGATTTTTAGATTACAATATAATTGTTTAAAATAGTTTCGTATTTTTAATACCTACAGCCCTTTTTTCCTAGGAAAGCGGAGCCGTTATCTAGTGGCCGCAATGTTGCGAAAGATTACGTCACTAAAATGTTGCTTATGTAAATCAAATAGCATGGCTTCCTAAAAAACGTTAAATGCGAGTGGATAGTAAATCATCAGGAAGGATACGATTTTCTAGGAGTGGGTGAGTGAAAGTGGTTCATATTGGCGCAAGAGCCATATGGGTTATGCTGCTCCAAACAAGATGTAACTGTGATACAGGAGTTGGAAAAAGGATAAAAAGTGAGACAAGAATGAGGGTCGAATATATAGAAGGATCACTAGAGTATCCCAAGGATGCGTCTTCTACGTTTCCAAAGACAGTAAATCTCAAGGGAAAGAAAAATATCACTAATGTGTCTTGAAGTCATGATGCCCGTACTTACCTTAAGAAGGTAAGACCCTGAGGTCCCCTGAGGGTATAATTGTATACTTCCCTGGGAGAAAGTACCCTGCTATACCCCCAAATACTGGGTGCCCATGTCAGTTGCCTCTTACGATATGAATGAGCTACAGTGGGATTATTCTTTCTCACCCAGTCACCACACGACACACGAGTGATGGTTTCCTAGGGCGGACTTGACAAGGGGATTTATGACATCCTCCTCCGCTAGTCTGCGACTGCTAGATAATAGCACCACTTTTCTAGGAAATCATAGCTTAAGAAAATCTTTATTTCCCCTGGAATTACCTCTGGACTATATACCAATCTCCTCTGGACAATATACTATGATAGTGCAATATTTTAATAAAAAAAAAAGAAGAAGAATGTTCTAAGGAATATGAACATATTTCACAGTTACAAGGACATTACAATTGCCAATAAAAACATTCCATTTTAAATCATATTCAAGAAAATATTTACACTTCAAGATTCCATTTTGAATCCTAAGGGAAATTACTAAGAGAAATAAATACAGAATATTTTCTAAAATAATATACTTCGAAATTATTAAATCTTCTCAATTGTATTTAAAATGAAACCATACCTACCATAATAGATTTGAATGAAACCATAATAGATTTGAAGAGTTCTATTCAATGTTTATTAGCTTTATATTCCAAGTCTTCGGTTTTTACATTCTCTGTTAGACAAGGAGCTTAAAAATTAATTTAACTACTCAATTTATACAATAGAAATTTTAAATAGGCCCTACTTTTTTAGCAATTAAGTGTAATGAATTATTAAAAAAAACCAGTATTTTTTATTTCCTAATATAATTTTTAAAACAAATTTCAAAACTATAAACTCTTAAATATTTTTCATTCCTGATAACCTATCTTTTATTACAAACGTCAATCGCAGACAAAGCGCCATCTTGTTTCCTGTTGAAATGGCTTAGAGATTGAAAATAGCGCATTTGGAGCAGTTTTTTAGATCACGCCAAACAATATGCTAAAAGATGATTTAACCAGCCCTGTATGAAGCTTTCCTTCCATTCTTGAACCAGGTTCGAATATCTTTCTCTCCGAATTTTGGACAGTATATAGGCAGTTTTTGTACAATCATTTACATAAACTCATCTCGATCAAATGTTAAAAAAAAGAAAAAACATTTCCATTATCTCTTGCTAAGTGGTATCTCTTAAAGTTCTAAAGATATCTTGTGTTGACCCACATGTTTCTACTAAAGACTGTTGCTTTTTTTTTCTTTAACTTTTTAAGCAGTATATTTTATTTTATTTTGTTTATATTGGTACAAATGTTTGTAATTTATTTCTATATTTGCGTTTTTTGTCTTGTTACTGTTGACTACTTATCAAACCTTCGATACAGTTCGTATCATTTTGGGTAGTCCTTTTTGAGGCCTCTTTTCACGTGTATAGGATTACTGATTGACAGTTTATTCCTTTTTTAATAATTTATACCACGGTTTATTTATTTCTCCTAGACGTTTTCTACGATACGTTTCACGTTTTTTAATTACAAGAAAAGAACATTTTTCCTTAAAAGCTAAAAAATTTAGCCTTAGATCCATAGCTTGTTTAAATCCACCATTTTAAAAGAAGTATACCAGATGATAAATTAATTACAAGTTGTTGCTAGAAATTTTGTCGCCAAAATATTTGCCTTTTTAAAATTTTATCTAATCCATTCTAAAATATGTGAACATTAATTGTATTATTGGTTACTGAATCTAATATTATTATACGTGTAATTAATTTTATATAAATGAAAATTTAACATTATTTCAACTTTTCTCAAAATTTCTAGTAATCTTCGTATTCCAAATACATTGTTCCTCATAAAGATAAAAAAAATGTGAATCTTCTAATACATTCAAATAAAGAAAATATAAATTAAGTATTTCAATTTCACGGATGTCTGATCCGGAATTTTATAAAATTTAAGCTAGCGTAAAGAATTAATCTAAGTGGTTATAAAAAAGTTTTAAGAAATAATATTAAGAAATTCCCTAAAAATATTTCTTTTAATAAACAATCTTTGTAAGACATTTAAGAAAAAAACAGTTATTTTATAAGTCAAAAAGTTTATAATTAATTTTTTTTTCTTCCAAATAAAAGTAATTAATTGTGACAAAAAATCAAGAATGGTCAATTAGCACAAAAAAAAAGTCTTTTTTTTTTAACAAATAATATTTATTTCAAAACTAACGGAATGTCTGAGGGAAAATGAAGTTTAATGATGCAACAGCCAATTCTTAATATGCTGCGCCAAACAATACGTAACCGTAGTAGATGGTCGAAAATTTAAAAAAAGGTAAAAGGTTTCACAAGAAGGTGGGTCGAAAATGGAGAAGGATCGCTTGGGCACCACGGGAGTGCGTCACTCGTGTTTACCAAATACAGTAAACCCCATAAGAAAGAGAAATATAACTAGGATGCCTCGGGGTCATGATGCTTAACAAAATTTAGGGTTGCTATAACCTAAATCGCCACATTTAAATCGTTATTACATCCAAAAGTCACCGATTACCAAGGGGCACCCAATATCCGACTTGAACCAAAATTTTATAATCAAATGCGCATCTTTCTAAAGAAAATTCTTGTCGCTCAGTCTATTCCAGTAACTGGAAAGCGAAAACTCTAGAACGTATTGATCGCATGAAGACCATTAACGTCCAGACAACAGTAAATTCGATACTCAGATTGAATAAAACCTTCAAAACTGACACGTTGGTAAGAAAATAACCATTATGACAAATCATTAGTTGTTTACAGAGTTTCTGAGTAGTTGCTCCGCGTTTTATCTTAGTTTCAGCGAAAGACATCAGATAAAAGCAAAACAAAATGAGGACAACGTAATAGAAGCTGTGGTGGATATAACAAAAAAAAAAAAAAAAATGGACAACACCATTTTAAATGAAATGCGAGAAGAAAAGCTGGAGAAACAAATGAACAGCTGGAAACAGATTGAAGGGGTGAAAGGGGAGTGTAGTGAATGGCAGCTGGTGCTCCAGAAATGATAAATGTGTCATCATTTCGTTAGGAAAAATATCCTAGGGTGAAAGGATTATTGTGAGCTCAGATTTGTGAGAGCGTTTCTTAATAAAAATTCAAGAATATAAAAAGTATCTGAGGTCTATGACTTTCTGCTTCTCTACTCGGGATATAATCCAATGAAACTTGCTGATTAATCAGCCAATAAAATTGTTAATCAGAAATAATTAAACGATTACTGGATTTTATTTAATTCTTCTAATGATCCAATAAATCAATTATTATAATAAATTGAGTGTGGTAACTAATTTGCTTCCGAAAAAAACAAAGATTATACCTGTAATATTCTACTTATCTCAAACACAGCAAACAAGATTCGAGTTAGGAACAATACCTATAAACTGGATCCAAATCCAGTATCAGTTATATGAAGGTCAAATTTGTAAGCACAATACTCTCTCTCATCACATAATCCTCTCAGCAGTTTAACAAGTACAATTTTTCTATTTCATTCTCTTATTCTATATACTACGTGTGGCTATTAAATAAACTGAGTGAATGTGAAAGTTATTGGCGCAAGAGCCAGATGTGGCTGTGCTGCGCCAAACAAGATATAACTGTGGTGAGAGATGAAAAAAAAAAATTGAAAAAAAAAAAAAAAAAAAAAAAAAAA
>BMAW01130244.1:0-24837 GCA_019974015.1 Nephila pilipes | reverse complement strand
TTTAAAAAAAAAAAAAAAAAAAAGACAAAAATTGGTTGACAAGAAGGAAGGTCGAAAATAGAGAAGGATTGTTAGGGTAACCAACCGGAGCTGCGTCACCCGTGTTTACCAAAGAGAATAAACCCCATGGAATAGAAAAAAAATCACTAGGGTGCCTCGGGGTTATGATTCCCGTACTTACCTAAGAGGGCAAGAGCCTAAGGTCGGCTATTAAATAAAGAGACTGGTTCTGTTTCAGAAGAAGTGCGCATGCTCCAAACGCCAGCGACCGACAGCTGTTTAAAGTGAAGCCTTCTCTATCAAATGCAGTGCCTCTCGCTTCTGAAAGCAAATCCGTATAGTCATAGCCTTCGTTAGCATTAGTTTTTTTTCTCTTTGTTTCGTCGGAAAACTGATAAGCGAGCAAAGAATTGTTAAATATCACATGATACTTAGAATACCGTTACTGAAACTTATAATTTATCAAAAGAAAAGTATGTCAATGACTGTTTACAGTATCCACATGTTTTAAGCGTTTTCAAAATGGCCGAGAAGACATTGAAGATTATTCATACCCTGGTCGCCCTTCCACGTTACACTCGAATGACTATATCGAAAAAATCCTAATTTGGTTTTATCTGACTGTCGGTTAACTATTAGTATGATTACTGAGACTGTAGAAATTGACAAAGATTCCGTGAATCAAATTTTTTCACCAATACAATGCACCAGGTCATTCCACATTATCTGTTAAGTTGGTTTCAGCCAAGTACAGACTCACCATGTAGCCGGGGCTAGTGCCCGTTAAACCTGTTGCGGCCCAAAGTCTTCCCGTTGGTGTGGTTTGGAAGTTAGGAGGGGGGCAGCTCAGGTGTCGTCCTCATCACTTGACCGCGCGGCTCAAAATTACGAGGTCCGTCTCCAATAGCCTTCGTGTTGCTTCTAGTTTCCCGCTAATAAAACCAAAACCAAATCCACGTCAAACACGGGTGATAATATTGAAATAATCGGTAATCTGGTTCGACCTGATAGTCGGTTAAGTATTTGGAAGATTATTGAGACTGTAGGAATTGATAAAGGATCCGTACGGCAAACTTTTCCACCAAAACAATGCGCCGGCTCATTCTGCATTGTCTGTCAAGAAGGTTCTAACCAAATATTCACCCCAGTGTTAGACAATCCACTTTATTCGCCGGATCTTGAGCCATGCGACTTTTATTTTTTTCCTAAGGTGAAAGCTGCATTACAAAGAACAAGACACGAGTCCGTTGCATTAATAAAAGAGAAAGCGGCACACGTCCTGAAGGAATTGACAGCATAAGATTTCCGGCATTGTTTTTAACCATGAAAGGTTCAAAAAGTGGTGGAGATAGAGGAGGGGTGTATATTCAAAGTAATAAGTAAATATGTGTGAAATCAAAATAAAATGTTTTACAGCGACACTCTCGTTATTTAATAGCCGATCCCTGTATATAGCTATGCAGATTTACGTAAGTCACGGTTTATTCAGAAGGTTAGGTTATCAAATCGAACAGCACCATGAAGTATTCTAAAATATTAGGTGAAGGGGAGAATACGTGATAACTCATTACAAGGTGAGTAATGGAGATTGAATTATTAGGTTGATGATAAGTTGGTTTGTTTTATTACGGTCACACTGGAAGCAGCGCGGAGGCTATTAATGACGAACCTCGTAATTTTAAGCCGTGGTCAAGTGACGAGTACGACACCTAAGCTAACAACCCCTCTCCTAACATCCACACCATGCCAACGGGAGGACTTTGGGCTTCAGCAGATTTAACGTACATCTGCCCCGGCTACACGGCGGGTCTTTGGAGACCAAGCCTTGAACCCGCGACTAAACGAAAACCGCCGGTCACGAATCCGAAACCATGACCACTAGGATACCTCGGCCCTTAATGTAGTCTTAGTTGGAGAACGCTGACCATGTCAACATCAGGTTGATGAAGATAGCTATCTGAATAAATAAATAGATTCTTAAATAGTTTAATTCAATTCAACGACTGTTTATCGGCGTTGCACTTACTAGCAACAAGTGGGCCTCATAATTGTGAATTTCGGTCAAGTGACGAGAACTTCAATTTTAATGTTTAACTTGAAAGGGTGTGTAAGTTGAGTGAAATACCAGCTCTATTTCATTTCTTGATCTGACGCAAAATTATGCGGGCAAATCAGAAACCAAGCATGTTTCTCAGCGCCACAAGTATTCAAAATGTAAAAAGCTTAAACTCTTATTCAGTTTTGCTTCATACCTTTTTGATCAATGTTTCGAATCTCTAATGGTCCTAATTGACGAATCTGAATGCATTTGTTCTTACAAATCAAATTTCACGCATCATATTAGTTTTATATTTGTTTAAGAGAATCACTATCAAAATATGATACTTAGAATATTAAAATTTATTTCTTCCTAATTAATTATGGAGTAACGCTCCTCAACCCATTTCATCTAAGAAGTGATTTGCAATAAAAAAAATTAAACAATGCAGTTGTACATAGTTAATTGATTTTAAATACATGCTTTAATTTAATGTACTTACCATACCTTTATTCTTACAATTTATATAAATCAATACTTTAACAATTTTGTGTTATGTAATCATAATGGATCTTTAGTTATTTATATCTTTCTGCATCTCGATTTTTGTTTACTTTTTTGCTATTTCTTATTTTCAAGTTTTTGTAATTTTTTTAAATCTCTTGAGAATTTGTACGAAAATCAACTTTTTATTTAATCAGGCGTTTTAATTAGTTCTTGGTAAAAATGCTTGATTTTCTTACCAAAATACTTTAATGAGAAACATTTGCCCAACTTTTAATTATAAAGCAACTTCATAAAAGGTTTTCAGGTTCCTTAAACTTCAGAAATTTCGACTATATAAAAAACTTTTCTGTTAGAGACCCATCTTTTCTTAACATTCTGATGCTAAACGTTGGACAATGCTACAAAAAAACTCAGAGTTATAGAAAAAAAAATCTATGCATTGATTTCAGTTTATTTATTATTGTTATTTTTAAATTTTAACTTCATTTTATCAGAGAAAAAAAATTAGTTTGTGTACAGGGTTTCTCGAAAAATAATATTAATTTCAAATTTCACACTCATGTTCAAAATAATTTCCCTACGACCTATACATTAATTTTAGATAAATATTAACAGAAAAAGTTTCCTTAAATTTTAATTTTTCTCTCACCTTTTGTTTAAAATCCAGTATCGGATGCTCCTTGGCGATTGTAGCGATTCTATGGCGATTTAGAAGAAAGCTTGCTAAAATATAACTACGTAAGCAGTGACGTCATGTGAACGTTGCAAATGAAAAGCTAATCAAACTTTAGGGATAAATTAACCAAAATCGCCCCATTTAAATCGTCATCGCACCCAAAAGTCGCCGATCCCCAAGGGGTTCCGCTATAAAAATTCTTTCTAAAATTAATAAAAACTCATTATTTCCGAAATAACTCTATCAAAAAGTATTTTACAGATCTATATGTTTTAAAATTTATATATAATTTCAGTACTGATTATTTTTTCTCCTAGATAACATAACTTTAGTAAATTTGGATTATGTTGTATTTCAGAATTCTGTGCTCAGTAAAAAATTCATTTACGAAAATTTAAAAAGTTTCTAGATAATTTTTTTTTAAGAAACATCTTAAGAATTTTTGAAGATTATATCAAAATATAATAGTAAGTGTAAATATATAGGAATATTATGCAGCAAAGGCTCTATGTTCTTGAGTTTTGTTTCATTAGTATGTAATATTGATTTGATTGGTTGGTAGGTTTTGTTAGCGTCACACTAGAAGCAACAAAAGGTTAATTCACGATGGATCTCGTAATTTTGTACCTCGGTCAAGTGACGAGGACATCATCTAAGCTGACACCCTTCCCCTAACTTCCTCACCATCCAAACGGGAGAACTTTGAGTAAGGACAGATTTAACATGCCTCAAACCCGGCTACACGGCGAGTCTTTAGTAACAATACAGATTCGAACCCACCTCCGGCCGCGATGCCGCGAACAAGATCACTAGGATACCGTGCCTACTATATCGTTTTGAAATATGTTTTTTCACATACACGTACGAGTATACTAGTCAATACAACCTAATTTTAATTTACTCGAATAAAGGATGAAAGCGAAACTAATAATAGCATGAAAGTAATCATAATACTTAATTTTTATTACCTTACGTAAAAATATTGTATGCTTTATTATAGCTTTCAAAAACTTATACGATTATATATATGTAAAAATGTGATGAAAGCTTACAGTAGTAATAAAAATGGGGAGGAAGCAAAATATTAAACTTTTATTACACGATTTATTTTTCATTTTCATCCCTGAAAACGCGTTAGAATTCTAAAAATAAGAAGAAAAAAAAATGTTAGTAAGATTTTATTGCGTGGAACCGTGTGACACGTTTACCCTTATGTTAGGTACAATGCCAATTTTATATACATAACACATCGCGCAACGAAGTAATTTCGTTGCGTATGCATGACATTGTCATTGCAAATCTTTTCCCCTTTGCTCATGATTTTCTCCAACACATGCTTTCTCGTATCCGTAAATAACATTCCCGGAAGATTATATCGTGGTGTCCGTTTCTTAGCTTTCGACGTGGTTGATACAGGATCTTGAATGTTTTGAGGGTTTTCAAGTATTTAATCTATTACTCAATGCAGGCCTTTTTTGCAAAGAAAAGTCTAAATTATTCACAGCAAATGTATTAAACCAAAGTACAGTTTACAGGGTACATTGCAACTCTTTTGATCCATTTGGATGTTTTACGTAAAATAGAAAAATACGACAGGAACTGTAATTAGCGCAATCGACGCCTTTTATGTATTTATTGTAATCGACCAATGCATTAGATTCCGCATTCGCGAGTATAAAAATGTATAAAAAGGTAATTTCCGTGGTGGTATAAAAATGTAATTTCACTTAATCTATACTTCAGTAATACTTGGCGAATTACGTTATTATACCGGATCGCAAACAATGCATTTTAAAAAAAACGTTATACTATGTCTGCCGTTTGAGTTATGCACTGCAATTAGTGCTGTAAGAGTAACATGTTGCGAATGCTGTTATAAAAGTAATTATTACTAATTTTTAAGAGTAATATTTTATGTTTAGTTTTGTAAGATTTTTTGTTTTGTTTGTAGTTTTGTAGCTAGTTTACTAGAGTATTATTTTTAGGTTCGTCAATACTCGTAAAACACATTATTGTTAGATCCATAGCAGCAACAATAATGTGTATGTTTAGTTAATAACGCATGTTTAGTACTGTAAAAATACACATCACGAATAGTGCCACGAGAGCAATACGTTTCAACTAATTCCCATAAACAGTAATAAGTTGTAAGTAGTTTCCGTAAAGTTTAACATAAAGCGACTAGTGTCGTGAGAGTAGTTCGTTGTGACTAGTGCTGTAAAAGTAATAATTTCCAATAAGATCCTTAGATACAACCCGTTGCGATTACAATTAGTCACATAAGAAAAACACATTGTGATAATGCCCTGAAAATTGTATGTTACGACTAGAACTGTAACAACATATTGTGGCTAAGGCTATAAGAGAAATACGTTAAGACTAGCGGTATAAAAGTATTTGGCGTTGACTGATTTTCCAACCGCGTGGAAATTTATATACATCTCCTCCCTGCTGATACTGTGTTAAGTTTTACGTGGAACAGTTTCCAATTGACGTCAGCTGCTTTCTCTAGTTGAGCGGTGGGTCTCGTCAACACATGCGGCAGGAATATCACTAGTTGTCATTTTCGTGAGGTTCTTAAACACACAGGGGAAAGTATTATGTAACCAGTAGTTCTGGTTGCATAACACTTGCCCGGGGTATATGCAACTAGTAGTTCTAGGCTGTGCTGTCATCAATGCTCCAATCCTGGGCCACCACTTCAGAGTCGGTGATTTTCTATCCCTTGGAGGGAAAGAGTGTTGTTTAGTCTTCATTGGCCAGGGGCGTATTAACCTTGATTGAATAAGTCCCAAGAAAAGTTGACCGGTCGCTTTTTGCAGCGCCTCTACCAACCAGGATAAAAGAAACATCTCTCTCGGGGTATTTATTACGGCGTTTTAACTTCTGACGTTGTTGCTGAAGAGAGCCGCTGCAAGTAGTTAAGTAAAGTTTACCCTGACCTAAAAGGCTCGAAGTGGTGCACATCTCGGTTTCTGTAGCATTTGGGTGTGGGGTGCTAATTAATATCTTGCCGCTGGACCCTCAGCGAACTTGGCGACCCCTGAGGGGTGAAGAGTTGAATTGATTTATGTCCAGCTAACCATACCAAAGCCCCGATGAATCGAATTAGGATTGCAGTAAGACACGCGAACCACTACCAAAGTAATGTGTGATTATTTTAATTCCTTAAGATATTAGACTGTTATTACTTCCGGAAGGAAACGCGCTACGTATGACCAATGGCGTAAAAGTATCACCCCGTAACGTAATACGTTGCGTAATATAAGAGTAATACGTTACGACTGATTCCCAGAAAAAGAAATACAAGTCGAAAATAGCTTTCGTAAAGTATAGCATTATATGACTAATGTCGTTATACTAGAGCCGTAAAAGTAATACTTTAAAACTACTGTTTAAGAATAATACGTTACGACTCGTGCCAGGAGAATTGTACAATATTGCTATATAATTAAAGTAATTTTTTTACTATTAGAATTGTAAGAACAATGTACGAGTATTGTTACAAACGCCGCAATAGAAATAAATTACGACTTGTGCCGCTGGAGTAATATTTTATGACTGTGAACGTAAAAACAACACCTACGTTTCGGCAATCCATAAAGAAAGCATCTGTAGTGTTTGTATGTATGTATGAATGATTTAATTTATTTTTATTTCTTTAATTGGTGTACAACAGCCTCAAACGTGATACAAATATGATACCCATAACTTTACTTCGCTAATAACTCTTTAACAATATTATAGTCAGTTACTAGAGTCTTAGGTAAATTTGTGGTTGACACGTGCACTCTGAAAGATATTGCTTTGCTCATGCCGTTTGCACGTGCCTCTATTCCCATTATATAAGCTCAAAACCACAAATCTAGCACTTTATTTCCTTACAGCACGTTTTCTTAACACTGTTTATTATTTACCGACCATGATTTTAATCACTGAGTTTGTTTACATTGAGTGATGGTAGAGTTTAATGGAGCAAGAGTCAGACGTTGCTATGCTGCGACAAATAAGGTATAACTATTATCTAGATGTCTGAAAGATGTAAAAAAGTAAAAATCAATTGACAAAGAAGTAGGATAGAAAATAGAGAAGAATCGCTGGAATATTCCGGATTCGCATTTCCCGTGTTTACTAGAGACAGTAAACCCTAAGTAAAAAAGATCACTAGGGGTCCTCAGAGTCATGATACCCTACTCAACTAAACAAAGTAAGCACATGGGGGATTGCTTATATTGAAAGTTTCCATTAATGCTTTTCCAATCATGAAATGTGAGTTCGTGTCCATAAAAATAAGGAATGTGAATGAACATACAATCCTAAGTACTTTAGGGCGACTAATAGAATTTGTCGTCTGTAATATGCTTCTAGTACGGTTCACTTCAAATTTAAGGTGAAGCAGACTAAAGTTTCTAAAATGATTTTCGACAGAAGTGAACTTCGAAAACGCATAAATCATTTGGCTTCAATCCAGTAAAACCGAAAAAAGTTTGTTTTATAACATTAAGATTCTAGAAAGCGATATGTTACGTGTTATTTGCAATTTTTCTTCTTTATATAACCAGTCTGTTCTGCGCTGTCATCCAATGAATGTATTAATAATTTGATATAAAAACCAACGTTTTTAAAAATAACGTTTTTATATGGTAGCAAAGTTTATTAAAGAAAATTATTGAAATATTAGTTAAAACTGTTAGTTATTTTTAACTTTAAAATTTACTTAAAAAGATACATTTGTGAGCATATTAAGAAATTCATAATACTCATAAAATCAAAACATGCATTTGAAAGTTTAAGTCATTCTATTAAAAAAAATGGGAACCAGAATTCAGGAAAGGTTTATCCTTGGCGACAAGAATTATTTGGCAGTATTTTGCCAAATGTGGCTACCCTGTTCCGTTTCACGGATTTAACGCTCAGCAAAATTTTCTTAAAAAATCAATTTAACCCCAAAGTTTGGTGCCAATTTTAAAAATCGCACCAAGTGTTTGGGCTAAACTGCATTATTAAAGAAAATATTAGTTAAAACTTGTCGCAAATGTCTGAATATTGCATTGTTAGGCGAGTACGAACGATTCCCAAAATTTCAAAGCTCTAGCTTGATGGGAAGTTGGTTAAATTAACGATCGAAAATTTGATGACACACACACACACTCACACACCAAGTGAAATTCAGAAAAACGTTTTAAAAATGTTTATCAAGCATCTTACTCCATCGAGTAAAAGATCAATTTACTTAAATTATTGTTTGATGAATGACTTGCTCTTTCATAAATAAATTGGTGTTGTTATGAATTATATTTGCTTCAGTTAATCGCTTTGTCTAATTTATAATAACTCTTATAGCAATCGTAAAGAAAAATGTTGAAAAATAATTAATCTACAGTTCGAGTTTTGTTTTGGAGTCAGTACCATTATCATCTGAACCATATCTGATTGCAATTGTAAACATATAATAAATGATTTGTTGGATAAAGTGGTTGTTGTGACTGTTATTTTGAAAAGTTATAAATTACTGATAATGTAGTGTTCTGTAAAAGTAGGATTTAAAATGGGGTTGCCCGATTCCAAAGTTTCTCCCTTTCGTTTTTCGAATGGGGCCGCGGTAGCCTAGTGGTCAAGGTCGTGGATAGCGGCTGGCGGTTTTCGTTCAGTCGCGGGTTCGATCCTTGGCCACCAAAGACCCGCCGTGTAGCCGGGGCTGATGCACGTTAAATCTGTTCGGGGCCCAAAGTCCTCCCGTTGGCGTGGTGTGGATGTTAGGAGAGGGGTGCCAGCTCAGGTGTCGTCCTCGTCACTTGACCGTGGTTCAAAATTACGAGGTCCGTCGCCAATAGCCCTCGTGTTGCTTCTAGTGCGACGTTAATAAAAACTAAACTTCGTTTTTCGAATTGTAGAAGAGATGTAAGACAGCAGGCTTATCAGTTAATAAATATAAGTAAAAAAAAAACATTTTTTTTAATCACGCCTTTATTTACAGATGGACTAAAAGGCATAAAAATATTTTTTTAATGTAAAGCAGCATAATTTATAACAGGTTGAGGATCTTAAAGCTCTAGTATATCGGCCATATCGTTTTTGTGAACATAATGTTAATCCTCTCTCTCTCTCTCTCTGGAGTTTCTATTTTTTCTCTCAAATTTGTACTATTTGATCTATTTGAATACAATAAAGTGGATCTGAAAGAGCAAAAAATAATTGTTTCTGAGGAATTACTTTTTTCTTCCTATTTTCAAAAATATGTTTACCCCTATTTTAATAATTCGTTAACGAGTTTTCCGGTCTTTATAAAATATTTTAAAATATGTTTAAAAATCAGAGGGAGAAAGTAATTCCACAGAAGCCTTCCTTATTTTTTTTCTCTTTCAGATGTACTTTGTAGCATTCAAATAGATCCAATAATAAAGATTTGAGAACGGTATTCGAAATTCTATAGGATTGACATTACGTCCACGAAATCAATATGGTCGGTAGATTAGTGCCGTAACTAAGATATAGCTACTTGTACATGGCGTCATAAGAAGTATTAATGCTGCAATCCTTTAATAATTAATTCATTAGTTTACATTTTAAGATAGTATTTATAAGCCTTTCATTCCCACCTTCAATAAAAATTTGATTTAAGACAATATTGTTTTACTTATATTTATTTGATATTTTTGAGTTTGAAAATGTAAGATTCAAATGTATTTACGTGAATTATACAAGTATGTATGTACTAAATTTCAACTCAATGGAACATTGCATAATACAAGACACATGCTCATCTTCCCAATATCAGTCACTGCTTGTTCTTGCAATAGTATTATATTTTATTCAGAGTTAGTGGGTTAAAATTCGAGTACAAATGTTGAACTGGTAATATGTGCATATTTATTTATACACACATGAACATATCATTTTAAATAAAAACTTTTAACTAATTTACCTTTTCACTCAGAAAAAGAATCTGATGGCCCATTGTAACTCTGCATAAATTCAAACAGTAGAAACGAGAAAAAATAGAAATAAAATTTCTATATTACTTTCGAATATCAGAGCGGAGAATTGTAAAGAATTTCATACAGAAATTTCGAAAACGCTATTGCAATGATACCGGTCATAATGGAGCTAATAATTTCATCATCTATCAAACAATAATGATGCTCTGTCGCATAATATAGTATTATAAGGCTTAAGATTACAGAGTAATTCCTCTAAAATTGGCTGAAATGGGTCGTTTAAAAGTGAATAACCGTAGATATTCCCGTTCCATTCAAGAGAGTTTTACGGCTCTTTTGAAAGTAAGACTCTTAAATTTGCACCGTGATTTCCATGTCTAGACGCTTTAGATATAATAGAAAATTCAACTTAAGATAGTCTTTTCTAGAATAATCATTTGTTAACGCTGAAACGTAAGAAAGAGATTGACTATTTTTATTGTGTATGAAGAAAAATGATCACAATTACGAATGAAACAGCCATGAAAATGTTTAGGACTGTATTTTGTCTGTAAATGTCGTTTCATGACACAAATTTGCCATCATTAATGTTTTAATACGAGAAATCCTTTCGTTGCTATTTAAAATTTTCATTTTCATGAAGAGACGTAGTGAATTTAACGTAATAACATAATAAATTTGACTGGTGAATCATTTATTTAAAAAACTCTTAATAATTACGAACAGATAATAATAAGGTATAAAAGCGTAATAATTTGTTAATTTTCCAATTGTTTATTTTGTATAGTTTATTTTTTGGACCAAACGGGGTTGGTAAATTTTGAAATTCACAGCAACAAAAAGATTTCGCTGTTGCAAAGATAGAAACGCTTTTGTATCATATTTTTTCTGCCCTTATCTTTCTTTTTGTGTTAACATTAAAATAGATTTTATGTGCGCAAAAATATGCTTTTGTTTCTATAATATGCAACCACAAGCTAACTCTTTTTAGTGCAATTGATAAGATACAGCCAGTATAATGGATGTCACAATTGTTGCGGTTTCTGAATTCATTCCTCCGTAATAAATATTAAAAATGAAATCGCAATGAGTAAGCTTCAATGTATCAGTATTAATTCTGAATTTCAGAAGTAAAATACCCCTAGTCGGTTTCTAAAATCTTATAGGACAGCTACTTAAAATCATCTTTTCATTTTTTTTAAGGAGGTTTGGCTATTATACGGTAAAAAATAATTTTATTACCAAAAGTAATGTACAACAAAGATTACTTTTCTACATAATCACCTTGACGATTGAGGCATTTGTCATATCTGTGAACGAGCTTTGCAGTACCCTCTTCATAAAATGCTGTCACCAATGAATTGAGGTGAGTAGTGACCGTTTGTTTGAGCTCCTGGTATGTTTGGAAACGCTGCCCCCCAAGCCACTTCTTCAATTCAGGAAAAAGAAGAAAGTCACTTGGCGCTAAGTCGGGGCCATATGATGGATGTTCGAAAGTGTCTCATTTAAATTACTCAAGATGCAGTTGGATTGAGGAAGTAGTTCGGCCATCTTTAAGCTTTCGACCCCATTCACGAACAACACCATCACTCAAAAAGCTGTCTCCATACACTCGACTCATTCTTCGATGAATTTTCGCTGCACTATTTCCTTCTGCCTGCAAGAAACGAATAACACTTCGCAAGTCACATTTGGCGGAGAACCAATAGAGGCAGCCATGTTTACGTGACTGCAGTTCAACAAGAAAGTGCATGTTGGACTCGGCAATGATAAAGCGAATAAGGGGGGAAGATGCGCAGTAACCTACTGCGCACACCAGCTAGCTGCAGCATTCCTGGTCTTCATAGTGTGCGAGTTTTTCCTGAAGAAGTGTCTTGGGAGGCAGCGCTTCCAAACATACCAGGAGCTCAAAGAAACGGTCACAACTCACCTCAATTCATTGGCGGCAACATTTTATGAAGAGGGTATTGCAAAGCTCGTTCACAGATATGACAAATGCCTCAATCGTCAAGGTGATTATGTAGAAAAGTAACCTTTGTTGTACATTAATTTTGGTAATAAAATTATTTTCTTATATTCACCCGTCTTTTAATTATAGCCAATCGGAGGTTGGAAAAAAAAAACCAGCCCTCGTAAAACGAAACTGCCGCTGCTACAGAAGAAGTACGCATGCTCCAAACGCCAGCGACCGACAGCGTAAAGCCTTCCCTTTTGAATGCTGTGCCTCTTGCCTCTGTAAATAAATCCTTATATACGTAGCCTTCGATCTCACTAAAGTTACTTCCTTTATTTCGCCGAAAAATTAATAAGGGAGCCACGTATTCCAGTGAAACTTCACATTAAACTTGGAAAAAGAGCTACTGAAACATATTTTATTAAAAGAAATGTATATCCCTGAATGTGTACCACATGCACGTGCTTTTGCGTGGTTGAGGCGTTTTCAAGATGGCTGAGAAGACGTGAAATACGATTCACGCCCGGGTCCCACATCAAACATGGATGCCCAATATCAAAGAAATCGGTTATCTGGTTCGATCCGAGGGTCGGCTAAGTATTCGTACAATTGTTGACACTGTAGGAATTCTCAACGAATTCCTTCGGTAATTTTCTTTGATCAAGACAATGCGTCGACTCATTCCACGTTCCCTGTCAAGAGGTTTCTCGCTAAGTACAGCATCCCAGAGTTAGTTCATCCGCCATATTTACCGAATCTTAAGCCATGCGACTTCTATCTGTTTCCTAATGTGAAATCTGCAATAAATGGAAGATAATTTGCGTCCATTGAAGCTGAGAAAGAGAAATCGGCCCACGTCTTCAAGGAGCTGACAGACTTCTAGGACTGTTTAGAGCATTGGAAAATTTTCATGGAGCGTTGTAGGGATAGAGAAGGGTGTATATTGAAGGTTCATAACAATTAATTATATATGACATAAAAATAAAATATTTTAGAGAGTTAGTCTTGTTATTTACCAGCCATACCTCGAATAATTATTATACTTTTGTTACAAAAATATTCTACTTTTGTTACATTAACACACTACCACAAGCCTCTTTATTACAATTGATGAGGTACAGTCAGAATGATTGATGCCACGATTGTTTCGGAATCGGAATTCATTCCCCCGAGAGAAATATTGAAAATGAAATCGCAAATGGGTAAACTCTAATGTGTCAGTACTACGTCACTCTCTGCTGATAATTAGAGTGTGGGAAGTAAATGGCCTCAAATCCGTTTTTGAAATTGTACAGGATAGCAACTTGAAGTCATTTATTCACTTTCTGTTTTTACAACTTACTTTTGAAAGAACAATTTTCCAATAAACCTTTCTATATAATTTATTCTTTGGACTACTGACTTTTAATTCTAGTATATTATACAAGCCTTATTAACTTTTAGTTTTTTACTCACTGATTTTTTTAAGAAATGGCGGACATAGTATCCTTTACTTACAGCGGACGGAATTATTGTAGGTTACCCTCTGTTGTTGCGATAATTTGATTTTTTACAACGTTTTTATGTATTTACTTGGTGTGTAGTTATGTGTGTATCAGTGTGTCATCAAATTTTCGATCGTTAATTTAATCAACTTCCCATCAAGCTAGAGTTCTGAAACTTTCGGAATCGTTCTTACTCGCCTAACAATGCAATATTTAGACATTTGCGACAAGTTTTAACTAATATTTCAGTAATTTTTCCTTAATAATGCAGATTAGCCCAACCACTTGGCACGATTTTAAAAATTGCCGAACTTGGCGATTATTTTTTTTTTTTTTTTGCTGAGCCTTAAGTCTGCGAATCGGACCAGTGTAGCCACATTCGGCAAAATACCGCCAAATAATTCCTGTCGCCTAGGGTGGTTGGGCTTAACTTCATTCTAACAATTTAATTTACAGGATGATTTAATTAATTTTAGTTGTAACATTTTTATGCATTTCACTTGGTGTGTGGCTGTCTCTGTGTGTATCAGTGTGTCATCAAATTTTCTACCATTAATTTAACTAACTTCCCCTCAGAGTTCTGAAACCTTAGGAATCGCTCTTACTCGCCGAACAATGCAATATTTAGACATTTGCGACCAGTTTTAACTAATATTTCAACGTTTTTCTTAAAACTCTTTGCCACCGTGTAAAAACGTTGCTTTTTAAAAACATTGGTTTTTATCTCGAATTATTATAACTTTATTTATTAATCATTTTGAGACAAACGGAGAGTTCCAAACATCCTTGTTGAATATGTCTAATTAACAATGAGGTAACTGGCTCTTATATTATCTATTAATCCTATTTCCTTTCTCTAAGAATTTGATGTTTATGACATCCTTCTCATCCCAGAAAATCTTCGTCATGGCTTTCTCCAGCAGTAAAACCACCTGTGCTTCTTTGGAACAGATTCATCGGAAGCAACCCATTGATTTCTGGATAAAATGATGAATCCAGATCTCTTCTACAACAATAACACGAAACAGTTTGACAACGACAACTTGACTCGAAAAGGAATCAAATTTCGATTTGGCAGTAAATGACTGTCAAATCAAAATTCACCTTTGAATCAATGTCAAATTGGCTTTAGCATCACTAAACAAAGGACGACAAGAAATTAGTAATGTTAACTTGGATAAGAAAAACATCTATTAATCAAATCATGAACTTCTGAGCCACCCGTGTATTATATAATTAATTCCTAAAAGTATCGTGATTATATTTTGATAATTTAATTTATTAATTCCATTGCAATAGCCCAACTTTTGTCAATTTAATTTTTCACTAATATCTTTCTTTTTATTACTGCATTTATAAATCTATTTTAATGAATATAATGTGAAGAATGTTCTATTTGTAATTGTTAAAAAGGTGTATGATAAAACGATGTTATCAAATTTTCTCTTACATATAATAAAAAAGTTTATTTATTTCTCGGTACATTGTAAGGTGATATTTTCTTATATTATTTTCTACCAGCAAATTTGTATTTTATTTAATACTATTATGTACTGTCTTTATTATTTATGTATTATTTGGTATTGAAATGTTCATCTACGTAATTGAAATACAGCAAAAAAAATTGTACTCTTTTCATAATAGAGACCGTTTTTTACATTTTATTTGGATTTTGATTGATAATTGTATATAAGAAAAATACTAATAATTAATGCTCATATGCATTGGATAATTTCGAAATTTTATTAGAATTTTATTTAGAAAAACAATTGAAATAGAAGTTTCCATTTTTTGTACAGACACGAATGTGTAGGATTGTTATGTAAATAACTTAATAAACCAAGCTAATAAAATTGGATTTATTAGTTTCCCAAAGGGCTATTTTTTTAGGTGGATCGCTTTTGGTGTACCAGATCGCTTTTTAATATTTTACTTAAAAAAATGTTCAATTTAACAATTTATCGTTTGCTTTACTTTTAATATCGGAAAAGTTTCGCATTTTCCATTTCTCGATATTTCATCGTTCACTTTTATTCTCATGTATAATTGAGTAATTTAATAATATTTACATAAAAAAAGCGTACCTGAGGTGGTTAAATCACTTTTTGCAAGACTTTGCAAAGAACTTTTTTTTTTTTGCTGTTTAGCACAACATAATTATTTAATTTGGTTTCAAATGAATAGCTTTCGGAAATTATTTAGTTCTATAACAAAATACAGACATTATTAATAAGTGTTCCAAGCAATTTGATTTCATCCTTTAAAGTTAATCATGAAAGTATGAGGTATTTTTTCAGTCAAAAGTTATTATTTACATAATAAATCTTCTTGTTTTAGGTTTCTTTTAAGCATGCATATAAATGTTCTTTAAAAAAGAAATGGAATCAAAAGAATATTTTTAAAGTTGATAATGTAATAAATACATAATATTGAATGAAAAAAACATATCATCTGAAAAACTGACTACAGTAGAGATACTATAAATAATTTAAGCAAACGATCTGATTTCAATGAATTTTTGAGTTAATCAAACACAACTTGTAACGTTGGGCTATCCGCGATTTCCTCCTCATTGGCCTTCGGGACTTTTGTCGAGTTTGATTTGCATAAAATTACAATTTCTTCCCTACCCAAATGAAGGATGATTAGGTAAATAATATGAAGCTATAATTGAAGTGATTTATATATAATGATATATAAATGATATTCTATTAATAGAAAAGATGAGAGAGATAGGGAATAAGGATTTGTAGCCCAGTTAACTCAGTCGGTAGTGCTCGAGACCCTTAATCTCGGATCGTGGGCTCGGGTCCCTCGTTGGGCACCATTGGGGCGTTTCTCTGTCCTGATTTGTCTCTTGTGTTCCATATCTCAATTAAATATGTTAATTAAAAGTGGCAAAACGAAAGTTGGAAAACACAAGACTAAACAAGTGAAATTATTAATGTAAGAATAACCATAGCGCTCTCTCTAAAGTTCCATTTTAACAGTCCTAATTTATGATTTATAAAGGGTAATCTCTGACAAATCCACTTATTGCTGATTTCAGTATTATCTTTCGCAGTAAACACGTATATTAATGCTGTTAGTGGAATTCAATTTTATCCAAAAAACTAACAGAACAAATTTAAGCTCATTCACTTTGTTGAGGCTGCCAATTCTTAGTCTCCAATCTATCTTCTCATTTTCCAATATTGCATACCATTTATATATCATAAAATATAAATCACTTCAGTTCATATCTACTTTCATTTAATCCACCTAATCAGGTGTCGTTTGAGTTGGAAAGAATTGTAATTTTATACAACTACATTCCATAAGAGTCCCCCAGGTTAGTGAAGAGAAAATTACAAATAACCCAACGTTACTAAGAAATGTATAACTTTTGGTCAAAATCCCTTTCATAAATTTATTTTTGTGTTTCTGGACCCTCTGAAACGTGAAGATAGATATTTTCTTTTAAAATATAAATATATTTTGCATATAATAATATCATAGTACGTACACATTTCGTCATAAATACAAATAGAGGAATCCTTTCTATTTTTCTGAAAATTTACCAGAATTAAATATCAAAAATAGGAATTTTAGCTGTAAAGGTCAAAACTTATGTTGTAGCGCAACATTAATTCAAAATAAACTTACCCGGAATGATACGCAAAAAATCCAATTTCAGGCAGTCTTATCTGTGTTTCATCCTGCTGTAAAAAAAGGAATTATTAGGAATTATAATGAAAAAAAAAATTAAACACATTTAAATCCACAGAGAAATATTTAAAGAAATCAAATTCTAATAAATCCGTCCATAATATCTTCTTAGAAAAAATTAACGAGTTTCAGAAAATTGTATTTCATTATTTTTCTTTTACATTAAAACACGAGATTAAAAATAAAGTAACGAATGCACGCTTAGTGAAATAAATGAATTCCTGATCTGAATAAGTCTTCGTTTTTAACCTGTAAGGAATTGAATATTTATTTCAAAAGAATATTCAATAAAATGCTTCACTTTTATAAAGACGATTAAATATTTCTTTGCTATTCTAACAAAAATGAATACATGAATTAAATTTAACTTCATTAAAATAAACAACCATATATATATGCATTCGAAATAGTGTCAGAATGCTTAAAATTATGCTTTTTGTTTACCCTTTTAAGGAATATTTTAAAAAAAACTACTAATTATACTTTAGGGTATTAATATATTAAGTTTCTGTCGAAAAATAAATCAGGATAGTTTTTTAGGCATTAATGATTTTATCAATTAGATAGAAACCGAAATAATCAAATGGTAAAAGTCTTGAGATCTCATTCTTGTAGGGTCACGTACTCAAATAATTACTGTGCTAAACACAATGGTGTAGCGTAGCTGACCTACGAGACTAATTATCGATACTGAAAGTTCTTACATTCTTCCTCAAGCTCATGAAGTCTATTTTCAACGTATTTGATTAGGAAGTGCAAAATCAATAAACTGGCTTACCGGTAAATTACGAATTTGAGCCTCCAATCGTTACCTACATCGCTTATACCAATAATTTAAAAAATGTTTGTTCATAACTATAAATACACATTCAGCACTTTTTTTTATTTGCTGGATTGGAGCAGAAGTAGTGTATGTTGCCGTTTACTAAAATTTAATATGCATAATTTCTTCAACATTTACAATTACTAATTAGGAAAGAGAGAAATAGATCAACACAAAAGCATAAATACAATACAATAATCCGACTTTAGACAAGAAAAATAAAAATGATATATTTTGAAAAATTAGCACGCGTTAAAAATTGAAACTGGCTAGGCTAATTTAATTTTAACATGTGCTACAAACATTTTTCTCTCAAGTTTTTGAAAAAGTATAATTAATCCCAGGGTCCACAGAAGCAATTACTATGAAGAAATGGAAGTGCATTATTCACCTTCGTAATGCTTTTTATTTTCGCAAGCAAAACTTTCCAAAGTACAAAAGCATTGCAAGTGTTAACAACAACAAAATAAATAAAAACAGACGATTCTGCCATAAAAATCAATTATTAATTTAAATGTTAAAATCATAGCAAACGATAAGTGATTTAAAGTGGACAATAATATTCTGTTAAAAATATTAAAATAATGATAATAAGCAGCCGACCAAATATAAAATTAAATGTATCTCAGTATAAATGTACTTTGAGCAAATTGATTGTAATTATTATAATCTATTATATCAATTCTTAGAGCTTATAACCATGCATTATTTATTTTACGCCTGCGTATTTTTCTTCACGCCATCTTCTGAAAACAACACAATGTTAGACCATATTAAAAATATCGTTAAAAGAAAATTTAGCGTATTTCTAACAGAAAAATATAAAGGAGAAATGTATTCCAACAGAGAATAGTGTTTTTATATTATTATAAATCCAACAATTACGTATTCTGAAAGAAATTTAATTTTGTTGGAATATTTTGCAAAACAGTTACTCCACAATTAGGAGGCTCCAATGTTGATAAGTAACGTTTCTTACGTGCTTATTTGTGAAAACATATTAACAAATAGATCACTTATTTAACTATACATTTAATAATTGTTTTATTGTGAAAAAATTATTTGTATGCAAGTATTGTTTGTATCTTGTTGTAAAATAATTGAAATTTATTTATATTAGTATACATCCATAATACAATTTAATTTAATGTGTTTTCTAATACTCACATCGTGTATGTGTGGATCAAAACTTTAAAAGCTTTATTCTCAAACTTTAAAGCACTCATTTGAGCCGAAAATTTCTAAATATGATTGTTTGGAATGACAATACGAAAATAAAATTTCAATTAATAAAAATTAATTGATTAAAACTAATTATTTGAAGAAGTATATTTTACGCCAAGTTTCTTTACAAGTTGCCAAATGGTCACCAAATCCATCGCCAAGGTGAAGGGAACATTGCTTAAACTCTCTTTTATTAATTATTTTGTTAAAAAAATTAATGATAAATAAATGTATAATTTTAATTTTTATTAAAAAAAATTATTAGTTAAATTAATTAAGAATTGTTCTGCAAAGTGTTAAGTTTGAAAGAACCCCCAAGTTCAAAACACTTGTTACTCGTTTATACCGATGTGTTATTTTGTATAATTTAGTCACATTTTATAAATGTTATGCTAAGCATCTTACTATTAGGAATTTTTAAATTTTATTCACAGTAAAATTCCCAGTCATTTATAATTTACCGATATTATTTCAAAATTTTACTGAATTAACTGCAACGAAAAAGTCCGTGAATTTGCAATAAGTATATGTGACTTGATAAAATATAATAGATGTTTATTTTTTCATATTTTTCGAGATTTCTAAATTGCTATTATTGCAATAACTATTGAATTAATGAATGAATAATTTATTAATTAAAGTAATCCTAAATCAGAAGAATTATTTTTAAGACAACGATAATAAATACGTTTAACTAAAATAATTTCATAACTGCATACGAAGTGCATTGCGAAATTAGACAATGATATTAATTATTTAAAAATTAAAAATGTTATCACCAAATACATCTTCAAAAATCTTAAAATAAAAAAAAAATGGTTTTGCAGAAAAAAAAATTCTGGAAATTTTCTAGACATGAGATTATTTTTACCACCTGATATTTCAATACCTAAATTGAAAACGAGAGTTTTATCAGCATTATCTACGTTATACAAAAAAATTTTTTTGCTCAGTAAAACTAATTTAGCCAATTATTTCATCAGTAATATATATCAAACATCATTATATAACATTAAAATTTGTACCCTTAAGAAACCTACGATTATAAACACATTAAAGGGGGAAATGGTAAAATGATACACATCACTTGTATGCTAAGAGATATTTATTGAATAATAAAATCGTTAGGCTATTTCAGGGGTAGACAAATAGTAACCAGCTGAGAGTTTTTTGTTCCTACCAGTAAATTTCCTCTGGAACAGAGTTTTCTTTCCTGTGCGTAAACTCATTCTAATCAAAACTAGGTGCATTCACAAGGCAAGCTAGACATGGCAATTTCTAGCACTTCCTTCTATTAGGACAACGTAAATATCTGAAAGTGTTTCTACTAAGATTAGTGGTGATCTGTAGAGATTGGCGGAAGAGGTCATCAGAAGATTTCTGGATTTTACGAAAATAGAGCTTAAATTGAAATCACTCTCTTATCTATCACTGCTGATATTGACACAACACCTGAGGAGAAGCAAATTGAAATTATAGACACGCAACCAAATCGCTCTTTGAAATAAATGTTTGAAGCTGTGATATTTGTTGACTTTTACAAATTTTTGTGAGCTGGAAAACTTCTATGTATGAAGATATTTGCTGGAGAAATGTTCTTTATATTTTGGTGTACATATATTTGTGAGCAAAATTTTTTGATGCTTTTTATCACGATCTGTAATTGCGGAGTAAGATTTCCAACATTGGTTTTCCTATAAAATAAATACTGGTACAGATTGGAAAATGAACCTGAATTTAAAATTATGTAACCATCCTTTCCTCCAAATTTGAAGTTTTTAATCAGCACGTTCTTAGTCAGCCTTCACACTTCTCACTAACTTTATCTTATTAAAAATGTTCGTTATAGCAATTAATTTTGTAAAATATTCCTTATTAACAACTATTTAAGTACATGCCAATTATATTCATGTCTAAATAATGTTTTATTCTACTTACAAATTATAAAATAAACATTTAGCATTTAGTCAGCCATGAAAGATAATCTTAAAAATAACCTGTCACAAGTAAGTGAAGTTCAACAGCACAAAAGCTAAATATAACTGCAATAGGCGGAACTATGATCCATATGTTCAAAAATGGATGAAAAAATAAAAATTTATTCACAAGATGTAAGGTCGAAGCTAGTGCAGGATCGCTAGAATATCCCTAGCGCGCGTCACCCATATTTGCCAAAGACAGTAAAACTCACGAAAGATAAAACATAGTTAGGGTACTTATGAGTCAAGATGCTCGTTTTAATCTAAATGATATAAGGTCGTGAGGGGACTGAGTCACAGGAGAAAAGGTTTAGGAAACACTGCTCTGGATGATTGCTTTACCATCCATCTACCAAAACTATCGTATGCACAAAACTCTTAAATGCAACAAGGATGGACATTGATTACTTGAATTTTATAAGGTAAGGATTCACATCATTCTATCTCTATATTTAAATATGAAACCTTGAAAAGCCTGTAGTAAAAATGAGCATTATGGGCAATAACAATTAGATTATTTGCGAAATATTGATGTAACCATAAAATGCATAATGAAGTTATTCTGTACTTAAAATGAATAATCTATTCGATTAAAAGGATTTCATTGGATTCAGTTTAAGTAAATTGAGAAGGAAGAGAGAGATGGGTATTCAAGTATGTTACTAAATTAGCTATTAATAACGGTCTTCCATTAGAAGAATTTTAACAATTTAAAGACTATCAATTACTATAGAGTCAATTAATGTATTATATAATAATTACTAAGTCTTAATAATTTAGATATTAATAATAATGAGGATATTTACTAAAAATATTCAAAAAATGCTATAATTAATTTCCAGGATAGATTTATTATTATGTACATGGAAAAAGTATCTAATAATTGTGCGATTATGTGAAAAAAAAATTATACTCATTAGCTTAACTAATAAGCATCAAGAGAATAATAATTCGTTTAGAAGCGTGCGTAATAATCAGAAAGTAATTACTAATATAATTATAAGGTTTTATAAGACAGTTGGTGTCAATATTAATAATGATAAATTACCTAAATTTTTTGAACACAAAAATTTTATAACAACCCTGTAAAATTTAGAACTATAACTAATGGTTCAATATATTACTTTTGATATTAAAAAAGGGACAAAAAATTATACAAAATATTATAAATGAGATGTGTTACTAAGAATTAGTGCTCTGATATATTGAAATATGGTAATGATAAACAGGTTTATGCTACTTAGTTATAGCTATTGTTTTAGAGATAATTTTAGTTCTATTGAAATAGAAGATCCTATTACAGTTTAAGGGGAGAATCATAAAAAATTACAAATAATAAGGTAATTGAAAAGAAAAATGGAAACTTATTTGTAATAGATTTAAAAGAAAATTATGTATATTTTTAATAAAAAGATTTATAAATAGTTTAAAGGTATACAACAAGATGACCCTGCAAGTGATTGTTTAATCTGCATTTCCTTTTATTTTTATGAAGATGTATTTTTGATATTAAAAGTTTTAGAACATGTAGAAATATATTGATAACATTATTTTTTTTAAAATCAATAATAATTAAGATGCTATTCCCTTCTTATTTTTTATTCTAAATATGTAAATTTACATCGAAATGGTATTATTATAAATGAAGCTAAATGCTTAGATATTTTATTTTATATTAGAAGGTAAAATGTCTACTAATATGCATGATAAAAGAGTAAGATAAAAGTTTTTTACAAGATAATTTTTTTTTCCTTCGGGATTCGAAAGTTCACTTCTCTTAGTTCTTGTTTAGATCTGGTTATTTTTAGAAATTTAATTTGTAATCATATATTAAAAATATCAATATTTTGTCTAAAGACGAATATTTATATTAATCTGGAAGAATTTAAGAAAATATGTTTGGATGCTGATTTACTTTTTTGAATTTTATCAAGTTAATTTTATTTTCTAGTCAGTTGAATTAAATTTTTCTAAAAAATTTGCATTTGTAGTGTTTTTATGTATGGTATTTTTCTCTTCCCATTATTCTTTATTTTTCCATTTTTTTCTATTTTTCAAAGCCTTTAAAATTCTTTACCATTAGTACTCTTTCTCTCTAATAGAAGGCTTTGCTATAAGTTAGGAAAATATTGGCATTTTATCATTAAATTCGTAGTTTGCTTTTGCAAGTTTTTTGACTCTAATAAGTTTAATTCTTTTTTAACCTGATGGTTAGTTTTTACAGTTTTCTTTCTTGGTTTTCATTGATTAATATTTTTTACTTTTATTTTTCTACTATATATATATATATGTGTGTGTGTGTTCATTTGATTGTTTTTTATATTGCAATACGTTCTTTTTGCATTAGGGTATTATTTTTATCTCAATGAATTTTCCGTACTTGTTTTTATACAGCATTCTTCTACGTAGAATGTTGGTCCCATAAAACATGTTAAACCTGCTAATCTGTAATAAGACAGATTCAGAATTTATAAATGACATACTTCATTTTTTAGGTTTATTTATTTCCTATGTTTTCATTGTACTTCTTGCCAAGGTTTTGTACATTTCTCATATTTTGGAGTTTTTCATCTTACTATTTTTTGTCATATATATATATGACAAAACAAATTCTATAATATCTATTTTTAGAAGCGTTAAATAATACGGTTGAAGCTTGTAATCAATACAAGCAATGCATTTTTTATAAACGCTTGAAATAAAGAGCCATGCGCAACTTATTTACGACTGAATTAATAAATTATGAATTACTTTTTCACAGTACTGAAAAGAATTAAATAATCCAATTTTATTTACTTCGTGAAAAAAAAGAAAATATGCAAAATAAAAATTAATTTGCTGCAAAAAGGAATCTGAAATGAAATAATATAATCGTACGCTTATAAAGTATTATTACTAAAAACTATTGGCATGATTGCTCTAAGAATTTTCTATAATTTCTATCACTGAATTTTTTCAGAAAATATTAATCAAATTTTTATAGTAAATACTGTTACACAATCAAAATCTCACATGTATACAATTTAAAGATATTTTTTTTTAAAAAGGCATAAATTAAATAACAGAAATATCAAGAATCCTTTCTATTGTTTTATTTTCTTTTCCTAAAGTCCACAAGTTAAAAATTCAGTTAAATCTGAAAAAGTAATTAAGAATACAAATAAAAATTCTTTTTAAACTTAAATAATTCTACAATTAATTTATTAAAATAAAAAGGAATTATTTTCCTGTATTTATTGTAGTAACTTTTGCAGTAAAATACAAATTCAAGTAATAAATTTGTTTTATTTTTTGAATAATGTAAAAAAAAACTATATAAAACAAACATGTTAGCGAAATGTTTCATTAATTAAGGGAATTTATATTATGCTGTACATATAATTTATAACAGCATTTATTTTTATTTATTTAAAAAAAAATTCCGTCTTTCAATTTCCCTTAACGTTTCAGCTGAAAATCTAATTAATAATTCCAAAATAATAATCAATCCGTCAAGAATTAATCTT
>BMAW01130233.1:18850-81517 GCA_019974015.1 Nephila pilipes | reverse complement strand
CAAACGATTCATGTCTATTTTTATTTGAACAATTCAGTGAAAAATAAACTAAGATTAATGACTTCCTCTGCATAGATTAGTATTGAGCCTAATATGCCAGTAATCATATGATTGTACAAATAGATAATAATTTTTAAATTTCTTTCTTCTCTATTCTGAGAAATAAGTTAATATTTTGAGATGTATAAATATATCTTCCTTCTTTTTATAGCTCCTGTTTTTTACAGTATAATTTTTTCATTTATCAAATCAATTTTCTCCTCTGCACTACTTGAAAAATTGAGAATCTATGGCTCAGGTATGTGAGAAAATCTTAGTAAAAAGTATCTCTATGCATAGAATGAATATTGGAAAATTTCATTTGTTGTTATTTGTTTTAAAACTCTTTTCTTTAAGCATTACATAATTTATAATGTAATATAATGACTGTGTATGCATAATAAATTAAGTAATATACAAGCATTAAAATACTACAAATGATTGTATAATGAACACACATCAATATTACAGATGAGTTAATAGCAAAGATTGAAAATTGCTCTTATTGTTTTTTAAGAACTTATAAAATGCAAAAAATTTTGTCATAAAAAGAACAACTTTAAAATACAGCCATGGACAAAATTACAACTATTAGCCACCCTTTAAAAATCCTCTGCTTGTGAAATACTGTTCTGTTGGAAAAATATAAAAGCAATAGAGATTTTTTTGTTTTAATTTACAAAATCCAATGTTCGGTTGGGCATCCTTTAGCCCTAATTATAGCATTAATTCTTTTTTGACATGATGCTCACTATCACTAAAAATTTATTTTTGAATATTTTTTTCAATCTTATTAAGGGACTAGTCTTAATTTCTTCTTCGAATTAATAGGATATTTCCCGACCTTATGTTTGAAAATACTTCAAAAGTGTACTATTGGGGTTAAGATCTAGAGATTGTGAAGGCTATTCCAAGAGATCTACCCTATTGTTTCTAAACCATTTAGTAGGTTTCTAGTATTTAGCATTGTCCTAATGGAATTGAATCCTTCCCATGTTTGTGTCACCAAAAGTCTGAGAAAGTTAAGATTTTAAATTCAATTCATGCACTGCGTGGCTAGTTTCCTCACAGACGACTATTTCTCCCAAACCACAAGAAACCATGGATCCCCATACCATAACATACTATTGTTTCCCCCCCTTGTTTAACAAAAGGTGCTTGCATTGTTAAAGGAATTATTTGTCTACCATTCTCTAACATAAATCACATCAGGTATGCTAAAACCTACAATTTTAAAATAATATTAATATCTAAGTAAAATTATCTTCGAATATTTTTATGCACATTGAACTGTGGCTTATTCTTGACGTTACAATATTTCAGTTCAGCTTCAGTAAGTTTTCTTCTAACAGTTCTAGTCGTGGTTTATTTTCTTGTCATCATAAATAAGTCTGCAGCCAAATGAGATGATGTTCGTATGGAAACTTTAAAAACATCCCGTTTCAACAATCGGTCCTGTCTGAGTGCAGTGACCCTGTTTCTGCCTATCATTTTTTCAATTTAAATGTGTACCAGATATTTCAAGACATTTGGCAGAATACTGTACTGCTCATCTTGAACATTTAATAGTTGAAGTAATCTCAGTTTAGTTCTTGTCTCTTTACTTAAAAAATTATGTTTAAGCTTTGTTCCCAATTAAGTTCACTGCGTTTCGAAATTTTCGAAAAAGCAAACAATGAACTTCATGATGTTGGTTAAAATTAACAGAACGTGAGTGTATAGTTTACATCTTAACGTCGCAATAGAAGCAACACTATTGCTATTCCATGAATATGCTCTATAATATTAACATTTAAAGCAAAAAACTACCGTTTTCACTACAATATAAAAAGCTAAAAACGAAACGTATTTTAAATAGAATAATATAATTTAACTCAAACAGAGAAATAAGTTACATGTAAGAGAATATGATGTTTTCGAAATATGAAAGTCAATCAATATTTAAACAGACAAGTATTTTTTGCGAAAGGAATTCGTAATGAATGCAATTGAAACTTTCGTAAGTGTTAGTTGATAACCTTGTGAAGAGTGTTGTTCAACTTTCTGATTTACATTTACGTTAACATAACATCTGAAGTCCTAGTTACGATGGTGTGTCCACTAGAAGAACATACTTTTAAAAAATAACATTCGGTAATTCGTAAGAGCTTTCGGAGAGTTTATAACCGCCTGAATTATTTTCTCGAATAAAGAAGGAAATTGGCAGTAGTTACATGAACAGTGCGAGTTCTTACAGTAGCTGGAAAAGTTTAAAAGTTGTCTCAAATGTGTCACAGTCGAATCGAGTGCCCTTGGTTCTGATTTTCTGATATTTTTTGGAGAAGCAATGTATTATCAACAGCTTATATAACTTGGACATATGGTTATATTCGTGTTAAAAAGGAAATGTTAGACATGGCAGAGGAAAGGCCTGCTTCTTCTATAAAAAAACGCTCGACCACATATGGCACAATTGAAGCAGGAAAATGTTTGTAAAGTAGATTGAGAGCTTCTACCTCAACTTTTTTACAGCCCTGACTTTGCACCTTGGCTGTTCGCTCCAATTAAAGAAGCTTTGTGAAGCATCATGTTCAAAGATAACGAAGGAATAAAAGAAAAAAAAGGACAAATTTGGCTTCAAGATCAAGGTAAAGAACTCTTCACTGAAGGCATAAGAATCCCAAGAGGATGGGACAAATGCAGAGAAGTTGGTGAGGATTATGTGGGAAAGTGGAAAAAAATAACATTTATTTAATAAATTATTTTCTATATTAAGCTATATGCATGTTTAAATATTGATTGATCATCGTATGTTAGCGATTTTCAGTTACAATGCTAATATTAAAGTTATTTTCTTCCCGAAAAAATTTTTCAAGTTCGTTTCTCGTATTCTAATATTATTGGAGAGATACATGATTTCTTTCAACAAAAGTAACATCTGTCTAACAACATGTTAAATAATTTTATTTCACATTAAATTTAATTTTTGGAAAAAAAAATTATTTACTGTGAATTCATAAAGTATACATCACGTAAGTAAAATTATCTTACAGATAATAATTTATCTTAATTAGAATCAATAAGAGGCGTGAATTCAAAAATATAAATTTTTTTGACTATTCATTCTGATTTATTTCTTTAATGCAATAGATGGTTGGAAGGAGGATCTGCTAAAAATTATTGATGCTGACGAATTACCTGCTTTTCTTGGAGGGAACAAGACAGATCCAGACGGCAATCCCCTCTGTAAAACATTTGTAAGTAAAATCTGCTTTTGCGATTCTATATAAAATACGATATAGGTAATATTATCAGAAACACTTACAAAATTTTGAAATAATTGTACAAAATAAGGGAATTTAAAATTTTGATGTATAGCTCTCAGATTTAATACAATTTGTAAATCCTGGTAAGAAAAATTTGAAAAAATAAAACATAACATATTTAAAGTTCCTTGTTTTGAAGAAATAATTGTGATTTACATATTTAAATTTACTTCTTATTTTAAACAACAATGTAGGTATTAGAGGTACAGTAGGAACTAATAACTTCTGTTTTGATAATGTGCTTCTATTTAAAACCTATTTAAATACTATAGATCAGTGGTCCCCAAACTATTTCGGTCGTGGAACCCCGAAATTTGTTGCCAATGATCACGGAACCCTGAATAATTTTTTAATTAACGACTTTTCAAAATTAATATCTGATATTAAATGTAACAAGTATTATTTTGGTATTTCATATTTTATTTAATCAAGCAAAAATAAAAAAAATCAATTCATCATAGAAATAATTAATAAAAATACAAAACATGAACTAAAATGAATGGAAAATCTTTAATGTGAAGGATGCACCTGCTTCTTTTATTCCATGATTCTCTTAAAATTAGGCGTTAGATTTGATAACTGAACTCGCATATCTATTGCAGCATCAAGTTTGTTACTATATTTGATTTTTGTCGCAACATATTTTGAAAACCCAACTTCACACAAATACGTGGTTTCAAAGGGAAATAAAATATTCGAACAGCTTTTTGCTAAATTTGGATATTCATCGAACACATCAGAGCAGAATATTGTTAATGAAACTGTTCTAAATTTGGCTACTAATAGAGTATCCGAACTCAATTCAATCAAATTTTCATAATCCATGGAATGAAATCCTTTTGGTTTTTCTTTTATTTTAAAAAGATTTTGTACCCTGTAATTATCTTGATTTTCTAGGTTTGGAAAATAATCACTGAGTGTTTGCTGTAAACTGGACAGATGTGTTTTTATACCATCAGGAATTTCCATATCTAAATCCATTTGAGATTCTTCGGGAAACTCACTAAGAGTCTAAAAATACTCGAAGTTATTTTGTTCCACAGCTGAAATCCAATATTGCATTTTCCTTGAAAGGGCAACCAATTTATTGTTTGCTGTCAATATGTTGACTTGCTTTCCTTGCAGAGCCAAACATAATTCGTTCAATTTTCCAAATATAACAGCAAGGTATTCAAGTGTAGATAGCCAAGCCATATTATTTAATCTATCTGATAATTCAAATTTGTGACCAATAAAATAAGCCATCAGTTCCTTTCGCAATTCAAATATTCGCACAAGCATTTTACCACGCTATAACAATCTAACTTCTGTATAAAGAAGTAAAGTGGTGTGACTTCCCATATTTTCGCACATGGCTTTGAAAATATTTGATAAGAATATGCGATGCAGAAAAGTCAGTGATTATGATAAAAACAAATAAAAGCATGCTTAGTATGGATCAACTGGTGTTGTTGTTATAAGAAACCAAGGGACATGGAATATGTCCCTTGGCCAGACAATCGCCAAAGCAGTATCCAGGAAAAGAAGCTTAGAATCTTCCACTAAGGCCATCTATTGGTAGAATCGAAAGTTTGATCTCGTTTAAACATACATACACCGGTTATTGCACACACAAAAAATTACATAAATTTTGGGGGTCGATTGTAAACTTTCCGAGGAAAATGTGTGAATATATTAAACACCGTTCTTATTTTTTTTTTAATCAAATAAAATTTGTCTCAAGGAACCCTAAAATGTTTTCGGAAACCCCAGGGTTCCACGGAACCCACTTTGGGAAACACTGGTATAGATATTCTTTATATACTTTAATATGAAAAAAGTGTGCACAGTCATACTTGTATGTCTGTCAATGTTTCCAAAGCGCGAAAGGTATAATTTTTATAATTTTAAGAAAAAATGACCATTTTTTAAAACAAATCCATGTTAGGTTTTTCATTATATCCAGCGGAAATTAATTCCTTATATGCTTCGTTACTAAATTGAAAATTATTCATTTCATCTTTCCAATGAGTAAATAGATTCTCCATTTCCAACGATACCCTAATAGAGAACGCTATTCACGAAGACTGTTCAATATAATAATATAAATAAAGAGATGTTCTATTTTCATTCAATTTAATTTCCTCCAATTCGTAGATTGTTTTTGTTACCAGTCTAGTTATTTTAATAGGTCTAATATTAAAATAAGATTTTAAGTAAATTCTGAAATGCTAAGTAAATAAAATTCTTGATTCTAAGTAAATTATGCATGCGATCCTTACTTTATTGTTATTTGTAGAAACCATGCTTTCTATTATAGAAATTTACTCCTAATTTTAACATCAAATGAGACAATTCTTACGATCGTACATATAGTATGTATTTTAATTAAGTTTACGAAAACTGCGAATGAGCTCTCAGATGAAGCTGCAATATGCTTAGAAAACATTAGGCGCTAAGTTTTAGTTAACAAAAATATTTCCTTCAGCATCTAATAATTTCATATTTATGAAGATTTTCTTTTTAACGTTAAAAACTCAAATTAAGTAGTAATACTTACGTCTCATTCAGATTTTTTTAAAGCATTATAACATTTCATTATATCGGTTTTAACTATTTTCTCAATGTTTGTGGTGTGATAATTAAGATATGAAGAACAGTATATACAATAAACTAATAGTAATCATTTTTATTCTTTATGTAAATTACACCCTTACTAGGAATTTTATTTTTGATTAATAACTTAATTTTATACGTCACGTGATTTAATAAGTCGAATCGATGTAAATATTTTTGTATCTTTTTAATATACATATTCATATCCATAAAAAAAAATGTGCGCACCAAGAAGTAAGAGTGGGAATGCTACGAAATTTGGCATGAAGATACGTGTCAGGCAGATATGTAAATCATTAGAAATGCCACGTGTTTACGCTTTGCGTAATGCCACCAGTGGAAGTTCAGTTTCGTTATTTTTTCATTATGAAACAGGCAAGTAGAGCTGGTTTGAGTGTATTTAATATGTTGCAGCGGCATACCTTTTAACTATAAATAACATTACGCCGCAATCAGAAAAAATATGAGCATCTGTCAGAGTTCGAGAGGAGTAGAATCATAGGGATGATGGAAACCGGGTTGTCATCTCGGTGAGTAGCTCGCCGCCTAGGCCGTTATGACTTTAATCTGTGGAGGTGTTGGGACCAATGGACATGTGAGAGATCTATAACATGTTGACCAGGCTTAGGACACCATCGACCGAATAATAATCGAGAAGACCGTAACATCATATGACACGCGCGCATAGCACCAACTATCTCATTGTCCACTATCCATACACTGGTAGCACCTTCACTATCCATACACAGGTAGCACCTTCACTATCCATACACAGGTAGCACCTTCACTATCCATACACAGGTAGACCTCTGTATCAATCCATAACATCGCAAGGAACTTGGCTGAAGGACAGTTGCTATCGTAGTGCCCATCACGTGTAATGACATTTCACCAGACCGTCGCCTCCGTTTATTGTGGTGTCGCGCTCGAAGGGATTGAATGGCATCCGAAAGGAATCGGGTTGTCTATAGTGATGAATCCAGATTCAATTTGGGCAATGATGACACTTGTATATGTGCATAGAGCTCATTATACTCAGAAAAAATTATGCTCATCGTTGGCTACAAAAATGGCGTCCAACATGGTGTTAAGAATCCAGAAAACTTGAAGCTTTGATGACCAGCATGTTGTAAATGAAATACTAATGACGGCTAATATTGATCCTAATCTCATTCTTGGATAATTGCATTGTGTTCGCTAATTCTTTTACTATATACATAACTCATATTTTGTCATCATGACATTAGAAAACCTTTCATCATACCTGTAACAGTTGTTAGAAATGCTGCTTCATCCGAATCGAAATTATTATTGATTTATCTAAAACGAGAGCATTATGAAGTGTTTTCAATATGTAAATTTTATAAATGTTTTAATGTTATTTTGCATTTTAAAATTAATTGAACACCAGATATGTATTTTTATTAGAGGGATTTAATCTTGAAAACATAAATTTTTTTCTTTTCTTTCATACTAAATTGCGGATTTTTGTTTCTGATATTTATAAAGATGATAATGCTTTATTTTTTTTTCTAAAGCTACTCTCAATTTTTCAGAGAACGATTTTTTCACAGTTCTCAAAAAACTAATTTTTTTCTATTTTGCGCGACTAGAGATTCATCAAATCATTTCATATCATTTTACATTTATCGGTTATAAGAAATGTAAGATATCTATAATTTCTCTCTCTTTTGTAGGTTAAACATGGACAACCAGTTCCCGAAAAGTGCTATTTTAGCAACCGTAAGAAATTATTATCAAAATTACCGCAGTTACGAAAATTAACGGTTCTTCGATCCTCCATGGAAGAGATACGTTTTAAAATCGAAAAACGTGGATCAGTTCTTGAATGGGAATTCGAGACGAAAAATAGAGACATCGGCTTTGCGGTATATTTCAACTCCTCTACAGCTTGTAATCTTGTTGAAGTATTTCCGAACCAACGATTGGACACTTACTATGGGCCAGAGAAAAATTCCATAAAATGTGAAAATGTAGGGATTTGTAAGTATATAACACGCATTGACTAATGAGTAATGTATAGACTTATTTCATTATATGTATATTTAAGTATTCTGTAGATAATTTCTCGATGAATCCCATGTAATTTCAAAATCTTTTTATCATTATACCAAAGAATTGGCATTGCTTCAAATTTTTTTATTATATTTAAAATGTGAAATAATTGAATTTATAAATACAAACTGATTCATCGATCAAATTAAAATAAAACTATTATTTTGGAAAAAAATATCCAAAATGAAAGAGCGCTTTTCGTCCATTAACTATGATTGACTCTAGCACATAACATTCACATATATAACTCTCATCTACAATTCTGACTCAATAAAGAAATGCACGCGTTTTCTTTTTACATATCAAACCGTTTACTGTACAACATTAATTTTATTTATAGTTATGCATAATGTCCAATTGTTTGTTTGAATGATGATAAATACGTAGCAGCAAAAATAGTAATCCTAGCGGAATCGAACAAATTTAATCTTCTTTATGTGTCACTATTTGATTGTTTGATTCCAAAGGATGTAGAGCAACAAATGCTATTATCCATATCCCTTAAAGCAACTATCCACACTAATTATATTTATTTTTTAATTTATATAAAATGCCACTTATTTTTAATAATTTTGAACCAAAAAAATTACTCGATTCGTGCTGCCATGTAGGAACACAAATCAAAGCTAATCTTTCCGAAATACACTCTTCTGTCGGTAACTGTGTTTCGCTGATGTGTGATTTGATGTGCAGCCCCTCTCCAAAACTTCCACACCACGCCAACGGGAGAACTTCGACCGCGACATATTAAACGTGACTCAGCCCAGTTGCACAGTGGGTTTGGCATCAGGGCTCGAACTCACAACTAAACGAAAAACCGCCAAACGCGAGTCCGAGATTACTACCACAAGCTACCGCGGTCACTGTCACACTAATCAGAAGCTAGGAACGAAACGGAATTCATTATTGCAACAGAACATTATGTGAAATGTAATATGAAACTTTACTTAACAATTCGTATGTTTAAAAAATACACATTCGTGTTGCATACGTTGTTAATTTAAATTAGTAATAAGTAATTGGTTATTCTTTGCAAGATTCATTGACTGATTGTTTATTAACATTCCACTTAGAAGCAACAGGAGGATGTTAATAACGAACATCGCATTTCTGAACATCATTTATGTAATAAGATCGACACTTGACCAAAGATCTCACTCTCCTAACTACAACACCATCCCATCTATTGAATATGGAACATCCACACATTTAAATTGCATCCGCCCCTCTATATGGTGGGTCTATAGTGCCATCAGGACTCCAACTTCAACGATTGGACCGAAAGAATGCCTATCATGATTAATATATACAACTGTGAAAATTATTTAAGCAGCGATACCAGCATTATTAGTCCTGAGACATTTTCAAATTTCTTTATTCCAATACCGGTTGAATAGTTGAAGTGTTTAAATTTTCAGAAGTGTGTATGTGTGTAAAGGAGAGTCTTTTGAAACGAAACAATAGCCTGATTGTTAGCATTCAATATGTTTGTCAGGTACTGTGTCATTAACTAATTAACAAAAATTAGTCCAAAGAAATATCTTCTGTCTTACTTCTCTAGAAAATTGAAATATTTCTCAAATCTTTCTAACATAGCAAAATGTTCTTCATATGGTGCATGTGTTTTTTTCACGGTCTACCCTCGAAAATACTTGAGAGCTAGATTATCAGTCAATTTGGATAAATATCTGATATCTAGTAGAATATTCGACTGTTTATGCTGCCCCATTAAATGTTTCAACTGATTACAAAAGATTCAAGACCATTTCGGTTGTAGGTGAATTAAAGAGATCATCTGGTAATATAATGTTTAAACTTTAGATCATTTGGATTATGAAGTGATCGAACTTGGGTTTTTAAATCTATTAAGCCAATTAAAATAGATGTTTAATTATGGTAAAGTTTTTGACAACTTGATATTATTTTAGGAATTGATATCGCATATCAAGGTTGTACGTAACCTCTCGACTTTCCAACTGGCTTCTTAATTGAAAGGAGAGTGATACATTAGCAACGCCTAATAAAGTCAGGATACTGAACAGCTCCTGAAAATTTAGATTTAGTGTTTCCATTAACTTAACATTGTTGACATTTAATGCATGATTTTTCCCATTTTCTTTTTTCTTCATATATAGTCAAACGAATATTTTTGGCATTTACTTGATAATTATTCTGATGCCAAAGTAGGAAAAAACTATGTATTTGTTACATCTGTTACTGGAACAAACAAACAATTTAAGGTCTATATTGGATGTATAAGGCCTTATACTGGATGTGGAGATATCATACCTAAGTCAATTCCCAAATGGTAATGTGCAAGAAATGAATGCCAAAGAATTATGCTTCATTAAATGTTGCAGTATCCTTCCAACATATATTTCATATGCTTGTTGTTTGCTATGATATCATAATCAAGTATTAATACTGTTTCAGGTCTTAAAATAATGCATTTGCTACTACATTAATTTTACCTACTATGTGTTTAGTATTTGCTGAAAAATCAGAAATGTGCTAAAACTAGCGTAGTTGTTTGGATAACACTTTTTGTTTAAACTCTAAAATCTTATAATGAGTAAAGATTGTGAGATCATTTCCTACCATTGAGTGTTTAAAACGCTTCATAGAAACAATTTCTTTTACAATTCGCAACAATTTTTCTGTTTGTAGCCATGGTAGCTTTGTGGTCATGGTCGAGGACACCAGGCCGGTGGTTTTCATCGAGTCATAGGTTTGCGACTTGATGCCACTAAAGTCCCTCCATTTAGCCAGGGCTGATGCACCTGAAGTCTATCGTGGCTCGAATTTTTTCAGTGGGTATAGAGTGGAAGTCAGGAGAGGAGATTCCAGCTCAGGTGCAGTCCTCGTCACTTGACATGACCAAAAATTACGAGGTCCGTCACCAATAGCTCTCTCGTTGCTTCTCAATGTGACATTAAAAAAGCAATCAATCAATAGTCTAATTCTGTTTAGTTTGACGAATTTTTGATATGTTCGGTTTCTTTCTTAATAACATGTCTATAGTGCTATTAAGAAAAAAATGTATTTTAAATGAATTTTTTAATGGATTCTAGAATCATTCTATAATAATTCTGATTTAATTTATATTCTCTTTAAGATGGATTGATTCTGTGTAATGAATTTAAGTGAATTTTTTCTGCTTTTTAAAAATAATAGCTATTTTAAAATAGATGTATTATAGAATATTCTCTGAAATCAGTTTTCATTGTTTAAAGCATTAAGGTACGTGTTATTTATATATCAAAGATTCTAATGGTCTTTATATTTTCATCTTAATCTTAATGTTCTGGAGCATTAATTAATAAGAAAATTTTAGCCTCTGCAGAAATTTATAGAAAATTTTAGAACATCATTAAAATATTTCCGAGATACAATGTAAGTGAATCAAATTGATATCCTTATAATGATAGATGAAATCGTTAGATAGAAGGCTAATTTTAACTGATCATAAATAATATATCATTTTATAAATAAAAGACATTTTTAGTGGTAAATTTAAATTAAAAAAGCTGCTTACGAAAACAATTTCCTACAATTTAAATATAAATAAATGAAACAATATAATACTTTTAGTATGGGATTATTTGAAGGTATGATATTCATTGGTATCAAGGTATGGTATTGAAGGCATTCAGTACATGAACCTAAAGTTACCGATTTCAGGTATAACGATACCCGTCGAGCAGCGGAACTGATGTATGTGAAATCTTGGATCTCTAAATCTTAGCAATGACTTTGTGTGGAAATGTGAAAAAAGGAGTGGGCAAATTCTAAGGTCGTCCTTCAAAGGTCACTTGATCCTAGATCAAAATTACAAGGTCTTTCGACATTGGCCCTCGTGTTGCTCCCAAGTGCAACATTATTAAACAGTTAGTCAATAGCTGAGCTCAGGGTAGTAGTATTCACTTTAAGCAACAATCGCATAAACAAATATTGAATTCGGAACCAGGGAAGTAGGATAAAATATTTAAGCTCGAATCAATGATTAAAGGAAGAATAGCAGTCGTATTTTTTTTAAATGAACTGTACATTGAAAGAGGAAAAAAGTGTTGATCAAGTGTTTAAAAAGTAAATGGGCAAATAATGCTTACATGAGAGTTAAATCAAATCAATAGAATTCTGAATCCTTTCAAGTTATGCATGTTAAGAAACAAAAGTACCCCGTAGCACTTCTTTTATACTTTTTAAAATAAGACAATTTTTGACCAAAGATTGAAGTAATTTTCTGTCACATAATACTTTTCAAACTTTTTTCAAGCTTAAATTCATTTTATCACATCAAATCGGTAAATAAAAATTACTTCTTGTGAAATTAAGAAGTATTGCTGATAATATTTATATAAAGAGTTAATCTTTTGGAGTCAGCCTAAAAATTAACATTTTTTCTGTAATACCATTACAAAAATCTTTTATTCTTACCAAAATAAGCTCCGAACATATTTTAATTTACAGTATACATTAAAAAATGTTAATATTTTGTATGATATTTATTGAATATCAAAACGCCGTTTTAAATGAACAATTATCGAATTCTTTTCCAGATACAATTGTCTTCGACAACTCTTACAGTTGGATGCATTCAAAAGAAGTATTTTATAGAATAAGAGTAAGGGGACCAAATGAGGACGAAAATAAACTATGGACATGATTTTAAACTTTTGAATACTATTGCAATTTAATAGTTTATATGTATATTTATTTTTCTGTAACTTATTTTCAATAAATATTTTATATTTTAAATGTGTTTGTGATCATTTTGACAGCTCAAGATACATAGAACTCTTTAGAATGTAATTTATTTTAGCAAAGGAAATGTATAACGTAAGACTTGTAATATGAATTCCAAGTGCAGGGAATTCTTTGTAATATAACTTAAAATCATGGCTTGGAATTCTTAATGTATCCGGAATATCCATTGTTTTTTCTTATAAGTATTATAAAAGTAGACCTTTTTAATATTTATTTCAAAAAAGTGCAATATTTATTTTTTAAAAAAGTTTTTATTTCAGCAGTAAATTGGAGTATCCTTTTTTTTTTCCTGTTTTGAGCAAACGGGAACAGAATATAATAACACAATATCTTCATATTCCCATATTAACATTTTTTGAAAATGTTCTTATATAATTAATATATTGTTATTATAAAAAATACTTCGCGTGAAGAACATAAAATTTATATTGTATCATTTGGATGTTTATTCAAATAGAGAACAACGAATATATTTAAAAATAAGAAGAAAAAGGTCAGAAGAAGCTTGGTCATTTTACTTTTTACATATAATTAATACATAAAAATTTGTATTTAAAACAAACAATAACCGTTTTATATGAAAGACTCATAAACCAAAGATTATTTTTTCCATTTTATTTCTTTAAACATATTGAATTTAAAATACCCATTATAATTCAAATTAGTTTGTTATTTATGAAATATTTTCCTTCTTTTTTTTTTAAAATTAAAAACTGGCATTTTATTACTTTATTTTTGACTAAATATATAAACAGTAAAAATGATTGTAAATATGTACAATAACTAATTTTGTAAATGAAGTTCTATATTTAAAATCTAGAAAACACACGGCCATGAAAAATAAAGAAGAAAACTTTTGAATACAGAGGATATTCATGATAAAACAAGAATAAAGGATAATTATTGAAATTGTATTATACTGATTTTAATTTTTCAATTTATTGTAGTTTGGCGCATGTGTACATATTTCTTCAGCATTAGCTTTAGTTTCGCTATTTAGTTAGTCGCCGCACCTCGTATTCGTTTGCCGTGTTGAAAATATATATATAATAAAAGATGCATTTTACAGCTAATAATATTGCTTTTTCATTTAATTATGGCAACGGTACCCTAAAGGTCATGGTCGCGGGATCACCACCAGCGGTTTTCGTCGAGTCACGGATTCAAGCCTTGATGCCACTAAAGACCCGACGTGTAGCAGGGACTGATGTACGTTAAATCAGTCGGAGTCCAAAATTTCTACCTTGATGCGGTGTGAAAGTTAGGAGAGGAGAGTGCCAGCTCATATATCGTCCTCATTATTTGACCAAGGTTCTAAATTACAAGGACCATCGCCCCAGTGTTTCTTTTAATCCAGAGGTAACAACATTTAACCAAGCCTTTCAATTAGTTTCAACTGAAAGTAAATAATATAAATTTTATGTACTTAGAAAACACTATTTTTCATATAAAGGTTTAATAAATCTATACGAGGAAAGAAATAACATTTGGAAAAACTACACAATTAACAAAAACGTAAAATATCATGTTTAAAAAATATTCTTCTAATATTAAGAAATAAAATGTTGAGTAATAATTTACTACTGAAATACATTCATCAATGCAAAATAGCCTGTATGTATTAATTTTTAAAGCATAGAAAGGAAAGAGAAAGTTCCAATTTGAAATAAAAAAAGGGGGAGAAAAGGAATAATTTTTTAAAGAGCAAATTCCTCTTATATCATTTTTAACAAACCTAATTTTTTTCTGAAATACGCAAATTCAATTACATTTAACGACAAAATATTTTATCTTTTCCCCTGTGTATTATTTTCTCAGTATGAATCTTTATTTTATGTATATATATATATATATATATATATATATATACTTATGGACAAAAAAATTAGCGCACCAAGAAAGAGTCATCAAAATAGAACGAAATTTTACGTCCGTAATGACTACTTTGATATAAGTAAATTATTAGAAAATCAATGAAAAAGGATAATTTATTTCAGAGAAAAAGGCAAAAGAACGGAGGATTTAATACCCTGTTGAACCCCCTGTAGCGCGAATGCACGATGCGATACGATCGGGCATTGAAGCATACAAGTTCTGTACGATGTCTTGAGACATTTCGTACCATACTTGCTGTAACCGTGCATCTAGTTCGTTCGTGGGATGCCCAACTCGCCGTGCCAAATGATCTCAGATATGCTCGATTGGAGACAAATCTGGGGATCGGACAGGTCAAGAAAGGGTAGTAACAGAGCGGAGACAGTCTTGCGACTCCCTTGCAGTGTGAGGCCGAGCATTGTCTTGTTAAAAAATGGCTCCTGAAAGCCGTTGCATGAATGGCAACACATGTGGTTGCAGGATGTCATGGACTTACCACTGGGCTGTCATGGTGCCACGGATCAATACTAGGGATGACCGTGTATTGTAGGCAATGGCACCCATACCATCACACTAGTTGTGGGAGCGGTGTGTCGCTGTAAAGCAAAAGCAGGATTGAGGTGTTCACCACGGGGTCTCCACACACGAACACGATTGTCATCACTGCTGAGATTGAATCTGGATTCGTCGCTAAAGACGACCTGGTTCCAATGCGCTGCAATCCAGTTTCCTCGTGCGCAGCACCACTCGAAACGGAGGCGTCGATGTGTAGGCGTCAAGGTCAGCACACGTAATGGGCGCCGCGATTCCAAATGTCCTGCAGCCAGGCGCCTTCGTATGGTTCGAGAAGAGACAAGGACTCCTTGTGAAGGTGCTACCTGTGCCTGGATGGCGGCCGATGAAGCAGTTGGCTGTACGCGTGCATTTCTTACGATGTGGCTTTCTTCTCGACAAATGGTCAATCGAAGGCGTCCTGAGCCTGGTCTTCGTGTAAATTACATCTCTCAGATCCACTGGTCCCAACACCTCCTCACAACACAATCAGAGCGGCCTAATTAACGAGCTACTCGCCTAGCTGACCATTCAGCTTCCATTATGCCAATGATTCTCCCCTCTCAAACTGTGACAACTGCTCATATTGTCTTCGAAAGCGACGTAATGGCATGTCTACCTCAACTCTTTCTTCTTAAACGATTCAGCTCACTGAAACAAGCTTTGATTACCTGTTTTATACTCCACGGAGAACGACATTAAATGCCCTCTACTGACTATACGTAACGGGCAATCACGCTGCATTTCTAATCCTTTGCATATCTCTCCGATATATACCTTCATGCCAAGTTTTGTTACGATTCCGTAATAATTTCTTGGTTTGCTAAATTTTTTTTGTCCATGAGTGTATATAATTTCATTTAATTTCTTGAAAAGATATTGTTAAAATAAATTGAAACAATGTTTCGAATACTCTTATTTTTGACTATTCTTATAGCAAGATATATCCGAAAGAAATATATTACAGAGCAAGATTAAGAAGCCTAGCAGTTAAAGAAATTAGAAATAAAAATTAGAATTACCTTGATGCATCATGGAATATTTTATAAAGATTTAATTGTAGTCAAAATATTGTATTCTATTATTTAGCGTTTTGTATGATAGTGTTGTCATTTTAAGGAAGTGTTTGTCTTTTTTTTACATAAAATATTAAACAGTATATGAATAAGTAAACCTTCTGTAGTTTTATTTACTTTTTGGAAATAAACTAAGGCTTTAAATATGTATTAAAAGAATTAAATGTGATTTTGCAAAGCCATGCATTAAATTTTCTAAAAGGAAATCATAAAATAATTCTTAAATTTTAAGAGTTATATGTAAAAAATTGATTTTTTAAATTTTTAAAACTTTTATTTTAAATTGGCTGATGAATTTAATTTCCATTTCAGATAAACACAATCTCTCTCGGTTCAAAATGACATTTATCTAAGCAATTTAATTTTATTTCTTCAAATTTTGAATTTTTTCGTAAAGTTTCATCCAAAATTGCGGCTTTTGGTCAGTGATTACAAAGATTACAAATTTCTCATGTAACCGAAAATATTCTTTTATCTCTATTATTCACTTCAAGTGATTGCAAATGGAAAATTGTTTATCGATTATTTTTAAAAGCCACTGACCTTTTTCCTGATAACCTTGAAAACATGCTTACAGTGATAACGAATTTTGAAAAAAATCAATTCAATTCGTCAATGTTGATAAACCATTCTTTTCAATTGTCTTATTACCGTATTTTTAGTCCCGTATTAAACAATAGATGATTAAATAATAGATATTTTAATTTTACTTGTCCGAATGCAACTTAGTAGCAATTTGATGTTTTTTTTTTTTATTTTGTGGATATATAACATTTATTTTTCTTATTTACGAATAGAAATATTGTTTTACGTATTGAAATTTTGATTTGCGTCTATTAATGGATTGGCTATATTGTATTAATGTAATTGAGTTATCTAGATAAAAATAAATTAATATAGACTGTTAAAAATATAAATGGTTACATTTGAAAACGTTCTCAATTTCTACTCAATGAAAAACTTTTTCACACATATACCTGATGCTATGTTGCGGTAACATTTATCATAATACACTGGTGTTCAAAACTAAGAGAATTTTCCAATTTGGTCGATTATCTCTCGAACTATTAGGCAGAATTTAATGAAATTTAGTTTGCACATAGGGTTGATAAAATACAAAAAATAAACATTCATCAGTTATAATACACAGGCATGATCGTGTGTAACACTCATTGAAGTCGCAAGTTATGAAATGGCAGCTGCATAATAGAGCTAAAAAAAGGGTTATTAGAGATGTATGACTCCTGCGTTTAGATATAAAGGTCATGATTCACCTACCATGATTTTATGTTGGAAATAAGGGAGTTCATGAGTTCCTGTGGCAATTGTTTCCACTCACTCAGCAACGCAGTTTATAGGTATTGGATGGTTCTCGAAGGAGGGTTACGAACTGTAATTGCCCTTCCCAGAGCATCCTATTGATGCTCTATAAGACTGATGTCTGGAAATCTGGCTGGCCAATTCCTCCGGCCAATATCCTCACTTTCCAGAAATTCGTCGAGCAGCTGAGCTCTATTTGACATCTCGCTGTCATCCATCAAAAGGAAATCAGGACCAATCGAACCCCTGAAAAGTCGTATATAGGACTCCAAAACCTCTTCCCTATATCTCGCAAGAGTCGCAGTGCCCCTTCCAAAGATATGGAGGTGTGTGTGGCCATCCGACATGATTTCGGCTTAGACCATCAAGCCCCCACTGCCGTGATGGTTGATTTATCGGACATTGGAGGGCAGGTAGGGTGTCCCTGGTTCTCTCCTTATGAAAATACGGCAAGAATCACTGGTTAGGCTGAACCAAAATTCATCAGTGAAGAGAACGGTCGCCCATTCATTCATGCTCCAATCTCTATAATCTCTGTACCATTTTAAACGGACTCTTCTGTTCGCAGAACTGAGTTCGAAGCAACCAATAGGTCTGTTTGCAAACATCCCTCTCTCATGAAGTCTTCTGGAAAACAGTTACCTTTGAAACTCGGGTTCCATTGTCAGCAAAAAATCATGAGAGAATTAGTATCCCTGTTACGATCAAGCTGTAGCATCCCTGATACGCCTTGCTATAATGGACAAATGGCGATCTTCACTGGCCGACGGGGCTCTTGGATGACCTTTCCCAAGCTTTTTATCGACGGATCCGGTTCCCTGACACTGTTCCCATAAGTTAGACTCGACCCTGGGTATTAAATCGAATTATCTGCTAGTCTGGATTTGAGACTGGCCTGTTTCTAGCCTACCCAGAATTTGACATTCATTCCATCATCTAAACGTTGGAGGTTATTGGATTTTAATTTAAGTGGTTGCTGAAAAAAACACCAAGAAATTTAGCGAAATGAGAGAAATAAATGTGGATTTTGTCACACACGCTTATAAATCCTGTTTTTCGACTAGACTCGCCCACACTGATGTATACGCTTGCATTTTCGAAGTACAAGATTTGCATCTTTGTTTTGAAGCAGTATTTTTACATTCCGTTCAATTATTTTCATGAAATTTGATAAAATAGTCACATTCTCTTAATTGTTAACACCAGTGTAGAATATTTTCAAATGTATTCCTTTGTCAAAAATGAGCAACCGATTTTTCAAACCATATTGTTATTACTGAAATGTATTAAATTCATGTCCTGAGATCATTTCTTCTGGTAACTCACTTAGGTAAAATTGATAACATTACGTTTTTGAAAAGAGACCATTTCAGCTAACGCTATCGATAGAAAAAGCGAAAAGAATGAGAAGGCAGCACAAATATCAAAATATAAAAATGGTAACGAATTATCAGCACATCTCTTAATTCTGATAAAATAGTAAGCTTACAATTTATATAAAATTTAAATTTGGTTCATTTTGAAGGAAAATAGAAGAAAAGAAGAAAATAATACAGAGAAAATTTATTTTGATTAATTGATTGATTGTTAATTAACGTCCCAAAACACTACTGGCGAATGATCCCGTAATCTTAAGACTCTGTCAATTGATGAGCACGACAACTGAGTTGTCACTCCACTCTTCTAAATTGCACAGCAGCCTAGTGTGGTGACATTGAACTGCAACCGATCTAAATTCAGGCCCGTTACACAATAAGTCTTTGGTGGCATCAACACTGAAATCCACGATTGGTAGGAAACAACGTCTGCCATGAGTTGAAGATATATTTTTAGTACTAACTTTTCTATTGAACTCGAAGAGATGGTAAGCGATAATTTCTTATGAACAAATCATATGCGATCGAAATTGTAACAATAATTTTTTCCCCTCTAAGCTTGTATTTTACAAAGTAATATGACTTTTTTGTGTTGAAAATTTAGCCTTTTTTCAGTTTTTAATGCATTTTGAGCATCATTCAAACAAGAAAACAAATATATTTCTATTACTAGAGATTCAGCATAAAAATTAGCTGAAACATGCATTTTTGTTCAAAATGTTATCAATTTCCTACTGTAAAAGAGTGTCTTATCGTAAGAAATCACATTTTTTTTAAATGCAAGGAAATTAGCCAAATATTTAATATTCCTTCGTTTCTGTTATTTATATGAATTTCATTTTAAAATCCAAGATAAAAAAACAAACCTATCTCATTTTTAAACGTTCGATTTCTATTTTCATAAAAACGAAATTTACAACTCTAAATAGATAATCTAAACCAGACTTACAAGAATGTATTGTTACTATCACTTGATATTTAAAATCGGGGCAAATTTTATTTTTTCACTATTTGCATTAATCATTATCTAACATAAAATATTACGAGAAAACCATATACCTCGTATACCAGAAAATAATTAAGTTCATTTACAAGCAAGTATAATACGAGTAAAAGCTCGTAAGCTCTAAAATATTTTTTGGTGTTGACTATTTGTATACTGTGGTCTGTATTTTTAATTGATGAGATTTGATTTACACTGTAGTTAAACATCGGGAAAACTGTTACGTTTTCACTCAACTTTCATCACTCTGCGAAACTAAAAATAGATTTCAGAAGTAGAATATTGAACTATTTTTACATTCATTCAATGAACTATTTTTACATTCATTCAATGAACTATTTTTACATTCATTCAATGAACTATTTTTACGTTCATTCAATGAACTATTTTTTTCATTCATTGTTCATACAAAGAGATTTTTGTCAATAAAATTTTTCTAGGTACAAATCTATATCTTCCAACACTTCTCATGTAAGAAACCATTACACAGCTTATAAGCTTACAACTTTTCTCAATTACATTTTTTATTTCAGTCGAAAAATTTAGTCTTTTTTTTCTCTAAAATATTACATAACTGTAAAAGAACTAGATATTTCCTGTATTTTGCAAGTCATTATCTTAGAGACTAACAGATTTTCAAACATTTTAACTTGTTCTTTATACAAACAAACTAGGGTAGGAAGATAAGAGGTAAAATAAATCTCATAATTACAAATATATTAAAAGGTGTGCAATTAATACTTGAAACTGACTTCATGGAATCTTCACATATGTGTGTCGAGTTACTTTGTTTTTAATATATTCGACGTATATCAGTAGATAAAATAACATCAATAAACAATTAGAATGTTTTCTAATATTGTACTGTTTAAATAAATTTCAAAGACTATGAATTTTTATCTATCTCAGAACGGCAAACTAGGCTCTAAATATCTATCACGTTCAACATGTCATTTACTACGTTTCTATTTTACCCATTCTCAATGCGTTGCTATTTGTTTATTGGGTGTTTTAAGTATTTCAGTCAGTTATCAGAAAGATTTGAAGTTTGTTTTGAATTTCTGTATTTTTAAAGAACAGTGTTAAGGAGTAAAAGAATAGTAATATATGCGATTCCAGTAATTATAGAGTGATATTTTTTTTTCCTTTTATTTTTAATATGCTAATTTTTATTATGCAACAAAATGCAACTGGTTGTATATTGCCTTAACTTTTCAAAAAACGAAAATCTTAAACATTGAACACTTTGCATGACTGATAAGAAGGTAGATTAAGTTTTTCTTAGAAATGTATTTCTGATTGTTCTTTAATCTCTCTTGAAATAACCACTAGAAGAAAGTTGATTTATTCTTTTGATGTGTAATGTAAAATATTTTCTCTTCGGATCACACTGAGTAACATCAATTTATATAGGTACACTTTAACCATAAGACACTTCAGACAACCCTCTGTTTCTGTAAAAAAGTAAAAGGAAATAAAATGGTTTTCAAGTAAAACGTATTATCACTATCTTTTACATAAACAATATAGTTAACAAAAAAATTTCTTTTCTGCTCATTTGCTTACTATTATTTGTTTTACACTTTAACCATCCAATTAAAAAGACATGTGATAAAAAAATACATTTTTTTCATAGAAGTTTTCCATCATTACAAAACATTTCGCGATTAATGTTGTTTTTAATCTGGTAAGTACATTTTAAAAAATGAGTTATTTATTTGTCCTTTCCTCCTTATAATTTCTTATTAATTTGAAATAGCATAACTTGTTCACATCTTCTGAATTCTTTTGTTATATATCTGAACAATAATATTCTTGGATGTATAAGAGTAATAAGATTGATAAATTTGCATTTGAAAAAAAAAACCCGTTAGAACAAAGTAAGTTTACTTAATTAAAAATCAACATTACTTTTTTAATCAGAAACTATATTTTCCAGTTCCTAACATATTAATATATTTCTGTAACTAATCGTTATACACAGACAAGAATTACACATAAGAATTTAGTCTTTTCTAACCAAAGCACAGAAAATTACATCAATGTTATTTTTTGACTTTATAAACAGATAGGGATGGGGAGGGATGTAAATTTTGCTTAATCTACTCTGAACTTCAACATTGAGAGAATTTACTTCTTTAGTTTAGTTTCTATTTATGTACTGTACAAATGAAAAAGTAATATTTCCAAAGAGTTGGCGGCAAAAATTTGAAGTTGATTATGTACGTGAACACTTGCATGAGGAATAATCATTTAGAGGAAAATGCTTTGTTCGAGCAGTTGCTAATATTCGCGCTTCGTTTGTTCTCACGCCTCGGTGATTTTCATACGGTTTTTTTTTTTTTTTTTTTTTCTCTTTCTTTTGTACTGCAAGTAAAATTCAAAAGCAAACTGTCAAATGAATAGCCAACAATGTTTGGGTTTTTTAAGGAGGTGGCTAATCATCACGAAAATATTGAAGTTAGGTAGTCTCAAATGCAGTTTGATTCGGACTTATGTAACATTCCCATTTGTGCGCAATGTATTAAGACAGTTTAATGTGACTAGATCTGTGTAGAATAGATAAAGTCATCCAAGAGCAGGGATCCAATGAAGATCGATATTTGTTCATCACAGGAAATCATTACAGCAGTGCAATAGTTTCGCGGCTGTCTGGTGAACGACATGTGGCGGAAGGAGTCAAAATTGCAAAGGGTACTGTTTGGTAGAGGGTTTGCTTACAACAAAGCAAGACACAAGCATCAATAAGAAAATCCTTTTATTTTTATTCCTAAATTTCCTCAAAAATAAGAATTGAAAGAGCACTATTTTAAACAAACTGATATAAAGTGAAAATTATGTTTATAAAGATTTGTTTAAACAAGGTAAATAATTAAAGTTTTTTTTTATTTTAAATTGAAAATATTTCTAATTAAAAAAGAGAAGAAAAAGCTTTTTGTACGAATAATAAATATTTTGAATTTATAGGTTGTAATTTTATTTTTTATTCCTTTTTTCCCACACTTCAAATTTAGAACTACAGCGTAACGACATTTGTAAATTTTAAAATTATTAAAAAGTGATAAGTTCCTTTGAAATTTCTGCATTTTTTTTAAGACTTCAACAGCTTTGCGCTCACAGATGTTATTTATACGTATTATTTAAACATATATTACTATCTAAGAAAGGAACTTTATTAACAGGGAAACAATAATAATCTCTCTTTTATCATATATATTACAAAGATTAATATTATTCTAAATTTTTAAATTAAAATCAAATAATTCATAATTTAAAAAAGAAGGATAAAAAAATTAATCTGGTTTAACTTCTGGGCAGGAACTCATTTGAAAAATTATAAATTGATCAATACATCTAATCTATATGTCTAAATAACTTGAAATAATTATTTTTTAAGAAATTATATTCATGAAAACATAAATATATATTAGAAAGAATACTACCTGCCAGAAACTACACTGAGGTATGCCTTTAATTCGCTTATAGTTTTTCCGATATAACTCACAAATTTTTCTTTTAATATCAGATTAATTACATATTAGATTAATAAAAAAATAAAATTAGTTCTTAGGAATTAGAACTATTATTTTTTATTTACTAAAATTAACTCAAATAATCTTAATTAAAATTCTCAATATATATATGAATAAACGAATCTTCAAAGACATAACTATAAATATTGTAAATTATGTTTTCCTTTATTTAATTAATAAGTTCATAATTGTATTCAATGATAACAGTATTATTTACATTATCTATAGTATTTGGTAACATTTTACCAGCTTTAGCTATGTGAGCATTCATACCATAGGTACATTTCTAAATTTCAAAGGTAAATTATGAAATTTAGGAGTTAAAATGTATGAGGAAATTTAACAATATTCATTGTATAACCCATTATTCGTATATAGCTTTAAATCGGTATATTTACATCTGTATCACAATTATTATTATTAATTTTAATAAAAACATTATTGGATGCTCATAATTTCATTAATAGATATTAAATAGATATTTATTATTTTTACTATCATATATTTATTTACAATCAATCGCTTAATTACAGAGATCTTACCACAAATAATGAATTCAACTTATAATTTTTATACAATCTTTTAGATCTAAAATCTTAGAGTAAATTTTAATCTTAAAATTCAAATCTTTAAAATCTTCATTAATATAAAGCTTACATTTTCTTAAAAAACGTCATTAAGTAAATTGTATTTAATAGCCAACTTACTTAAAAATTACCAATATATTCATTTATTTTTTTAATACAATTATTATTATTTGTCAAAAATTATAGATGTCTTCATTAATTTTTATTTTAATACAATTATTTTTATTGGAATTTATAATTCTTAAACTTGTACCCTTATTCATAATTTCTCTTAGATTGTTATAACTAACAATAATTAGATTACCAGTAATCACAACAATCACATATTGATATTATTCATTTATATATTTCTTATAATTCTTGTAATTAAAACATTTTTGCTCTGCAAATCATTATAAATATTATAGTTATAAATTATACGCCATATATATGTCCATTATGATATCAATGTTGCTAATAAGAATTATTTTTTTATGCACAATATGTATATTTTTAAAATTTGTATTATCAAAGGAAATATTCATAAATTTAATGCTACAATATTCAATTTCTTGTTAATCACAATCACAATAATCTATTTTGTATTTGTAAACTGAACAATTACAAATGTCCTTAATAATATAAAGAGGCAAGTACAATCAAATTTATTAACTTTAAAACCAAAATCAATAAGAATTATAATTCCTTTTTCTTTGGATCAAAAAGAAAGTATTGAATAATTTTAATACCGAAATCATTCTCAATTAATTATTTAAGATATATGTTATTAACACCTGTCATACCAACACATTTTCTCTAATCATTTCAACACATTCTTTTCCTCTTACTACCAATATTGGAAACATCAAGCATATTGTAATTACATTTCCACAAATATATTCTTGTTGTTATTTTGTTTAAGAATTGGAATTATAATTTTTATTCAGAATGCGAGAATTATAGTATTGGTTCATAAATATAAAAAACAAACAAACATTACATTGAAAATCAATAAAGTTATATATTGAAAAACAGTAAGAGGTTAAATTTTTCATTAAAAAATTCCCAAATCACGCATTTAATATAAATTTTGAAAACAATTTCAAAGATGAAAAGAATTAAATTTATTACTGTGATTTTTTAATTCTTAAGAAAATCATTCGGCCGATTTCTTTTCAATAAAATAATAAGTATTTTTTTCATAAGCTTGTATCTTGATACTCGTAAATGGGAGCTTATTGCAGAAGTCAATTTATATTTCAAAAAAAGTAAGTATTTCCAACGGAATTTAATATTAAATATCCTCAAAATATTTTAATTACTTAGCTTAATTTTTAATTTAAATCAAACTAGAATTATATATCTTCTAGAAATACCATAACAAAAATGTCCAAGCTTTTGGAAAAAATGCAATAGAATCACTCAAAAAATTTTGGAATGTTTTGAAAAGCCATTTTAGGAGGTAAATTAACTGACACATTTATATAGTATACAGATTAAGAACGTTCTAAGAAACTTAACGAATATTCACTAGGAAATACGTTACTCTTTCCACTGGCACACTTAAAACTGATTTCTTTAATTTCTTTACAAGCTCATTTTTAACTATTTTATATTTAGTTTATAATTAAAGGGAACTAGCAATTAATAGGGACTTTTTAGGTGTGTGAGTTTCATTTTTACAAAGATAATTTTAAAAATCCTGTCTTAAATTGATTTTCTTTTATTTGATTCAAATAGTGTTTGATAATTCTAGGTTTTTTTATGTCTTTTATTTATGGTCATATTTTCCATTGTTTCAGACAAAATTTAACATATTTCTTTTAGGAATTATTTTTCTTTCATTTTCTGATTTATTTTTTTTTCCTTTTTATAAATTCAAATTGATTCAAGAAGATTTCAATTCAAGAAGATTGTTAAATTCAAGGCAAGGACTCAAGTTTCCCATATTATTAGTGAGGAAGAAAATACTATATATATATATATATATATATATATTACCTTAATAATATAGCTTTAATTTTATAAGTACTTCAAGGAAATGTGTCCTTCACTATGAATAACTGAATAAAAACTATTGATTTGTGTGCTAGTTAAATCACATAATATCTCATTTTTTTAAATTGGAGGAAGTGGGTATAAGATTTATGGCTGATATAGTGTGACTTAGGGATGTCATTATAAACTAATCAAGTATCATTTCTTCAGAACCGTTGCTAATCTTCGATACCACGATAAGCATATTTTAATGTAGTGGTTCTCAGATAATGAATATTTTGATTCAAGCAAGACTTCATTACAAGTATTGCTGATAAACAAGAAGTAAGTCTTTTGAGATTGCTTTTTCTCTTTGTATTTTTGTTCGGAAAAAATCTTTAAATAACTATGTTTACATTTCATTTCTTCGTTATTCCTTTCTCAAGTAATAATGACTCCTCGCCCTTGCGGTTAAGAAACACAAAATGAACCCGAAAAATATGTGTTAAAACATTAAAGTTGATTTGAATGTTTGTTCTTTTATCTACTTTCATTTTATTCAGTACAATGTATATCAGCAGTATATTCTTTTTTATTACCCTTAGAAATACATCAATAATTCTTATAATTATGAATTTTGGTGAATTTTCTGATACATTCAGGCTAATTTTAAGTTTTAGGTAAGTGTTTCATTTATTTCACCTGTAAAATAGATGGTTAGTTTGAATCAAAACTTTTTTTCCCCAAGCAATCAGTCACTTTTCTTTGTTTCCTAAATTTGTAAATTGAAAGAGACCTAACGCTGATATAAAAAATTTAATTCATGAAATAATTGAATTTATTCTCAAACTCAAACTGAAATTCACACTAGATTTGAAAACTATACCCAGAAGATATTTGAAGATAATAGCTATTATCCGAATAGTTTTTCCCCCTAGAAAAAATGTATCATACTTTTATTGGAAATATTCGCCTTATCATCAGGAACATATTTGGATATTTCTTGATATTCTTCTTTTAAATGTTTTCTTTTTCATTTTTATTCTCATTTTTATTCGACAAAGGGTAGGTTTCTTAAATATAATGAGTACTATCTATTGCAATGGAAAGTACATTACATGTTCTTTAACTTTTTTGTTTTGTACACCCATTTCACTACATCTTAATCGTAATTTTAAGCGTAGTTCTAGAGACATTCGAGGACCACATTTATTGAGCAAGAAATTGTGAACAATGCCCAATTGAAGGAAATAATACTTAAAATGGTTTTTTAAAACGATTTTCTGAATTTCACTTGGTGTGTGTGTGTGAGTGTGTGTGTGTGTCATCAAATTTTCGATCGTTAATTTAACCAACTTCCCATCAAACTAGAGCTTTGAAATTTTGGGAATCGTTTGTACTCGCCCAATTATGCAATATTTAGACGTTTGCGACAAGTTTTAACTAATATTTCAATAATTTTAATAAGTCAAAATATTCTTTCCTCTCGGCGCTTTTAGGATTGAGGAAAAAAATTCTTTCCCCCTTTGGGAACTCCGGGCACTCCCCACGCCACATGAGGTATCGTAAAACTAACAAAGGGGAGATAGTAAGGGTTGCTGACTTTCAGTCAGTAATAATTCGCAAGAAAGAAAGATTCCAATATTTGGCGCCGTGTCATATCACAATAATTTTTTCTGAATTCTGGTTCCCATTTTTTTAATAGAATGACTTACAAACTTTCAAATGCATGTTTGTATTTTATGAGTATTATAAATGTTTAATACGCTCACAAATGTCTCTTTTTAAGTAAATTTTAAAGTTAAAAATAACTAACAGTTTTAACTAATATTTCAATAATTTTCTTTAATAAACTTTGCCACCACATAAAAACGTTGTTTTTAAAAACTTTGGTTTTTATATCGAATTATTATAATATTAACTTGATGCTATGCAATTCTTAATCGAAATAAGCATTGCTTTCCCCGCCTAACAATCTTTAAAAGAATTTGGTTGTGACATTCACTGGTCTTTTAAGATAATGACCATCAGCATCTGTCTTTATAAGGACTACAAACATTTTCTATCAAATAATTTGAGAAACTTGTTTATTTAGCTTTGTTTTTTAAGAATGTTAACCAAACAGTGATGGATACCACCAAAATTAGATTATTTTATAAATACTTATAATTTCATCATATTTAATGATATAGCGTAATAGCAAACCCCCATATGTTTTGGTGCCAGAAATTGCAACCAAAGATCCTACTTTATATCTTATACACAGCCTTTCAAATCTCCAATTGCAATGACATTTGATATTTTACATCGAATTCCTCAAAAAGAAATTCCAATGATATTTGAAAATAATTGGTACTTAATTAATTAATTAAAAACTTCTATTTGATTAGAAACTAGATTTGATCCACAAACTATTCTATTTTAGGTTGAATAAATTAAATTTGCGAAACTGGAATTACTAGAGGAAACAAATTTTCATGGTTTTAGTAGTACAAACAACTTTTCTACTTTCAAAAGCAATAAAAATATTTGAATGATTTAAAAAATGCTTTTCTTACGTTTAACTTATACCAGTGATAAATTTATGTCTAGAAAGGAACTTTCCTTTAAAAATATCTACAAACAGTGTTCAAAGTTCAAAAATCAGTAATGAGAATATTAGTTCATAATTCACATTTTGACTCATTTTTAATCAATAAACATTGTTCTTGATTAAAAGGTAGTCCTATAGTTAATGTATTATAAAAATATATAATCATAATTGTAACTTTATACAATAATAAAAATGTTAAGAAACTTTAAAATTCTTCCAGGAATTATACAAATGAAACGAGTAACTATATTAAGAATAAAAAAAATTGTTTTACGAAACATAATTTCACTGTGATATCCATGAAATACTTCGACGATAAAAAAGAAAAAGAGACACATATATGTTTTAACTTTTTATTTAGTTTTATTAAACCAGCTTTGGTTGGATAAAAAGGGGAATAAGTGTGCGTGTATAGCATTAAATTTAATAATACATAAGTTATTTTATTTCATGAATACAAGAAGATGTGTTCTAAAAACGGTTTATTTAAAATTGAAATAATTATAAGAGAGAAAAAAAAATATCTAGGATTTTATATTTACAAGTGTTACCTATGTATAAGAATAGTAATTTTGAAAGAAAATGATCAAATAAATCAAACTAATGTAGAAAATCTTAATTATACATCTAAAAGAATTCTAAAAATTTATACTTATTTTCATCCGTATATGTTCAGGTTTTCCAAAATCCAAAATACTAATGAACCACTCAGAAAGGCCTCAACTTTCATAGTTTCAAAAATATGAATTTTGTAAAATTATTTTACTAAATAGGGAAAATCTATCTGAATCTCTTAAGAGAAAGCGCGGATAGATATTTCCAATGAAATGGAAGTTAAAAATAAAGCGAGAGGAAATTGGGATTTAAACAATGTTTATATTTTGGCTGAGTTTTGGCAGCTATCAATCCGAGTATTTCCGAGGAGACAATTTTTTCTTAGTTGCTAATGCTTTGATATTTTCTTATGATCAAATACTGAATTCGAGTCTCAAATATTATTCTTATTCAAAGTATTAATTACAACTTCTTATTATTTATGATTCACACTTCTGTTTTATTTTGTTACATTGATTTGTGAATCTGAGCTTTCGTTTTCAGAACATCGCATTCTGAAGAAATTTAAGCTGAAGTACGTTGTCTTATTTTCTGATTTTAAAGGTGAGTTCTGTAGATTCTGTCAAAAAGATTATCTGGTAAACGTTCCCCCAAAATCGAACTTTATGGTCAACATGTATACAATATGGAAATCTGAACAGAGTATGAATGAATCACTGGAAAAATACGATCCAAATAGGTACTGACTCGTTGTTTATTGAAAATGGTAACAGTTTGAATGGTTATGGTGTGCTTGATAAAAATATTATGTTTACAGATATTTATACCTATGTTTCTTGAAAAATGTGTGAGGGAAGTACCACACTAACTGAGAAATTCATTAGAGTTGTATCTTTTATTTATACAATGGAATGTGGAAGTGAGGTATGCGATATTCTTTCAGAAATTCTATAAAGTTAGGTAAAGGAAAAAACATTCCCGAAACAAATAGGTGTTTTGTATATGAAATGAGAACAATTGGACAACTGTCATACCATAATGCCAACTTTTTGTTGTGTCATGGATTTCTCTCCGCCAGTAACTGAAAATCTTACTATGGCACTGTTAATACTTTGAGGAAGTGTACTAAGGAAATTGTGGAAATATCACTGCAAAGAGCTGCCTTGAAAGACATGCCACTCACAAAATCATTAGATATACACTCATGGACAAAACAATTAGAGCACCAAGAAGGAATCTTCAAAATGAAACGAAATTTTACATACGTAATGACTACTCTGATATAAGTAAATTATTAGAAAATCAAAGAAAAAAGATCATTTATTTCAGAGAAAAAGGCAAAAGAATGGAGGATTTAATACCCTGTTGAACCCCCTGTAGCGTGAATGCACGATGCGATGCGATCGGGCATTGAGACATACAAGTTCCATATTTGCTGTAACCTTCCCTCTAGTTCGTTAAAACTCGTGGGATGCCCAACTCACCGTCCCAAATGATCCCAGATATGCTCGATTGGAGACAAATATGGGGATCGGGCAGGCCAAGGAAGGGTAGAAACAGTGCGGAGACAGTATTGTGACACGGTTGCCGTGTAAGGCCGAGCATTGTCTTGTTGAGCAATGGCTCCTGGAAGCCGTTGCATGAGTGGTAACACATGTGGTTGCAGGATGTCATGGACATACCGCTGGGCTATCATAATGCCACTTATCAATATTAGGGGTGACTGTGTATTGTAGGCACTGGCACCCCATACCATCACACCAGCTATGGGAGCGATGTGTCGCTGTAAAGCAAAAGCAGGATTCAGGCGTTCACCACAGAGTCTCCACACACGAACGCGATTATCCTCACTGCTAAGATTGAATCTAGATTCGTCGCTAAATACGACCTGGTTCCATTCCGCTGCAGTCCACTTTCCTCATGCGCGGCACCACTCTAAACGGAATCGTCGATGGGTGGGCGGCAAGGGCAGCACACGTAATGGACACCACGATCCCAAATGTCCTTCAGCCAAGCGCCTTCGTATGGTTCGAGAAGACACATGGGCCCCTAATGAAGGTTCTACCTGTGCCTGGATGGCGGCCGATGAAGCATTTGGCTGCACTCGTGTTTTTCTTACGATGTGGCGGTCTTCTCGACGACTGTTCCGTCGAGGGCATCCTGAGCCTGGTCTTCGTGTACATGACATCTCTCGGATCCAATGGTTCCAACACTTCCTCACAACACAATCAGAGCGGCCTAATTGAAGAGCTACTCGCCTAGCTGACCACTCAGTTTCCATCATGCCGATGATTTTCCCCCTCTCAAACTGCGACAGCTGCTCATATTGTCTTCGAAAACGGCGTAATGGCATGTCTACCTCTGCTCTTTTTTTGTAAACGATTCCGCACACTCAAACAAGCTTTGGTTGCCTGTTTTATACTCTACGGAGAACGACGTTAAACGCCCTCTACCGGCTATACGTAATGCGCCATCACGCTGCATTTCTAAACATTTGCAAATCTTCCCGACATGTACCTTCATGCCAAGTTCCGTTATGATCCCGCAATTATTTCTTAGTGCGCTAATTTTTTTTGTCCATGGATATATTTATAAGTTGGGATGGATCGTGGAAAACCCGTGTTTATTTTTCTCATAATGGAGTATGTGCAATTATAGGCGATAGAACTGGAAAGGTGATTGATGCAGAAGTGCTATGTTCGAATTGTAAGCTATATGATACCTGGAAACGATGAAAACTGTCACCTGCTAAAAATCAGTAGAAAACACAGCATGAGAAAGAATTTGAATATCCCCAGGGGCACGGCTTGTATGATGGAAATTGTTAGGCTGGTTAGACTATTTCAGTGGTAAGAAAATAATCGTTCTGTGAGATGTATCTTATATTGATTATGTTAAGTCCTTTTTTTTTTTATCTATTGCTGCATCTTATACGTATAGAGAAAGCCCTCCAGTTATATAATTGGAGTGTGATATGTATATCCAAGAAAGAATGGGAGCTCGTATACGAAAATTAAACAAACAAATTCTAGAGGTAGAAAGGGCAGATTGACCGACAAAAAAGATTGACTTGATTACTGCATATTACAGAAATGCAATCCAGCAAAATAAGTGAATTTTCGTGTCCGTTCCAGTGACAAAAAACCATTACACAGTTTTTGTCCTGAGGGTCCTAATTATTGACGTAAATACCAAAATAATTTATTAAGAGGCTGTGATGGTACTTTAAGCATAAGAACAAAAACTGCCAACTGCAGTAAGGGATTCCATATAGCTATTACAAAACAATCTATAATAACTTAAATTTCTACACAAATGTCTGAAGGGAGCGGAATGCAAAACAAAAATGAATCCATAAACTCATTAATATGGAAATTATGCCCGAACACTTTGGGATGTGGTAGAAGAATAATTGAAATTTCTACAAATGAAGCAATTGTCATTTTTAATGACATTAATAAAGACAGGCTAAAAATCAGGCAATCACTTAGTTTGTCTGTTGGTGAGCGTTTACAAAGTTTTGTGACATCTATGGATTTAAAAAATATTTACATTGTAGAGAGGTATTTTAATATCCATAGAAAGGAAGAGCTACATGCTAAAAGAATGTTGATAAAGACTACTCATAGAAATTTAACTGAAAACAAAGGAACAGCATTTGCATCTGGCGAATTTTAAAAGGCAATAATTCTGAAACATTAAAGTAGAGCATTGATACTGTAAAGTGAAACAAAATAATTTCATGTTTATTTTAAGTTGTGACCAAATATACTGCTTTTTAATTGCTTTATAAAGAATATTTTTAAATTACAAATTTATTGTATAAGAAAATCAAATTCCCGTTCAAGCAAATGAATTCAATGTTGCGTGCTTCTCTTTTTACTGTAAATTATTGGCATAATATTTGTTTTTAATTAAACTTATTTTAATGAATAGATGTTTATACTGTTCAAAAGTTTCACGTTACTTTCAATTCACATTTAATTATTTCAAGGAATAAAATTATATATAGCTATGGTGAATTTTATGTTTGATATCAATTTTCTTAGAACGTTATTTTATAGCATTAAGCACATGATATTTTCAAATCCATCCAATGGAATTTGATAAGATTTCCACAATAGATTTTGATCATGTCAGTTCTTAAAAGGAAGAATAATTTGAATTTTTATTGACGCAATTTTAAATTATAAGTATTTAATGACAATAGTTTTTTAAATTTCAAAATTGAATTTTCGCTTTTTTTTGTTATTTATTAACAAATTAAAATCCTTATTTCCTAATTCAAAATTTTGAAGATCACTTTATTTCCCATGGTGAGAAAAAGAATTGTAAGTCTATATTGGTAACTCTTTTTAATAAACTGCGCGCAATATACATCACTTCTAAAACGAGATCCAAAATTATTAATTACAATAAATCTAATTAAAAATTTACTTTAATTCCATAATTTAATGGAAATACTTTAATAAATACAATATATGTGTTGATTACTCAAACATTTACATTGCAAAAAAAAAATGTTAAGAAAATTAAAACAATTTAAAAATGCATATGACTTTGCTTCATTTTTGGCTTTTTATAAGGTATGTGATCCCTTGAACAAAATCTCGTTCAAGAAATCTCGATCTCGACAATTACTTCAAGATAGAGAAATTCTATCTTGAAGTAATTGTTTTTTTCGTGAAGGAAATTGAAATTTCGACGGTCTATTAAGACTCATTTTCTTATTAGGATGTTTAAAATTTACCCAGAGTATTAATAATTTTTAGAATTTTACCTTGTAATACCAAAGATTGTAATCATGTTATTTTACAATCGCTTTATTTCCAATTTACTAAGAACAATATTTATATATATTTAGCTAAATGTTTAATTGTGTATGAGAGAGAAAAAAAATGTTATTATATCATAATAATTATTACAAAACACATTTGTGATTATTTACATATTAATATGTATTTATTAGAGATAATAATTTTAACGCTATTTTATTTCCATATTTCTGTATAAAATTTTAAAATTTAACTGAGTAATAATGAGGTGAAAATTTGAACAGCAACAAAACGATGAGGTAAAATGCGAGATTATTCAATTCGTGAAGAAAATTCATTTCGTAAACGAGAAGAAAATACATTTCGGATGCTAAAAACACAATTAACCATTATTTGCGAACAAAGCTATAAATAAGAAGTTAAAAATAATAATTTCAAAATGTAATACATATTAAAATTTTAAAATTAATTAACTAAAACAGTTTAAAGCAATAAGTACATAAAAATTGATAAATAGTGACATATTTCTTATGATAACAAAATTTTATTAATAAAATGTCTTATCTCTGCCCGTACTTGGATTATTATTATTTGTTGTGAATGATTACTGCCTACGATTCCATTCACAAGGATCCGACAATTCAAAATTTGAACTGCTCACTTATATTTATGTAACATATGACACGTGATTTTAAAAGAAGGAAAATTTTTAATTGTATGGCCTTGACAGAATAAATAGACTCTTTCAGGTTATGATTTGGAGAGAATTCGAATCGCAATCAATGACTGCTAACTTGGAAGCCTTGGCAATGAACTTTCTTATCGAACAAAATTTGTTTCAAAAAATATTCATTCAAATCTTTCCTTATCAAATTTTAAAACGAACAATAGATATATGAAAATAATAAAACTTTATCTCATTTTTCAAACTTTTATCTTTTTTTTTTTTCCGAAATATATATAACGATGCACATGAAATAAAAAAGATTAATTTCAATGGCCAGAAAATTAATTTCAAATTTAAGAACAATCTAACAGAAGGCAAATTTCTTTAAAGTTTCATTTACAATAATTCTAATATTAGAGATCGTTTTTGTGTAATTTTGATTATCTCATATCGGATAATTTATAATAAACTAAAAAAAAAAGAGTCGGAATTTACCAGTGACTATTGACAAAATCAACCGAGTTTGCAGTTTTTCAGTGATTTCTTTGGGTAAGTGTTAGAGAATAATAAAAAATTTTAAAGCCACTTTACACATGTTGCTAATATTTCATTATGCATATTGTTAAAGAAAGATTTGTATAATATTTCATGACATGATATTGTGTATTAATGGAAATATATATTCGTACATGAGTACACATCAAATGTGTGTGTGATGCAATATAAATGGTTAACTGATTAGTTTAAAGGTTAAATAGATATAAAAAATAGGTAAATTCAGTTAATGGTATTATGATTATTTATAGGTTCGACAACTAACAAAACACAGAAGGAATGTATGAAAGTTAAATGTTATTAAATGGTCAATACATTTTAAAAATATAAACATATTTGGATGTGGAACCCGCCCAATTAAATTTGACAAATTTGAAAATTTTATTTAGATTAAAATACATGATTCACACATTCTCTATCTACGTCATCGGATGTCATGTTCATTGCAATATTCGAATGATTTCATTATAGCTTTATGTTTACATCGATATAGTATGAAATTAAGGAATAACTTTTTGTGAAGCAAAATATTCATAATTAAATTCCTATATATATGTATTATACGCAGCTTAATTTTCCAATATGGTACTTTAACAACATTAATATTTGAAAGGGTAATTAGAAGAGTAAACAAGTATCATACTTCAACTGATTCATATGATTCAGGATTGCTTTATAAATAAAATATTAAAATTTATTTGTCAATCAAGTTAGTTTTGTACATGAGAATATCACTTTGTTTAAATAGAAGAATAATAAGGTTAGTTCAAATATTTACAAATTAATAGCTAATGGAACTGTCGATTAACATTGTAGGCATAAATGTTAAAAATATTCTAGTATCCAGGAAACGTCTTCAGAGAACTGTTGCTAATTACACAGCGACAACGATGAATCATCTGATCTGGGTTATCACCAAATGATCCAAGAGGAACTCACCTGACCTGCGCCGTCTATAGAGAGAAGGAAATCCGGACAGGTCCAGGAGAGAAGCTTTCGTTAGATTGTAGACAGAGGACAGCAATTGGATCGGCAAAGCAAAAGAATAACTCATTTTTCTCTGTTGTTGCTGCTGCTATGTGTCTTTGTTGATAGCTGCACAGGTATAAAAACTAATACTGCAGATTCTCTCGCAGAATACTTGCAATTTGCATAACAGCATGTATGCAGAAACATGTTGTTCTAATGTGCCTCTCGGGGGCAAGGTGCGAATGTGGAAATGGTAAACACCGCTTCATGGCATAGCAAGAAAGTGATAAGCGACTGAAGTAGAGCCGCCACATACTAATCATTCAGTTTTAAAACGAATTACTGTTTTTGTTTGTTGAGCACAAAAAATACCGTAATTTGTGCTGTAGACAAAGAAGATTAAGTTTTATCATACAGTACAATGCTGAAAAAATGGTCTGATAAGCTGTGCTGAAGATTATTAACGTAGGATTCGGGAGTTCAGCATAAGGAGACAGACATCTCTAAGTAACTGCTCTGAGGACTAATGCAAGTTCTGGTAGTCCAGTACATAGCCATAGTGAGCCCGGAATCGCTACACAAAGGACGATGTATGTGAGACCCGCAAATCCACCACAAGTCTATAGAGAAATTGAGATAGTGCTGGGGACAATGAATTTGAAAGGGATGTGTGATATTTTGTTTTATGGGCCCCACGAGCCAAAGCCGGTAATTCTACGTCAAATGCAGAGGAGCGAAAATGATAAAAAGGAATGAGAATACCTATGCGATCATATGTGTTGCGTGAAACGGTGGTGGGAGTATAGACTTTACAAAGGATACCCCCTAATTAAACCGAAATAACTGTCAGTTAGTGAATATTATGTTTCGTATGTTATAGTACCTGAAGCTATACGAACGGAGTTTTCAACGGATATTAAGGTTTCAAATAAGGTAATTTATTATGTATAAGATTAGTTATTTTATTTGTATTATTTTTTAGTATTCGGGGGGGGGGTATTCCTGTTGAAGGAATGAAAAAAGGATCAACTGATGCTTGAATACGTTTTTCGAAATTTAAACTTAACGGATTAAAATAAATTTTTATAGGGTAGGTGTGCGGAAGAAGCAAACCCTCAGGACAGACTTTAAAATAGAGTAGGTAATATTTAAATTCAATTTATTAAATGTTATTGTTTAATTTCTTATATAAGTGTAAATTTTTGCAATTGAATTCGGAATATTAAAATTTGATAAAGTAACACCCAATTGATGTTATCAAACGTATTTTTAATAACTATGAAAGCTAAAGCGCGTGCGTTTAAAGGATTTAGATTTTTAGTGTTAATTATTAAGTTATTAATGGCATCAGTTTACAATTTTTATTATTATTATGGTTTTAATTTAACATAACGATATTAGTAGGCCAAAAATGAGATCTATTATTAAAAACAAGTTCTATTATTTTACCTTAAGTGGATAATAAACAGATTAGTCGGTATGATTCACTGATGAATGATTCTTGCTTGGTTATAGTAAGCGTTAATTTTGGCAGTTTGAAGATATCTGAAAATAAGAGATTTTTATACAATAATGTGCAAGTTGGTGATAATTTCAGGATAATTATGAATATTAATTTCCATATTGAGTAAATAGTGAGATCAAAATCGACCGATTTATGACGCTTGAGGTTAAGACGATGTTTACCAACTCAGAAGATATATTTTCCGTAAGGTCAAAGTCATCAAAAGTAGAATTGAAAGAATAAGAAATATTTAAGAAGAGGGAATTAATAATTGTGTGTGATTCTGTTCTCAATAACTCCATCTATCTCTAATTCTTCAACTCATGCGCAGAACATCCTCACTTTTGAGAAATTTGTCGCTAAATGAGCCCTATGTGGACAAGTGTTGGCATCCATAGAAATTAGATCAAGGCAAACTAAACTTCTGAAAAAGTGGACATATTGCTCCAACATTTCATTCCTATATCTCACTTCAGTTACAGAGCTTTTAATATTGGACGTGAACTTTTGTGCTCCAGTCTAACATGAAGCCTCCCCAAACCATCAAATCTCTGCAGCCTATCTCCTATTCTCCATGCTTCATATCTTCATCTATAGCATAAAATTTATCCCTGGTTCCCTCTGCATGAAAGTTCATCGACAACATGTGGTTAGGTTCAATATAGAATATGTTGTAATGTTTTCAATACCATGCTAAACAGACTGTTCTAAGTGGAGAAGTTAACAGGAAATAAACCGATGGGATATATCAATCTCCAATCGTCATCGTGATTCTTGAAATATTTTCCTAGGCCCTCTCTCTGCAGATCGGGTCCATTCAAGCAATCGTAATAAGTTGAACACAGCGTTCAACTTATGGCCTTCATCAAAGTCTTTGGTAATCTGCACTTGGAGTTTGACTTACTTCAAGTGTCCTGGAGATTCGCTCCTCTTTCCGTTACCTAAATGTTCATATATATCACTAATTTAACCGAGGTGAGGGAACATAAGAATCTCGGAAACTGACACGAGAACTAACAAAACATTTCCCTCAAAATTAACAGCCCATACGAACGTGTGCGATAGCGTAATCGTCAGAAAATTTTTGCATCTTTGCAAGTATTTGTTTTACCTTTTATTCAATACTTTTCGTGAAATTAGACTAAGTATGCGAATTCTCTTAATTTTCAGCACCAGTGTGGATTTAGTGTCTCTTCTGTAAGAAGAATAATATTTACATACATGTAAGATTACATAAGAATACATATTTAGTTAATAGAATTTTATTTCGTATGTATTTCTTCATTTTTACTCAAATTTTTATTTTACAATTGACTTCATTTTCTTCAGAAGTTCCTTACTTGATCAAAAATGACACTTTCACACAAAAGGCCGTCATTAGAGAATGTTTCGGAGGATGAGAAAAAAGTAGTAGAAGAGGTAAGAAATTTATATTATTGAAAATTTTGTTTTTTTTATCAATTACATCGACTCTGTTACAAAACATATAAACTTAAATATTATTGCTTATAACTTCAATCCTAATTCATATCTACAAATTTATTTCTCATCGTTTAATTTGCTTACAATATTTTAGACAATGCTATATTATGGCTTTATTTTTATTAACACATGGATCAATAAGTCCCGAGACTAACATTGAAAACAACATTTTTTTTGTAATTTTTTTTTTTATTCATCCACATAATCACCTTTTAGGGTGATACAATCTTTCCAACACTTTTCCAATTTTTCAATACCACGTTTATAAAAAAAATTATCTTTCGCTTCAAAATAAGCTTCAGTTTCAGCGACGACCTCCTCATTTGAGCCAAATCTTTTTCCCTGGAGCATTTTTTTAAGATCAGCAAAGAGCCAGTAGTCACTGGGGGCTAAATCTGGCGAGTATGGGGGTTGGGGAAGCAGATCAAAGCCCAATTCGTTCAATTTTGCCATTGTTTTCATCGACTTGTGGCAGGGTGCATTGTCTTGGTGAAAAAGGATTTTTTTTCTCTGCATGTGCGGTAGTTTTTTTGCGATTTCCTCCTTCAAACGCACCAGCAAGTCAATATAATAATCACTGTTGATCGATTTACCTTTTTCGAGGTAGTCAATGAAAATCACGCCATGTGTATCCCAAAAACCTGACGCCATGACTTTGCCAGCTAACTGCTGCGTTTTCGGACGCTTCGGACGGCTTTCGCCAGCTGTGCGCCACTCAGATGACTGCCGCTTCGACTCTGGAGTGTAGTGATGTATCCATGTTTCATCCATGGTCACGTAACGACGCAAGAAATCTTTTTTGTTGCGAGTAAATAGCGATAAACAGCTTTCTGAATCATCGACTCGTTATTCCATCGAAAGCAATCGCGGCACCCACTTGGAAAAAACCTTTTTCATGCTCAATTTTTCATGAAGGATAGTAAATACACTTCCATATGATATCTGTGTCATCTCAGCAATCTCACGGAGCTTCACTTTACGATCTTTCATTATAATTTTTGTCACTTCACTCACATTTTCCGGTGTAACGGCTTCCACAGGTCTACCCGAGCGTTCCGCGTCATTTGTGTCGGTACGACCACGTTTAAACTCGGCAAACCACCGACAAATCGTTGCTTTTGATGGACAAGAGTCCGGGTAACATTTTTCAATCCATTGTTTTGCATGCACTTTGTTTTTACCCATTAAAAACAATAAAAAACGAAACTCGGTTTTTTCCATTTTTTAAACAAACTACAAAACGACTTTACTCCAACCTCGATAACTCAGCTGTTTCTGGTCCGATCGACTTAAATTTTGACACGTTTCAAGCAAAGGTTAGTACTCTAGAAAGACTTGGTTACTGGTTTACTACGAGCGCCATCTCTGGGTTAGTCTCGGAACTTATTGATCCATGTATTATTGATAGTGTATTGACTGATGTATTACGATCGTAGAAAATCCAAATTAGTAGAGCAGTGAACAATATGTATATAATTAATATATATGCTGTATAGGCTAATCTAATTGATGTGTATGTGAAATAAGCTATAAAATAAACATAGATTTATACTTGTGTTTGTTACAATTACACATTTTCATATTTAGCGAAACCTAAATATGAAAATGTGTGTGTATCGTCACCGTTGTTCATTTATCGTATATATTTCTTTTTTCCATTATATGTAAGTTTTCCAGTTCATGTCGTGCATCGTTTCAAAAGATAAGCACATCCATAAGAAATATGAGGCCGTTAATGTGAATTAACGTAGTTTTTACTACACTTCCTTGTTTTGGTGTTAGTACCATTATGTTTAACAGAAATAATAAATTCGTGTTACTATATTACTTACTTCAATACAATTCAATATAAATACTTATACAAAAGATTAATGGTGCATTATTGTTGAAATTCTGCAGCAAGAAGAATTTCTTTCACTCCTATGGGATTGACTCCTAATGGATAACTGTCCACTTGTCGATAATCACAGACGGAGAATCAAAGATTTTTTTTTTCCTTTGAAGGAAAGAGAAACCTGCAAGATCTTTCGATCTGCAAGAGCCTGCGGTATTTTTTTTTCATGACTAGAAATTCGTTCTTATCTGATTAAGCAACTTTTAAAAATTCTCATCAGTCATTTTAGTCTCCAATTTGTTTATCTTCGTTGTAATACGTTAGTCTGCCATTTGTATGTGGAAATGTATTCATTTTTTTCTTTAAGAAATCACTTTTCACCTCAACTTAGGAGTTGACATAATGTTGTCTTTACTCTTGATATGCCTGATAGTGATATTTCGCTGATTTAAAACAAAAAGCAGAGCTTCAGCAAATGGTTTTGTTCTTTTTCACATAAATTAGCATTATGCGATTCTTGGTATTAAAATGTGTGTACTTCTTTTTGCGGGGAAAAAATGAAATTCTTAAATGTTTAAAATAAAATTTTAATTGAAATAGCAAATGAATAACTATAACATGTCACATAAATTAAATCCTTTCATATAACTAGCCTGTCAAGCATAGATATATTTACATATCTATGCGTTTTTTTACAGAATCTTGATAACATTTTGAAGAAAAAACGTTTTCTCTGTATGACATACTTTAACCTACCTCAATTACTTTTTTTGTTTCTATTAAAATAAAAAAAGCACGTATAAATATTAACATGAAAACCATCAGATCTGCACCACATTCTAAATATAAATTGATTTTTGTGAGAGTCATTTGTTTTCTTTATGAACTGGTGTAACCGTCAATTTGTTTTCATAAATCCTTTCTTAAACTATATTCGAATTTATGCGTATTATTTAATAAATTAAATTTTATTCAAATATTTGCATTAATTACTCCAGTACTGAATCTTGAATTATAAAAGAGCAGTAAGTTAAAAGAAGTGTTAAAGAATACTTTTCTTTAAAAAAAAAATGAGATTAGAAAATAATTTGTGACCTAAGATGTGATTTTCGATTAGTAATGAGAAAACAATGGTTCTCTTACATCATCTTTCTATTCGTATATTAACACAACTTTGGGCAGTAGAAGTAAGCACATTTATTCTTCTTAACTCTTTAGCCATACATACACTTCTCTTTGTATTTTCCGAAACTTTGTTTCTTAAAAAAGTGTCCGTACAATGTTCAAAACTATTATTATTCATACATAAACTTAAAAAATCATTAGGAGTGTGGTGCACTGCAGTTTTCATAAAACTTAATTTTCAGAAAATGTGTACTTGTTTTATTCGATTGTTAACCATTCGTCATAAGATAATGTAGGTATTTTTCGTACTTTATAAAGAGAAATCGTTTTTTCAGAAAAGAAAATTATTTTCATATAAGTATTCTTTTTTCGTCTTCCATTCATCACTGGATAAATTTGAATCTCTTTAACCATCTTTCCTAGTTGGAAAAAAAATGTTTTGCCTTTATTTGTCTTTTAGACCCGTTTGGCTTACAATTATTCTAGGTAATAACAGATTTTTTACAGATATTTATTTCATATATTTTTAGTTTATCAAAATAGAGAGCCCATTTTATTACCTTTATAACTCTTTCTCACACCTTTACTACCGCTTCCCGATCCTTCTAACCGCACACTCCCTTGAATGTAGAAGTAGTGTTAAGCTTTTAAATAATTGAAAGTATTAGAATTTCTTTGGATAAAAATTTATAATATTTTACTGACATTATTCTTGGGGCATTTTCAATGGCTAACAAGACTTATAGGACATGTTAGCAAGTTCTTAATAAAGGAAAGCTAAACATGAATGACGCCTTGTTTGCGTTTATCGATCTCTTTTAGGACCATTTTCTTTGCACCTTACTGTTTCAGTTTTCTTCTATTTTCTGATTTTTCCCCTGCTGTAAATGCCAATTTCACCTTTATTGGTATTAACAAATTCTTTTTTATTCAACTACTTTTGTGAGGTATTGTCATCTGTTTTACTTTAGGAGAAAAGTATTTTTTGTGTACCTAGCTTTGATAATAAGAAGGATTTACATGTATAACTAAAAGCAACAAACGCCTTTATTTAAGCCGATTAGTTATACTGCAAAATAAGCTCATATCTGTTCTAATAGTTTTCCCTTCTTATGTATATGCGGCAGCTAATTTATCAATAGTATCTTCTCCACCTTTAGAGGTCTTTTCTTTCTCATCCAAAACTTTTCCTTCATGCTGCGTAGTTGAAAGGCGAATTAACAGCTTTTTTTTTTCTTCTCTTTCTCATTCGAAACTTTTCTTTCACGATATATAGTTGAAAGGTGAATTATCGTTTGATTTTTACTTATTTATTTATTGGAACATTTCAAACAAGAATCATATACGGTTGAAAACCAAATAATTAGTAAATTAGATTTCTAACACGTAACATCTATCGAACATTATTTGAAAAATGTAGGCAATCCAAAACTATTAAATTTATATTTATTTGTATTCCATGCAAATGTACTAGGAACATGGGTCGATTAGACTCAGTCAAGTAAAGTGTCCCTTTTTTTTTGTTCAGAAGAAATATTTCTGCACGACTGAAAATTTATAAATTTAAAAAATTTATATATTTGGTGAATACTTAAAAAGGAAATGTCGAGATTAAAACCCATGGAAGTATCAAAAATTAAATTATAGAAATGCGTCGGAGATGTAATCGGTGTATGAAATTTAAAAAATAGAAAACGTTTTCTTCTTTTTGATTTTGCTCTACATTAGATATAGAATGAGACCTGAGGGATATAATTACCATATACGAAACAATAGTTGCATTTACGATTTGGTGTTCTGATACAAATTCAAGAAATTCATTTTCAGTTATATGAAAAAATAAAAGAAAAACTTTGTTAAATTAATTTCATTTAACATGATTATAAAAAAAATCAATATTACTCACATCAGGAGTAATTAAATTCATATTTCTATTAATTTTTTTTAAAAGAAGCAATAACGATTTTAAGAAATTTAAATTAAGAAAACATCTTAAGATAGGAAACTCGAAGTGACATAAGCATATAAGGTAAATTTTCTGCATTCATTCGTATGCAGCAAAGCGCATTCATTCGTATTCTCTTTTTTTCAGTTAAGGAGACGAACTTTTTATGATTTGACACCAAAGATGCGAGAAGACGAATCGTTGTTTCATCGCTTCTGTCAAGGTATATAAGCATTAAAATTATTTTTATATTTATATTAAGAACTCAAAACAATTAATCATCTTACTAACTCCCTAATAGAAAAATATTCCAGACTTTCTGTCCAAAAATTACTCATCTATTCGAAAAAATATTCCGATAGTTATAGACATTGCTGCTGTATGAAGGCGCCACGCAACAAACGTCAAATATAAACGAAGGTACAAACTGCTATACTGAAATTGTTAACATTTCAATACATTTACATAACGTTCTCCGGAGTCACGCAATCTACACTTTGTGTCAAAAGGAAGATTGCACAAATTAATTTCTCATTCCGAAGTATAATAATATATACTATACATCGACAAATAACCGAATATTTGTTGCATGTTGTACAGTGTTATTCTTTGTCTAAGACGATGAAAATATTCCAAAATATGTCAGATTTACTAAGCCGCACTGCTTAACTGTCGTATTAATATTGTAGTCTATAAGGTTTCTTTTTTATATATTCGTGATATTGCTGCTCACGGAATCTCCTGCCTGTCCTGAAATTAAATAATGTATGAGTCTGAGAAGGCTATACAAAACGACATACATGAATTTAAAGACCCCGATCGTTAACGATTGAATATATATATTAGTTATCCCCAGGGCCTTTCAGGATCGTGCAGCCAAGTTTTTTGCCCTGAGTCAGAAACATGACTCACTTGTAAGACGAAAATTTTCTGCATTCTTAAGATGTGGATATTAAATAGCGAGATTAACACTGTAAGACAATTTATTTTGATGTCACATATATTTACTTATTATCACCATCAATATATAACCCTTCTGTACACCTACAGCGCTCCATGAGAATCTTCCATCGTTCGAAACAGTGCTGGATAGCTTTCTTCTGTCAGCTCTTTCATGATGAGTGCTGCTTTCTCTTTCGAGCTTCAACGGACTCTAATTTTGTTCCTTTCGATGTAGATTTCACCTAGAAAAATATAGAAATCGCATGTATCTAAAGCAGGCGAGTAAGACGAATGGTCTAACACTCAGATGCTGTACTTGGGAGGAAATCTCTTGACAGGCAAAGTGGAACGAGCCCTCTCATTGTCTTGATGGAAAATTTTTTCGTACGGATTCTTTGTCAATTCCTACAGTCCCAGCAATCGTACGAATAATTTAACGATTGTCAGGTTGAACAAGATTACCAATTTTTTCGATACTGTCGTCCGTTTTTGACTTAGAAAGGGGAACCTCGCGTGAATCATTTTAGTATCTTCTTAGCCATCATGGAAAAATTTAAACCACTCAAAAATACGTGCATGGGATTAGCATTCATTGCCATACACTTCTCTCAATAAATTATACTTTTCAGTTGCTTTATTTCATGAGTCATGTGAAATTTCTTAACAATTCGTCTTTCTTTTGTTACACTAATCCTTTTTACGCTGAAGCAAAAATAAAGAAAAAAACTCTAATGCGAACGAAGACTACGACTATATGAATTTGTTTACAGAGGCGAGAGGCACTGCATTCAGAAAAGAAGGCTTCATGCTACACAGCTTCCATTCGCTGGCGTTTGGCCCTTGCTTGATTCTTCTATATAGCAGCATTACACTCGTTACTTAATAGCCACACATTGTGTTGTGTGACGACATCTTATGCAACTTAGATTGTCAGCATATACTATTGTTGTAGCTTGACACTGCAGCATAGACTAATGCTCCTGCAATTTTATGTTAAATTATAATCGCGCGCGCAGGAGTGTTTCACGTCGTCTTTCAGATTAATAACTGGTTCTACTTACAGCATCATGATAGACAACAACAACAAGTGGAGGCGTCAAAGAGAAAATACATGTCTAGATTCGATTTGTCATTGATATATGAACTCAGCACTTGGGATGTTGCTGTAGGATGTGTTGGCTCCTTTTCCAGTTACCTGTTGATCACACAATCGGTATTTCGAAAAGCCAATATTAAATTTTAATTTCTTACGGCCCATGTATGCTCCTTGTTTTCGAAGCATACGTCTTAATAATAAGACAATGAACAACAGTATGTTGCTCCTGCATTCCTGACCTTTTCCAGCACAGAGAATATTCAATTATTGCCCTTGTGAGTGCGTTTTCTAAATCTGCAATCCTTTAGGAACAGCAGATTCAGTATTTCTGAGAGACTGGTTACCGCTACTAATCTAGAAATTGTAGTCTCAAGGAATGATGTATTTACTTATGTCATATAAACGCGGATTGAATCTACTCCCCACCAGATTACAGCTGTTGTTACTGGCATAGACTATAGCTTTAGGTATTGAATTCTAAAAACTGTGTAACTTAACGCACCGGTTTATTTAATAATATCCTCCTCACATTTCCAGTTTCTTTACAATCAATAAGATTATGCTATTTCTTTACCTATCTGTTATATCATTTTTAATGACCAATAGAAATGTAAAACTATACATGTTTGGAAGAGCTTTAAACATCTTATATTTTGTGGGATTCTTCGCCATTTCTTCTCAAGTAATATAAAAGAATATTCAACAATTATTATATGAGTTCTTTATTTCTCGCCTTCAAGTTATTCATGTATTATGTTAAGATATTCAGTTAATTGTGTGAATTAAGATCACTGAGGTTAATACTATGTTTATTTTGCATCAATTTTCAATTCTTACTGTTAATTCTCCTTTACTTATGGGACAGGAAATGGATAATCTTTACATAGAGGATGTCTCCAAACTGAGGAAATTGGCTTCAGATTATATTAATTTTAAAAGGTGATTGATCAAGAAATGTCATAAACAGATTTCAGGATCAGTTTAATTTTCATATTGTCGACTGAAAACATAGTTTTCTTTGATTTCTTTGAATGCATCCATCCATTATTTCCAATTATCATTACAATTGTTACATAAAATTCTACAAAACGTTCAATAGCACAAATCAAACTTCACATTTTTCAGTTACGAATACCTCTAATGAAATTTTATCTATTCTCTATTTATTTTTATTTAGGTATTGATATGAAATTTAAACTGAGCTTGGAACCAATCCCCATTAGAAAGGATACGTTTTAAATACGTTCTTAGAAAAAAGTAAATATCGCTAAAATGAAAAAAAGAAAATAAAATAAATACCTGAAAAAAACTTATAGATAAACTTTAATTACAGAAGAATGTGATACTGAACAGTTTATTTTCAGGAATGAAGCAACGAAATTTTCCACATTCAAAAATGGAATCGAATAGAAAATTAATCACTGTTAAATGATTATGTTAAAATATTATGTCATTAAATATCCACGGGCAAAAATGAAATGAAAATTCTAAAATCGAAAGTTCTATGCAAAGTCTTACGAAGAGCAGATTTAGCCCCCAAAAGATCGCTTTTTTTATAATTATTGTTAAATTACTCATTTAAATATAAAAATTAAAGTAAACTATGAAATATCGAGAAATTGAAAATAGTAAGCTTTTCCAATATTAAAATTAAAAGAAATGATAAATTATTAAATTAAATACTATACCAGCTACATGTAATTAAAATTAAAGGAAACGATAAATTATTAAATTGAGTGATCTGGTACGCCAAAAATGATCCACCTAAAGCAATAGCCCCTTAGGTGGCTAATAAATATTAAAAATGCTCATTAAAAGGTTTTTAAGAATGTAATATGTATAGGGTGACTATATTTGGAGGTGTCACTGTGTTGGACCGTAGTGGGAGTAGAGAGATGGAGTAGGTCTCAAGCAGTTGATTAGGCTTTACCTTGTTTTCATTACTGTGATTCAAACAATTTTTTAATAAATGTTTAATTTTAAATTTATATTGATTATCTCTCTATTTAAATGTTTTTTTGCATTATAATATATGCACACATACACACACACATATATATATATATATATGTACGTAAATGTATATATATATATGTGTGTGTGTGTGTATGTATACATATATGTACATTTATATGTATATGTATATGCATATGCATATGTATATATATATATATATATACGTATATACATACATATATATATATGTGATCTAAGACCTGCTGATCTACCATCCCGGAAGACAACGATGATGCTTCCAGAGCGACGCCTAAATCTTCGAGAGAGATTCGGATTAGTGAGATGAGGCCTAGACGGAGAAGGAGCGAGACGCTGAACAAGACGGTTCAGGAAATTGCGCTGGACGTTATATTGTGCTGGACATTAAATCTGTGATTACGCAAGTTTAATCAATTTGTTTTGTGTTCTTATCTTCTGTCCTACGTCAGCAAATAAACTGTGTGTGTGTAATAAGTAGTTATTACTCTGAATCTTTACATACACCATAAATATATATATATATAACTATGTATATATATATATATATATATATAGCAGGTCATGGCTCAATATGTATATAATTCATGCATATATACATATTTATGTATGTATTATATACACATATAAAGTGTGTGGTATGGAGGAAAACAAAATTAGCAAATTTATTATATCAAGTGTCGCTAGATATATTTATAACTCTTCCATTTTTTACAGCTCGTGATTTTGATTTAAATGAAGCCGAAAATATGCTAAGAAAAGTAAGTATACTTACTTATATTATTTCGCTGCGAAATCGTAAGGTAACTTTTTCATAATCTTCAAATACATGTTACGTATTAATTTGGAGAGTAATGGAAAGAAATGTTAGTTATAATACAATTGGGGAACAGGTTATTTAAAAGGAAAGATAAAATATGTGGTTGATTGTGTGGGGGAGACTTTCTCTTGAATGAGTGGCCCCTGGTGTTCTGATCTCTCGTTAATGAAGTGAACTGACGCAATCTTTACCTGATATCTTGTTACCCTCGGGTCAAAAAGGTTTGGCGGTCGCTATCAATTCTTCTTCTTCTTCCCCTTTTCTGGTGATAGTTAAATTTTCCCGTCCTTAGAAAGGGGAGCTTATACCAACGGGAGTTCATTTACTCTTTTGTTTCCTCTTTGTTGACAGCCCTTTCCTTACAAACACTTATGTAATGAAGTGTGTTGACCCATGGTCTCTAAGTTTGACTCATGGTGATTGATTTTTTTCCACCAAATTGGAGAATCGTGCGGAAACTATTTTTTTCTCTCCAAAGTATTGCTTTTCCTTCCTCCGGGTGAAATTCTTCATCTTGCTGGGATGCTTTATTTTTCTTTTCTTTTGGAAAAGGATCTTATATCACTCAGGCTTCATTTAACAGCGCTTCATGAAAACCTTTTTTCACTCCTCCCGTCCCCTTAATTATTTGTCCCAAAACTTTTCCTCTTTTCACCTGTATTGGACTTGGTATGAAGTTAATTTTGAATACTACTCACTTTATTTTCTTCTGCGTTATTTGTTCTCATCTCCTTCGATCTCTTTGTTTATCATGACATATCAGCAGTATTACTTTTCCTTCAATTAAAACATATGTTTCTTTTCTCAGTTTTTCTAATTGATTTAACAAACTAGAATTAACTTTTCTTGGGTAAATTTGCATTTTCCATACGCATTTTCTTCGTCTCTTCTCCATTGGAAATATTTTTTCTTGTAGCATGGCTTAAATGTTTCTCGTTGAATTTTAGTACTTAAGCTAATTTTTTTTCTTCTAATTACTACAATTCTTGACGTCATTGTCGTCATCTTTTCCGTTCTTTTCTTTTTTTTTCTGTAATAGTATTTCTCCTCGCATGTTTCTTTAATTTTCTTTTTTCTTTTTTCTTCTCAAAACTCCTCTAATATCTTCAAATTTTCCTGTTTTCTTCGTCTTTTTCTCCAGTTATCCTTTTTTTCTCAATATTCCTTCGAATCTCCAACAGTTTTGCGTTTAGATCTTCCTCTTGTTTTTCAACCTGCATTTCTTTTCCCCCCCTTCATTTAAGATACAAGTATCCTTTTCTAAATTTTGCTAACCGATTTAACAAATTAGAATTTTCATTTTTCCTGCCATTAAGTTTCATCTCTTGTAATATTAATGCTTCTTTTTTTTTCTTTGTTGATGGCATCTTGTTTCCGTATGGCTTAGGTTAACTGCTCCTTTTCTTCTAAAATTTCCGTTATTCCTTTATTTTTATTTTCCAAGTTCGGAATTTAGCTCTTCATGTTTAGACTGTAATTTTTCTTGAGACATTTTTTATTCTCCTTCTTCTTCAATAATTATATCATTTTTACCACGTAAATGGTCAATCCTAAGTTGCATGAATCTGATTCTTTAAGAAAATAATTTGAAGATTCCGTATTATGTATCAAGTACAGCAGTGACCCTATGGTCATTTATGAATGCTGATTTGAAGTACCTAATAGGTGCGGGTGGTTCTTTTTCACAAATATTAAAAGTAATCATTCTGGGCTCACTTTTATTTCCTGTGCAATAATTATTGCAGTATCCTGACTCTCCACATGATGTGCATATAAAGTTGGCAATATCTCTTGCGACATGACAGAAATTATTACAAGAAAAACATTTTGGTTCTCCTTTGAGCCTTCGTCAAAAATTTTCCGGTGTAAGTCTTCTTTCCTTATTTATTTTCTTATCAATTTGTTTTTGCCTTTGACTATCTTCAATTAACACCTGGAGATATTCTTTAGCGAAATCTTCTTCGTGGTGTTTGCTATTAATTCTGATTGCCTTTATTTGTGTATTTGTTGCGTTTTGAGGAATAATTTCGTCTAGCTGTTATACTAGCTCGACTAAATCGCTTTTGCATTCTTTTGAGAAGAACGATATATTTAATACTAACTTAATATACATAGTATCTTAAAACATATTTCTACGGAGCACATGGATAAAGGGAACGGAAATTACTTATTCCCTTTATTCTCTTTTAGTTGAATATTCCACAATACACACTTTTTTTTGTTCCTTTCATTTACATTCGCAGTCCTGTAAGTTTGATATCCCATTTCAGATACCTTAGAAAACACACTTTCTTTACTTTTCTTAATGATAGAGAACTTTTAAAAATAATACTTTGATTGTATTGACTCTTCTTAACTTATTTTCACACAATACACTCATCTTTGAAATTCAGATATATAACTTCTTAACTAATAACAACAGTCCTATTATTCTTTTAAATCCTGTTGCGCTCCCTTGGTGATCTGGGCAATTTACTGTCAGTATAAGAATTCACCTAACAATACTTTTTAGTTAACTGTTGTATTATTATTTTCTATATTCCTGAGACAAAGAGCAGACATGGTTTATATTATGTAATAACATATTTATTTAAATGCCATCCAGCTCATAACAGGTCAATTGAAAAGTCCCAGGGCTGACACAAAGATGGCGCTACTAGATACACTAAACATATTAAATCCATATTTTTTTTTATTTTATTTTGCCCTAACCCTCAAAAGATGCGTGTATAAATTTGACAGCTGTCAGATCATTAGTTTGTGAATTATAGCATTTTGAGTGAAGCAACTTTTGTTATTGTGAAAAAAAATGGATAAAAAGGAATTTCTCGTGTTGATAAAATATTGCTTTTTGAAGGAAAAAAAATACAGTTGAAGCAAAATCTTGGCTTGATGACGAGTTTCTGGACACTGCCCCAAGAAAATCAATCATCAAGGATTGGTATGCTAAGTTTAGACGTGGTGAAATGAGCACCGTGAACGCAGTGGACACCCAAAAGAGGTTGTTACCGACGAAAACATTAAAAAAATCCACAAAATGATTTTGAATGACCGTAAATTGAAATGAAATGAAATAGCAGACACTCTAAAGATATCAACTGAACGTGTACATCATATCATTCACGAATATTTGGGTATGAGAAAGCTCTGTGCAAAGTGGGTGCCGCGCGAGCTCACTTTTGACCAAAAGCAACGACGAGTTGATGATTCGGAACAGTGTTTGAAGATGATCAAGCGTAATAAACCCGAGTTTTTGCGTCGATATGTGACAACGGATGAAACATGGCTCCATCATTTCACTCCGAAGTCCAATCGACAGTCATCCGAGTGGACTGCACTCGATGAACCCGCTCCAAAGTGTGGGAAAACGCAACAGGTGGCTGGCAAGGTTATGGCGTCTGTATTTTGGGATGCGCATGGAATAATTTTCAATGACTACCTTGAAAAAGGAAGGAATATCAACAGCGACAATTACATAGCGTTATTGGACCTTTTGAAGGACAAAATCGCCGAAAAACGGCCGCATTTAAAGAAAAAGAAAGTGCTGCTTCACCAAGACAATGCACCGTGTCACAAGTCAGTGAAAACGATGGCAAAAATCCATGAATTGCTTCTTCATCCACCGTATTCTCCAGATCTGGCCCCCAGCGACTATTTCCTGTTCTCAGATCTCATAAGAATGCTCGCTGGGAAGAAATTTTCTTCGAATGAAGAGGTGATCGCCGAAACGCAGGCCTATTTTGAAGCAAAGGACAAATCGTACTACAAAAATGGTATCAAAAAGTTGGAGGGTCACTATAATCAGTGTATCACTCTTGAAGAGAATTATGTTGAATAAAAAAAAATATTTTGCCAAAAAATAAGTTTTACTAAGGTAGGCCGGGGACTTTTCAATTGACTTGTTATTACGGTGCAATACTTACTAATAAGTGTTAACTCGCTCCCTTATACGCTGACTCTGACACTGAAGGGGCTGTGTGAGTGACTTCTTACAATTGCCCCTTACAAGACGCCCTAAGCAGGCGGGTGTTAAACACTGTAGATAATAGCACACATATATATATATTACATAAATATAAAAAATATACATATAATATATTATATGTATATATATTTATGTGTGTGTAAGTCTGTGTGCGCGCGCGCGTATGGATGTGTGTGTTATACACACATGGACAAAAAAATTAGGGCACCAAGAAATAATTGTGGGATCGCAACGAAACTTGGCATGAAGGTACATGTCGGGGAGATACGCAAAAAGATTAGAAATGACCGTGATTGCGCATTACGTATAGCCGGTAGAGGGTATTTAATGTCGTTCTCTGTGGAATACAAAGATGGTAACCAAAGCTTGTTAGAGTGTGCTGAATCGTCTACAAAGGAAGAGCTGAGGTAGACATACCATTACGCCATTTTCGAAGTCATTATGAGTAGCTGTCGCAGTTTGAGAGGGGGAAAATCATCGGCATGATAGAAACTGAGTGGTCAGCTAGGCGAGTAGCTCTTCAATTAGGCCGCTCTGATTGTGTTGTGAGGAAGTGTTGGAACCAGTAGATCCGAGAGAGAGAGAGAGATGTCATGTACACGAAGACCAGGCTCAGGATGCCCTCGACGGAACAGTCGTCGAGAAGACCGCCACATCGTAAGAAAAACACGAGTGCAGCCAAATGCTTCATCGGCCGCCATCCAGGCACAGGTAGAACCTTCACTAGGGGCCCATGTGTCTTCTCGAACCATACGAAGGCGCTTGGCTGAAGGACATTTGGGATCGTGGTGTCCATTACGTGTGCTGCCCTTGCCGCCCACCCATCGACGATTCCGTTTAGAGTGGTGCCGCGCATGAGGAAAGTGGACTGCAGCGGAATGGAACCAGGTCGTATTTAGCGACGAATCTAGATTCAATCTTAGCAGTGAGGATAATCGCGTTCGTGTGTGGAGACTCTGTGGTGAACGCCTGAATCCTGCTTTTGCTTTACAGCGACACATCGCTCCCATAGCTGGTGTGATGGTATGGGGTGCCAGTGACTACAATACACAGTCACCCCTAATATTGATAAGTGGCATTATGATAGCCCAGCGGTATGTCCATGACATCCTGCAACCACATGTGTTACCACTCATGCAACGGCTTCCAGGAGCCATTGCTCAACAAGACAATGCTCGGCCTTACACGGCAACCGTGTCACAATACTGTCTCCGCACTGTTTCTACCCTTCCTTGGCCTGCCCGATCCCCAGATTTGTCTCCAATCGAGCATATCTGGGATCATTTGGTACGGCGAGTTGGGCATCCCATGAGTTTGAACGAATTAGAGGCAAGGTTACAGCAAATATGGAACGAAATGTCTCAAGACATCAGACAGAACTTGTATGACTCAATGCCCAATCATATCGCCTCCTGCATTCGCGCTCCAGGGGGTTCAACAGGGTATTAAATCCTCCGTTCTTTTGCCTTCTTCTCTGAAATGAATGATCTTTTTTCCTTGATTTTCTATTCATTTACTGATATCAAAGTAATTTTGACGACTCATTCTATGTGCGCTAATTTTTTTGTCCATAAGTGTATGTATTATATATAAATACACACAAAGAGAGAGAAATTATTTTTGTTATTTATTAGAAACGAACTTTCTTTAATTCAAATCTGATTCCAGGTTAGTTAATCATAATATTTGTCTACCAAAAGTATATAAATAAATATCGATAACATCAGGAACTGATTTGCATTAATGTAACGGCAAACATTCACTAATATTACTTCTAAGACAATTATCATTAGGAAATTGGAAATATTTTATATACCTTTTTATTTTTTTTTATTTAAAGAAACCAATTAATTCGGCATTGTGATAAATCAAGCAAATCTGGATAAATAGTGCTTACTAATAGTAACTAGTGTTTATCAGTTATTTAGAAACTCAGAGTTGCGCTGTGTGAGTATATTTTAAAAGTACTATTTTAAATTTTATTAATGATATTTGTGGACAGATTATAACACCCGAGGTGTGATTTCGAAGATATCGGTTCTATATCATTCAGTCAATATAGTTTCACTTATGTGCTTAAGTTTGTATCTAAGAATTAGAACTAAGAAATAATTCTCATTTGAAAAGCTTTAACTTATTGGAATTATAGTTAAAATGTCAAATGTGAAAAATCTTAAATTGTTAACATTTTTAAAAGTAAATTAAAAAAAATTTAATTCACAGCTGCTGTATACATATATATTGAATTCTCATTTTCTGTACTTACTGATTCCGGCTATCAAATGTACCTCTTAAAATTAGTTATGATGAAATTTGTTTTAAAATAAAATTATAAAAATAAGTCATAATTGATTAATAAATTAATGTTTTACAACAAAAATCAAACAAATTTTCTTTCATTTTATGGACTGGTATTTTAAATAAATATACTTGAAATAAAATTAAATGAAATAAAAATTATTAAAAAGAAATATTTGTAATTTGTATATGTTTATAGGAAATGTTCATAGAAAATCTAAGTATCCATATGTTAATTGTCATTCTGCAGGCACCATAATAAGAAATATATTTTTAGTGCAATGAAGTACAAAAAAATACTCTGTGTTTCTATTCATTAGCTTTTTAATCAAATAATAATCTTATATTTATAGCATATAACTTGGGTAAAGAAAATGAAGCTTGATACGTTCCTGACAGATTTCAAGCCTCCAGACGTAAGAATCTTTTTCCAAAATATTATCCATTAATAAATTCAATAATCATTGATATGTAAATAGAGTAAGTAATATATTTATTTTCCTAAAAATTAAAAATCAGAAGTTTTCTGCTAGATTAAAGATTTTAGTTTAAATATCTTTCGCAAGTCCTATATCGATGGGTTAAGACGAAGTAACTTCAAATTTTGAATCCAAATGCAGGAAACCCTTGATTAATTAATCCTAATTAATGTACAACACATTTTTTTCGATGCTATTTCTTAAATACGTAGCATAAGCATTGATTTGTTTGCCTTTTTAAATCATTATTATTTAATATATATTGTAATTATTTCTACTGTTTATTGAGACTGATTAATGTGATTTAGAATTACGCTGCATATATCAAGGATCGTTAACCACATTTATGTGGCTAGTTGTGATCCCTATACCCCGTTCGGGCCTATCGCCGCTCTTATCACTTTCAGAGTGAGCGAGTAATTATAATACGTCAGACCATCCGAGGAAAATTGAAGCGGAAGTGAATTAATGTCCTTCTGCTACAGCTATGTAAAGTAGAATTGGAAAGCAAGAAATCAGAAGAATCACTGAGAAAGTTATTCGGTTTTCTTTTAAATTTAAGTCTTTTTTCATCTTTATTGTTTGATTTGTATGAGGTCGTCAACTTATGTTTTTCTTGATTTAAACTTCTTTTAATTATTTTTAATACAGTTAATAAATATTTTTCTTGTAAGAATGTGAGGTTGGTGACCCGTTCCTCACATTGCTGACTTTAACTGTTTTTTTGAATGACATTTGGCTCGATTCTTAGAGTCCCCAGTTCTCTGTTTGAAGACTTAAGCCATGAATTTGAGTCTGTTTTTGGTCTTTCCTTATACCATAATTTCTTGTTACAGCATGGCCAGATTTGGCAATATTTGATGATCTCTCTATCAATGAAGAGTTTTCTATCAATGAGGATTTATTATATTTGATATTTTTAAAATTTCGTTCATCACTTTCAATTTTTATTCAGGTGTTGGCCAAGTATTTCCCTTATGAATTCCTTTGTAACGATAAAGAAGGTAGACCAGTTATGTATGTAGACTTTGGTAATCTCGATTGGAAAGGTAAGCTATAAAAACTTTCGGTTTTCACTCAATAATAATAACTATTCAAACAATAAAATGATTTTAAACCCAGACATTTTTTTCAGACTTTCAATAAGTTAAAACTTAATTTAATTACATGAAAGTAAAGAACATATTTAATTTCAACTGAAAAACACTTTGAACTGAATAATTTAACAAATAATAAAGGTAATAAATATATTTTCCTCTTCTATTAAATGCTGACTTTGAAATTGATTCAAACATAAAATAGCCATCTTGAGGAAGTATATTTTCATAACCAAAGATATTTAATTAAAGCTTTTTCGCATTCATCCTCCCTGAGGCACTCATCCGAATCAATTGCATAATTTCGAATGAAAATCAACACTCACATCATTATCAATCACATATTCTCAAAATTTTATAGCATTTTTTAATTTAAAAAAGTGCTCTTGATTCTGGATAAATTTTTGTCTCAAGAAAGTTTTTAATAAATTTCTTGTATTATAATTGTAATATCAAGCCATGAATTTGAGTCTCAATTTCAAAGTTTCTTAAATCTGTACTAATGAAAAAGAGGGTCCTTATTCTATATATGCAATTAATTCAAATTTACAGTATTATCAGATCTTGACTAAATTTTGCACACTTGACCTACAAAACAAAAGAGGTGATTTCGGATGACATATAAACAGATGATTTCAAAAAACCAACCAGCGGCATCAAAAAGAAGGGGAAGATGCAGATCAGATATAAGTTCTTATTAAACTCAACAGATAGCAGCACGTGCTTTATAACTAAATGTTTGTCTCAACAATTCGGAGAAGAGTAGTATTTATATTCATTTAATAATTAATTCATACTATATACACTCACATTTAATAATTTTTAATGTACAAAATGCTTATACTCATATAAAATAAATAAAATGCCGTACGGTAGATCTACTATTGACCAGTAATATATTACAAGCACATGTATTGCTGTTGTTGGCGACAGTTTTGGTAATTGCCTTTGTCGCAAAATTTGTCGCCGTTGCTAAATTTGGCGGGATATTTAACGATTTGAAGTTCCGGTTCTATTTTCTGAATGTTCTACCACTGCCGTGTCTATAAGGTATACTTGAAAATGCAACATATTGAATCAGAAATTACAAATCCAATATCAGCTAAATACATTTCAACACAATTTGCCAGAAAATAAAAGACCATTAAATTATAAACTGACATATAAATAAAAAGTTCATGAAACATTACAAAACTTAACACGCCAACTCCCCACTCACCCTCACACAGTTCACCAATGGAGATCACTTCTTACATCCAAAGAATCTCTATTAACAAAGCACCTTCAAAGATCTTATAACTAATAAATGCTAAAACTTTCCTCTAAACTCATCTACCCACTAACCTATCTAATTAATCAATTACTTAAACTTCAATACTTTCAACCTGGAAAATCCCAGTAATATTTCCACTCAAACTGGGGAAACTCGCGTACCTGATAGCTATCGACCAATATGTTACTTTCCTCACTACAAACTACTGAATCTATACTCCTCACTAGAATTAACGAACACATCGACAACACATACGTAACATACGTAATCCAAATCACGCGATCTACCTAAACACCCATCCACATCCACTCATAAAACTTACTGAACACATTTCCCATCCGACTTGAAAGCAACCAACAGGCGCGTGGCCCTTCCTAGATATCTTAAAATCCTGACCGTCAAGATAGAAGGACTAATCTACAAACTCATCAACTGGCAATTTTCCTCCAACACTTAATATCAACATCATACATCCTCACAAACAGGAATTACTAAGTCAAAATTTCACAACACCCTCTCAGACTCACATAACACTAATTATGAGTAGTTCGGGGATCTTTACCTTGACCAATTTTATATCTACCTAAAACGACATCCCTTGACTACAACCTAACCATCATATAAATATGTATGCAGATCGACACAGCAATTCTTGCAAAATATAAAAACTTAAACAAGTATTTGCACTGAACAAGACCTAAATATCCTCGAAAATACAACAACTGGAAAATAAAGATCATTACGAAAATCGGTCATGGTCTTGTTGAGAAAAATATCAACACACCACCACCCACATTTTACAACATTCCAATACCGTGGTCTCAGAAAACTAAATATCTAGGAATTTTTAGATAAATCACTAACTTGAAACATCACATTACACACACGCGAGAAAATTCCGAAAGTCAAGTGCAGTATCTACCCCTTTAAGAATTTGGATTCTGAAATGACCTTAGAAAACAAGCTGCTTCTGTAGCTGTGCCGTTCTCAGACTGACTATAACATATGTATGTCCCATTTGGGTGTATGCTGCAAAATCTAATATTCTAGAAACAAATACAAAGCTCAACACTGAATGATTACAAAGCAAGATGGTACACAAGAAATAATGAAATAATTTAAAGCCACTAAAATCCCTACATTTAGAAAATTCATACAAAAATAAAGTAAAAGTTCTTAATACTCTAAACACAACTAATAATCCCAACATGATTAATTTAGAAAATTATACACCCATAATTCTAAAAGACCGCGCACAGTATTAATGGATTCTTGTAATTTCATTTAAATTCACACCTTAAAATTTTTCACTTAATTGTACATTCATTGTTCTAACACACCCAGCCACCTTAGCACCCGCTGTATACGCCTAACTACAAAGTCACACCCACACCACAAACACGGCAGCCAATGGGAAAACTCCCTCCGAGAAGCAAACAGCCAATGGGAAATCAGCTACCAGCCCACCCCTGACTGAAAACCTATACCTACAAAGTTTTACTACCAGACTTCCCAGACAGCCAATCACAGGCCAACCTCTGACACCATCTATCAGAATGCTCAAACGCCATCTTTCAATGTTCAAATGCTATATTTCACCGACATTTGGCTTATAAGCCGTTCAGGGCCCCATATGCCTTCGAATAACACCTCGCGTATTCCAGCGTAACAAGGTTGTTGTTCAGATTTCTGAAGCTCAGGACGCGCCCGCAGCTCTGTTACTTTACGGGCGGATTCCGTTGCATTTAAGTTGAAGAGAGGTACGAAAGTCACGGCTTGAATTTGATCTACTCGCTGGATCAGTACATTGCGTTGTGTTACATTTGTGCTGTAATATCAGACTTCGGCTGTTCTGTATGCCTTCTGAACATCATTCTTCATTGGCTGATAATTAAGAAACTATTTTACTGCCGTCCTGATTAAAGTCTATCTCAATCCCTGAACCCAACAGTGAAATTGTTACATATCAAATTACTACCAAGTTACATCTGGTCAAGTACAATTAAATATCTATTCTATCAATCTCAGTCAACTATTTCAGCAGAGGGTACTAAAAATACGATAAAAGGACAATAGGGAAGATTAGTTTTATAAAATTGACGAATTATGTTATTTTATTAAAATTATCACTGCAAACATATTTTCAAAGTTATCAGGAAAAATAGTGGCTTTAAAATAATCGATAAATAATTTTCATTTATATCCCTTGAAGAGAATGATAGAAAGATTATTTCACAATATGAGAAATTTGTAATATTTGTAATCACTGGACCAAAGCCGCAATTTTGATGAAAGTTTTATGAAAATTAAGAATTTGAAGAAAATTGTTTAGATAAATACTTTGAACCGATAGAGATTATGTTTATCTAAATTGAAACTCAAATTTATAAGCCAATTTAAAATAAAAGTATTAAAATTTAAAAATCAATTTTACAGATAACTTGTAAATTTAAGAATTATTTTATGATTTAATTTTAGAAAATTTAATGCATGGCTTAGCGAAATCATATTAATCTTTTATCATATATTAAAGAGTTATTTTATTTCAAAAATAATTAAAATAATAGAAGGTTTATTTATCTATATACTGTTTTAATATTTATGTAAAAAGACAAACTCCTATTGTGCACAACACTAACATACAAAACGCTAAATATCAGAATAATACAATACTTTAACTATACAATCTTTATAAAAATATTCCATGATGGTTCAAAGTAATTTTAAATTTTAATTCCCACTTTAACTTCTAGGCTCTTAATCTTGCTCAGTAATATATTTTCTTTGATATGTCTTATTATAAGAATAATAAAAGTATTCGAAGCATTGTTTCAATTTTTAACACATTCATCAAACAAAGGAAATGAAAATTTATACATATACATAAGATAAAGATCTGTAATCAGGCCAATACAATTGTAGAAAAGATAAAATATTTAATTGTTAAATATAATTGAATTTGCATATTTCAGGAAAATATAGTTGTTAAAATGTTGTAAAAGGAATTGATATTTTAGAAAGTATTCCCTTTCCCTTTTTCCTTCAAATTGAACTTTCTTTGTTTATGTTTTGTTTAAAAATGAATACAAATTCGCTATTTTACATTGATGAATGTATTTCAGTAGTAAATTATTACTTAATATTTCTCTTAGAATTAGAAGAATTTCCCTTAAAACAAGATATTTTACGTATTTGTTAAATGTAGTTAGTTTTTCCAAAACATTCTGTAGAGATATATTAAACGTTAACTGAAAATTGCTGTTTTCTAAGTGTACATATTTACTTTCATTTAAACAAATTAAAGGTTTGGTGAGGTTTCAATATCTTTGGATTAGAAACAACAAAAGGTCTTATGGGCGATTTGTCCTCTTAATTTTAAACTTGGTCAAGTGACGAGGATGACATCTGAGCTTGCACCTCCTCTCCTAACTTTACAGCCACCGAATGTGCGAGGATAATTTGACAGATTATTGTACATAAGTCCCGGCTACATGGCGGGATCTTTGGTGGCATCAAGACTCAAACTGGATGAAACCACTGGTCGTGAACAGGCGACCATGACCACTAAGCCATGTGGCCCCAACTAAATGAATTAACATTATAATTATAAAATGAACGGTTTATTTTAAATATTTTCAAACAAACGGATATGAGATGGCCAATGTTAACGAAACTGTTGCTGCAGTTGAAAGCAACGCCACAAACTAAATAATTTGAAAATTAAAATCATTATAAAACAATTGATAATTCTCCTTATTCTTGTTTATCAAGAATATATTGATTATTCAAAAATCTTCATTATTTTCATGGCCATGAATTTTAAGTGTATCAATCTTTAAAAGAAACAGGATTCAATGAAAATGTATTTTAAAATTCTTTGCCTCACTTTAATCATTATTTTAATTTCTATTGAAATATAATTAGTATTCTACTAAACCAGGAAAATTAAATATGGAATTTCAATTACAAAATTAATTATTGTACATATCTGCACTCTTACTTTCGTTTATATTTAATAATAAATTAAAGGAAAGTAGATTTTAATTTTAAAAAGGTAAAAGAGCCTCTATAAATTACAAACTGATTAGAATTACAATGGGTATTTTAAATATAATATATGTTTAAAGTAATAAAAGGAGAAAATAATGTTTGGTTTTATGAATCTTCATATGAAACGGCGTCTTTGGCTTTAATTGGTTCTAATTTACAAATTCATTTAAATAATAAATGCCCAAAATGACCAAGCTTGTTTTTGTCTTAATTATATCTGTGGTTCTCTATTTAAATATCTAAATGAAATTTTTAAATTTTATGTACCTAGTCGAAGAATTTTTCCAATAATAATATATTAATTATATAAGAGCATTTTAAACATGTCTTGTGGGAATACGGAGAAATGTGTTATATTCAGTTCGCAGCAAAAGGAATAAAACGAAAATGAAAGAAAGTAAGGGTAAATGATAATTTTATTTGATGAAATAAAACCTTTTCAATATAAATATTCCATGAATACTATATTTTAGAAATTATTAAAAGTTTTCTTTATATCACTTACATCAAAAATTGTATTCCGCATACATTAAGAATTTCCCAAGTTTATCTTAAGCTACAGTTCTAAAAT